>CM067320.1:49384826-49604463 GCA_034231615.1 Meghimatium bilineatum | reverse complement strand
TAGTAATGAGTATCCAATAATTTACATACGGTCACGTGTTCATCTTCCCAGCATGCATATGTGCTGCAGAAGACTGTTAACAATATGGCGGGTGTGATTCCGAACCCGTCCAAAGTGAATCAGCTTGCTGTGATCCAGTTTCTTTCATTTGAAGGATGTCAAGCAGTAGACATTCATCGGAGAATGAAGGCAGCATATGGTGACAAATGTTTATCGAGGACCAGAGTGATGGAGTGGGTGCGTATGTTTAAAGACACAGGTTTCTGCTGGGAAGGTTATGGTGACTGCATTTTTTGACCATGAAGGGCTTTTGTTGACTGATTTTAAGGAACCTGGTGTCAACATCAATGCCGCCCATTATAAAGACACTTTAGACAAGCTGCATAAGGCCATCAAGGCTAAGCGACCAGGCAGACTTTCTCAAGGTGTGATTCTTCTCCACGACAACGCTCGTCCGCACGTCGCAAAAAATTGTGCAGGAAACATTGGCAAAGAAGAATTGGGAAGTTCTTCATCACCCAGCCTATAGTCCCGATTTATCCCCGTGTGATTTCCATTTGTTCGGACCGTTGAAGAAAGCACTAAAGGGACAGCGATTCAACAGCGACGCAGACGTGAAGACAGCGGTGACCACATGGTTCAGAGAACAGCCACGCAACTTTTTCTCGGACGGCATTCGACGTCTACCTAAACAGTGGGATGCTTGCCTAAATGCATACGGAGATTTTTTCTGATGAACCCAGGTGCATTCTTATTCACAAGTGGTTGCTTTGTTCAATTCCGTTGAAATATTAAATTGCGTATGATACTTTTTAAATAAATCCACAAAAATATATATATATATATATATATATATATATATAAAGCATAGCTGCTGACCTCGGTCATCAGTCGGTTCCTTTGATTCTTTGTTCTGCAAAACCCATATCATCTGGAACACTGCGTAAATTGTCGCTTTTCTACACTCACGACATCCCACTTTAAGTACTCAATCCCTTTATGAACGTGTCGTGTCACTGCTAGTCAACACTAGCTCATGTAAAGATTCTGAATAATCAGACGCTATACACTGAGAGACTGGGTAATTTTTCTACGTAAGGGAAACATTCCCTAGTCGATTCCATTATTTATATGTGTGTGGTTTTGTTTATTTTTAACGTTATTAGTTTCTTGAAAAAAGTTCCCTTTAGACCGATACGTGGAAATTGTCCTGTTTTCTTTTATTGATTGTTTTGTATATACTTTTGTATCTATTTTATCTATAGTTAGATTCTTCTAGTAACCTATTTAACTTATTTTGCATTACCATTTACCCTGAGAGATTCACTGAAGCAGAGATCTAAGCACATAAGAAAATATCAGATTTATAAAGACAGAATCAAATAACGTATGATGAAAGTCTTTGCAGAAGTAGAACATGCAATAAATTCAATACAATGTGGAAAAGCTGCAAGATCTGACAACATAACAGCAGAAATAATAAAAACTCTAATGATTTTGGTGTAGATACTATCACAGAACTTTGCAATGACATATACGAAACAGGCCATATACCTAGAGACCTAACAACATCAATATTCATACCACTACCTACTAAAAAACACAGGGTTGTGGACTGTACAGAACATAGAACAATAAGTCTAATGAGCCATTTAACTAAAAATACTTCTCAAGATAATACATGAAAGAATTAAGAACAAGACAGACACTGAGGTCGGTGAAGAACAATTCGGTTTTAGGAAAAACAAAGGAACCAGAGAAGCTATACTGGGTATCCGACTAGTGATAGATAAATATATAGAAGTCCAAAATATATATATATATTTGTTTCATAGATTACAGCAAGGCCTTTGACAGAGTCCAACGTGAAAAATTAATCAAATGTTTTCAAGAAATAAGTATAGATAGAAAAGACATTAGACTAATTAGAAATATATATTGCGAACAAACTGCATCAATAAGATGTGAAAACAGCTACTCTCCATACATAGAAATAAGAAGAGGGGTAAGACAAGTCTGCATTTTATCACCAAGCATATTTAATATCTACACAGAGAATATCTTTAAAAATATAGAAGAAATGCCACAACTCAAGATCAATGGGAAAATAATAAACAACCTTAGATATGCAGATGACACTGTTCTTTTAGCAGAAAGCGAAGATGAACAACAAAGACTAATAGACCAAGTCAATAAATCAAGCAATGAATATGGTCTGGATATTAATATCCAAAAAACAAAAACCATGATAATCAGCAAAGACACAGAAGAACAAGAGCTAAACATAAACATACATGGAGAGAAACTACAACAAGTAAAGCACTATCAATATCTTGGACACATAGTCACAAATGATGGCAGATGTGAAACAGAAGTTAAAAGGAGAATAGGAATGGCTAAAAGTACCTTCAATGACATGTGGAAAATATTAATATCTAAACAAATTACAAACAAGTTAAAAATGAGAATTATAAAATGCTACATCTACTCTATATTAATGTATGGCTCACAAACATGGACACTAAATAAACAATTACAAGACAGAATTGATACCTTTGAGATATGGGTATATAGAAGAATAGGGAGAACATCATGGAAAGAGAAGACAACAAATAAAGAGGTGCTAAAGACACTTAATATGAAGAAAGAACTACTAAGAGAAATAAGGGTCAGGCAAATAAAATATTTTGGTCCCACTAAAAGACCTTATCGAAGACCTTACTTGATGGTAAAGTCGAAGGGAAGCGAGCAATAGGTAGACAGAGATATAAGTGGGAGAGTAATATCACTCGATGAACAGGTTACAGTCTAGCAGAATGCACCACCAAGACAAGAGACAGGGGATGCTGGAGATCCGTTGCAGCCAACCTTTGTTGCGGAGACGGCACCTAATAATGATTACGAATTCGAAATAGATAGTTTGAACACAACATATCAAACTATATATGCTCCACTCATTCATCATTTTATGAAAGTTTGCAATGTTTCTTTTATTCGTTCCTCTTGTTTTCTCGATATTTTTTAGCGATAAGAGATACACTAATTTCATGTTGGAGATAAAAACTCTTCGTTTTGCAATTTATCTAATTCTCTCGTATTTCTATGGCTTCTTTGTGCGCTGAAACTTCATATTTCTTGATGCATGCTTATTTTTACATCTTTGTCGTTCTCTCTCTAATTCTATGATTCAACCTCCCGTATATCGTGTAGCGTAAATCAGTTGTAATTATTTGCTTTTATTATTTTAAACCGTTTTCTTTTTTTCCCCAACTTCCAGCAATGTCTTACGCAGTGAATCATTGTTTATTTTTTTTCAGTGAAAGGTTGGCAGTTGTACAGAAATTTGGTTTAGCCTTTTCCTATTTAATTATTATTATTATATTCATTATATCTATTATTTTTGTCAGTTATTTTTGTTTTGCAAAAGGTCCTTAATACACTGAAAAATCATTTATCAATTATCCTTATTCTATATTATTTATATTTCTACTATGTTTATTATTATAGTTGTATGTGTATTGACTTGTAACACCTCACTAGGTATAAATATTGCTCTTCGTTGTGTGTTACTGTGCCTATTCTAACGTATTTGCTGTAGGTTATTGTTTAAAATTTACAGTATATGTCGTGTAGAGTGCGAAATCAAATCTAGAAGCTGTTAAAGTAAAACGGAATTTTAAAAGACGTCGTTGAATAATGAAAATGTTTGTGGGGAATAGTTTAACAACTGGACAATACAGAACAGCATTACCTACGTTAACCCGTGATAGATCTCAAGATCCAACGAGGGTTGTTGATGTGAGGGTTGTTGATGTGAGGGTTGTTGATGTGAGGGTTGTTATCAATGTCTCAGACAGAAAAAGTTTCTATGATCAATGTCTGAGACAAATGATTTGATGATCAATGTCTGAGACAAATGATTTGATGATCAATATCGGAGACTAAAGGAATTTGATAATCAATGTCTGAGACGGAGATGATTAATGGCCAATGTCATTGATTGGCAATATCTTAGGCAGAAATGATTCCATGGCAAAGTCCTTCTCAACAAAACACCCGACTTCCTGCCGAGATTAGCAGTACGTTTGTCCATAGATCGCGAGATAATTCCTAGACCTCATACGGGCATATATGAACAAGAAGTCGCAGAAAGATTTCAAACTCACAACCTCGTAAACGCAAGGCAAATGACATGGCTTCTGCCACGGTAGGGGTGATGCTGACAGATCATCCCCAGGTGCGGTCGTTGCGCAACCACAAAATAGTTCCTAACACGAATAACGGTTTATTCCACAATAACGGTTTATTACACAATAACGGTTTATTACTCAAAAGCGGTTTATTGCACAATAATGGCTTATTCGCTCAATGCCTTTAAAAAGGGACATTTACTATCTCGCACAGATCGTAAAATATTTTTCTTCCAATCAATGAGCCAAATTCTCATTACGCCTCCAACGACCACAAAACAGGCAAGACATTGAGTTGACACCCGCTGATAAAAAATCTGAAACTCAATTTCAAGCCCATCATTATCATTACTAGATTAGACTGGACTAGTTTGTCAAGAATGTCTCTTAGAGTACCATAGACATAGTTCAGAGTTAGCAGACGTACCTATAATGATGTAGGTAGTAAACATACTGTAGGTTGTAGGTAGTAACCAAACTTAGGTTGTAGGTAGTAACCAAAATTAGGTTGTAGGTAGTAACCAAAATTAGGTTGTAGGTAGTAACCAAACTTAGGTTGTAGGTAGTAACCATACTGTAAGGTGTAATAAGCAAACATACTGTAGGTTGTAGCTAGTAACCAAACTTAGGTTGTAGGTAGTAACCAAACTTAGGTTGTAGGTAGTAACCATACTGTAAGGTGTAATAAGCAAACATACTGTAGGTCGTAGGCAGTAACCAAACTTAGGTTGTAGGTAGTAACCAAACTTAGGTTGTAGGTAGTAACCAAAATTAGGTTGTAGGTAGTAACCAAACTTAGGTTGTAGGTAGTAACCAAAATTAGGTTGTAGGTAGTAACCAAAATTAGGTTGTAGGTAGTAACCAAACTTAGGTTGTAGGTAGTAACCAAACTTAGGTTGTAGGTAGTAACCAAACGTAGGTTGTAGGTAGTAACCAAACTTAGGTTGTAGGTAGTAACCATACTGTAAGGTGTAATAAGCAAACATACTGTAGGTCGTAGGCAGTAACCAAACTTAGGTTGTAGGTAGTAACCAAACTTAGGTTGTAGGTAGTAACCAAAATTAGGTTGTAGGTAGTAACCAAACTTAGGTTGTAGGTAGTAACCAAAATTAGGTTGTAGGTAGTAACCAAAATTAGGTTGTAGGTAGTAACCAAACTTAGGTTGTAGGTAGTAACCAAACTTAGGTTGTAGGTAGTAACCAAACGTAGGTTGTAGGTAGTAACCAAACTTAGGTTGTAGGTAGTAACCAAATTTAGGTTGTAGGTAGAAACCAAACTTAGGTTGTAGGTAGTAACCATAATGTAGATCGTAGGTAGTAATCAAACTTAGGTTGTAGGTAGTAACCAAACATACTGTAGGTTGTAGGTAGTAACCATACTGTAAGTAACCATACTGTAGGTTGTAGGTAGTAACCATAATGTAGATCGTTGGCAGTAATCAAACTTAGATTGTACGTAGTAACCATACTGTAGGTTGTAGGTAGTAACCAAACTTAGGTTGTAGTTAGTAACCAAACTTAATTTGTAGTTAGTAATCAAACTAGGCTGTAGGTAGTAAGTTCAAGTAGGAAGCATGAGGATAAATGAAAATAATTCTTACAGCTGACGGGAATTGAACCAGGTCTGTTCTAGCAGCACCGAATCGCTTTGCAACACAAGTAAACATGTTTTCCGTACTTGACCAACCACAACCAAACTTGAGTTTTAAGTAGTAATCAAACTTAGGTTGAAGTTAGTAGCCAAACTTACGTTGTATTTAGTAACCAAACTTAAGTTCAAGTTAGTAGCCAACATACGTTGTATTTAGTAACTAAACTTAGGTTGTAGGCAGTAACCATACTATAGGTTGTAAGTAGTAACAATATTGTAGATAAAAGGTACAAGGCAGAAATTAAGCAATCAGAATTCCTGATTGCCAACTTTAAAAACAGGTACAATTATCTCTATGCGTTAGCTGATACGCTCAAGTGGCGTAGAGCAGTTGTTCTCACCTCACCCATCATCATCCTGTGGCCTCCTATTGGTACACAATTCACCTCGTCCCCAAAGCCTATATAAAAGCTTTCCAGCTTTCTTCATTAAATGCCTATTCTTGTCTCACTAGATACCGTAGAAATAATTATCATTCTCTGCCTCCTTTTTAGACGACTCCGTGGCCCCTCACTTTCACTTTTTTTCTTGGTTCCCTCTCGCCTGAAAATCCCCGTGTCCTCATTAAAGACATATAGCCTACGTTAATAACTACTGATGTATATAATTGATGTAATTAAATGGGTTTTTTTAAGAGTCCTCGATTCTTGATTCTTGATTCTTGATTAGGAACAACTGGGGGCATTCCCATATATGCGTTGCTTGCCGTTCCGTCAGCCATCTAAAAGTGTATAAGCTCAGTGTCCCAGTCAGTTGCTGATTGCGCGTTCTTCTGATCTTTCCGGAGAGGGAGTAAAGAGTACTCTGTCACTTTCAACAGACCAGGACCTAGTTTCCACAGTCTAATTCAAATCATGTAACTCATAGCATGAACGACCTCTTATAAAGACCTTTTGCAGATAAACTTTACAACCTTATTTCGAACTTACAACTAAGTGGAAACACTGCAAATGTGTTACCCAATACGCAACGGAGAAACCACGTAGTATAAAATGTTACAATATGAATTCATACAAAAATCTCATATACAAAATGTCACACTATGAATTCATACAAAATCGTATATATAATATGTGACACTATAAAATCATACAAAAAGTATCATAAACATTGTGATGATGCTACTATCGTATCTTAGTGTTAACATAAGCATTGTGCAGATGTTACTGTCGTATCTCAATTTTAGTATAAGCATTGTGCAGATGTTACTGTCGTATCTCAATTTTAGTTGTTGTTGTTCGTCCATCACAAGTGATGATGACCATTTGTTACATCCACTTTTGAAAATTCAATTTTAGTTATGTCCTTGATTATGAGTTCGTATATGGCTAATGAGCCCTATTCGAGCTGTAAATGTCCTTGGACAGTTTGGACATGGAATGACGACTGTAGACGGATCTTGGTCTATCCGTGACTTTCTAGCTGCTCTCCGCTGTTGAGCTGCTGCATTTCTTTTCTTTTCACAAGATGGTGCGCTCTTTTTGATTTTAGAACGCCATGTAGATCTATTTTTTGCAAGTTCTTCCCATGTATCGTGGTCTATTTCAAAGGCTTTCAGTGAGTTCTTTAACGAAATTTTAGTATAAGCATTGTGCAGATGTTACTGTCGTATCTCAATTT
This sequence comes from Meghimatium bilineatum, assembly GCA_034231615.1. Taxonomy (NCBI): domain Eukaryota; kingdom Metazoa; phylum Mollusca; class Gastropoda; order Stylommatophora; family Philomycidae; genus Meghimatium; species Meghimatium bilineatum. Next base: position 49,597,003 of record CM067320.1, on the reverse strand, counting down.
TATTATAAGCATTGTGCAGATGTAACTGTCGTATCTTAGTATTAATATAGCACTGTGAGGATGTTATTGTCGCATCTTAATGTTAGCATAAGCATTGTGGAGATGTTATTATCGTATCTTAGTGTAGTGTCAACACACGCCCGTGTGTTACCGTGGCCCGAAATAGTTGCAAAGAATAGCAACAATCTTACCTGCAACGCATGTCGTAAGAGGAAACTAAGGCGGTTAAAAGTTAGAGTTTTCTATGCCATCCTATAGTGGGTCAACGTGACCCACATGCCATACTGAAGTTAAATGTGGGAGGATAAAATGCTCAGTTTTCTAATCTAAGGTATACACCATGACATAACGCGTTCTCGGGGCTACATCCTGCTAATCTGTAGGAGTTTGAGAGCGAACGCAGAAGGAGAAGAAGTGTTAACATGTCATGTGACGTATTCACTCCAAAACGATGTCTTGTTAATGAACTCCCTGAATCCTTTCCTGTCTTGGATCATGCGGCTTGAATTTTTTTTCAAGTTTTACCATAGATATCAGATAAACAAACACTTCTAGAATATCTGGTGCTTGCGATCATGCAAACTCGTGTGTGTGTGTGTATATATATATATATATATATATATATATATATATATATGGAAAGGGGGGTCAACCCTTAATTAGTACTATTTCATATAGTACTATTACATTTAGTACTATTACATTTAGTACTATTACATTTAGTACTATTACATTTAGTACTATTACATTTAGTACTATTACATTTAGTACTATTACATTTAGTACTATTACATTTAGTACTATTACATTTAGTACTATTACATTTAGTACTATTTCATATAGTACTATTACATTTAGTACTAAAGAGCAAGCCAATAAAGGTTGGTAATCCATTCATTCCCAATAATGGCTATCTCACTCCCTAAAAAAGGAAAAATGACTTAAATCTCCTGAGAAGAGAATTCCCCCACGACGAAAGGGTCGACATCATATATTTAGATGTAAATCTCTTCCCCCACTACCCTTACCCCAAGACGTATCTACGGCTCTGTGTTCCTGCACATACTTGGAGGATCGGACCTAATTTCATCATCATAAAAAAGTCTTTCTTATTTATGATCTGACAAGTTACCATTTTATTGCGTAGAATTCATCTTAATAATGGCCATTCATACACGTCATTTACGTTTTTTCTAGTACTTTAACGCACAAGATCCGAGTGCATTCCATGTAGTGCTCAAATAGGTTAAGAGTTGCTTTTAAAATCTCACCGTAAATTAAAACAAGTCAGAGTAAAGAAGTTAATTATATTTAATCATAATGTGCTTCTCTCATTTGGACATTAGAGTGTGACTTGACTGATTCATGAAGAAAATATACTTCGCGGGAATAAATGCTAGTAAATTGTAAATTTCATTCATTCTGACATTTAGACATGATTTCAGATGAAATTAACGGCAAGATTTACTTACTGCTGTTTAAGAATGAATCCATATCATGTACTTTATCAATGCACTTTCCAAAACAGTTGTTATGTGTATTGGTTTGAATCTATGTACAAGTATTTCTTATGTGGCCCTTGTTTGTCTTGCGGCGTCAGGGGTGGAAAAGTTCTCTGGAGATGACCTTCTTATGTGATGTTTGTAAGCTTGTTCCTGTGGCATCTTTGATTTCTGTGATCCATCTTTTACATTATCTGCCTCTAGCTTTATAACCGTTATGTGTCATGACCATTTGTGGCATGCTATCTGTCGCTAGTCTGGAAGCGTGTAAAAACCACTTGATCTGTTGTCTTTTGATGTGTTCCAATACTGGTATTATTGTGGTTATCTGTCTGATGTTATCGTTTCTAATTCTATCTCTTAATGACACTCCGAGTATTCTTCGTAGATGACCTTATAGATGACGGTATATATAACTGCAGTCGACGTTACCAGATTAGACAGGCTACGAAATGACATCAGAAATATAATGGACATTATATCATGCATTGTGTATATCGAGAGACAGCAACTACTATGATTTGGACAACAAGTGACAATGAAATACATCCAACTCCCTACAACTCAACTACGTGCATATAATAAAGTACGATCAGGTTACAGATTCAGGTGAAGACCAATAAACAAATGGATAGATAATATCAAAGACCTTTTTAACAAAGATGGGTACAACACATCAGAAGAAGATCATCTGGCCTTGGAAGACTGGGAAGGCTAACTAAACTCTAATCCATCCACTTAATGTGAAGTTCGGACCAGTGGTATCACAACCAACCTGGAAATAAACAACAGATAATTATTACACTAATCCAAATTGGGATACATGAAGATTAAATAATATTTATTTAATATTCACAAGCAGTAGATTGAACACTCGTTTCTACCAAGACAACTTTAATATTCATAAACAGTAAATTGAACAATCGTTTTTACCAAAACAACTTCAATAAATGCATGCTAATTAGCTAATGCACATTTAGAAAAAGGTACATCTTTCAAACAAATTTGAAATCATTCAGAAAAATGGATTATCATACTCCACATTCGTTATGGAGTATGCCAAGTATGTGATCTATCTGTTGTGCTATTCATCACATCAAGAGAAATAAGCTATAACTGACACTAAAAATGCTATACCCATCACTTTGAAGTCATTATGACTCTTTTTAAGAAAAAAGAAAATGACGATCAATGACTTCACTGAATATGACGTGACTTCATTGAATTTGACGTGACTTCACTGATATGACGTGATATCATTGATATGACGTGATTTCACTGATGCGGCGTCACTTCATTGATATTACCTGACTTCATTGATATGACGGGATGACATGTTTCGTTTCATTCACATTCTTAGTGATTTAATCCCGAACACAAAGACACAATGGTGGACGCGGCTGCTGTTATTCAGAGATTGGGGAGTTTGAATTTACTCGAGGAGATAGTAAAGGTGAACGATTAAGAGGTAGGAAGAGGAAGATATACAATTAAGGGAACTAACAGCATGCATACATCTCGTCACTTGCTCGACACGGAACTTCTGAGGGAACTGAGATTGGTATGACGAAGTGTACCGCCATCGATTCATAAAATCACTGCTTGACTGAATCTTGAGCAGTGTAATCTTGAAACCGAATCTTGAAACAAAAACCGATATTTGGGTAGATATCTCTTATTTTAAAAAACAAATATGTGAGCATGAACAGCAAAACTGCACTATATAAAACTATCATCACACTATCACTATGCTACCAATTTCAAACGTGGACACTTATAACAGAATCCAAAAGAAAACTTGTTAAGCAAAAATGACTTGTTTACGTCGAATCCTCGGTGTAACAATAAGAGACAGAATAAGGAACGAAAATATCAGAAGACTAACAAACACAATGTAAATCCTGGATTACATCAGAAGACAACAGATTAAGTGGTTGTCGCATGCTTCCAGATTACCATCAAACAGTGCCCGTCAAATCGTCAAATGCATTACTGTACAAACACGGTGAGAACAAAGCCAGGGGCATACCTTGCAAACGAAGGATTACGGCAATAAAAGAGTCAACGAAAATAAAAGAGTCAACGAAAATATATATATATATATATATATATATATAATATGTAGCACACAATAAGAAATTTTCAGAAAACTCTTCTACCCCTGACGCTGCAAGGCATAAAGGGATATAAAACGGAAAAAAAGACTGTTCCACCCTAATATTCTGTTCAAATTTCTACTTGTCCTCTTAGCTTCTTTAGCAGAACCAGCATCATTTATCCTTCTTATATCAGCTTTATGACTCTGTTTTGGGAAGACGATGTACGACACAAGCGCACATGGCGCTCTGCAATAAAGACAAAGATGCAATTGAAAAAAATGATAAATGCAGCAGCTCAACAGTGAGGACTAGCTATACAGTTAAAGGGAGACAAAACAGCATCGAAATCGATCATCCTATGCCAAACTGTCCAATGACATTTAAGGCTATAATATGGCTTACCAACCACCAACGAACTCATAAACAAACTCATAACGCTAACTAAATTTTATAACGTGGATGTAACAAACGATCATCACTTGTGATAGACGAACAACAAAGAGATGTATTTTTAAAACATATTGATTCACTTTGTTTTTCTTCCACGAAACTTTCTCCAGCTCTCCAGTCTTTTGTAACTTCTTGTTGCTTTCACCTTAACGCATTGGTACTTACGTAATGAAGAGAACAAATTTAGTTACAGAATCCAAATTGATAATGGACGGAAAACAAACTGAAATTTACTAAGTGGAACTCGCAACTCAGAAGAGAAGGATGAGGTGGGGAAGAAGAAGTAAAAAAAAACAACGTTTATTTGCTGACAGTTCTAATATTTACTAGGAATTAAATATATGTTTTGTTACAATCACGAACTCTATGTTTGTTCCTAGTCTTCTTCTTCTTCAGCGTTCATTCTCAAACTCGCACTGGATATCTCTTGTAACAGGACAATGGTTATAGTAGATTTCCAGCAGGATGCAGTCCAGAGAATGGAAATGCGGCGTGTCGCGGTTTTATTTTTACGCCAATGGCCCGACACATCCGTCTTCTGTGGTTGTTCCGGTTGTTCCTAGTAATTGTATATATATATATATATATATATATATATATATATATATATATATATATATATATATATATATATATATATATAATGTATATATTGTTTCAACCACACACTATATATTTGCTCCTAGAAGTTAAATATACATGTTTGGTTTCATTCACAAACTATATGTTTATTCCTAAAATATACTTGCATCTTAAAGAGACAAAGAGGAAATGAAAAGACATATTTCTGCTGCAGTTCATGATTCTTCTGAGAATTCTTACTATTCTGCATTAGTTTTCAAGTTCCTGCTGGTTATAAGAAGTAATGCAGAGAACCGTATACATTCTGTTTTGATTCATTTTGTTCACAAAGGGTTGCGATATCCGAGCATTTCGATCCATCACATCATTTTTGTAACTGTTAGTGGTTCAGTCGTTCGCCTTGTGTTTATGAAATCGCGTCTCGATTTCAGATGTCTTGTTTATAAGTGCATTTTTTGTTAATCCCAGGAATAATCACTTGACGATCCCGTAGCATATACCCCACCACATATACTTATGCTAGTGCTGTGAGAGATATTCTCTGCAGGTTTGTGACTCGTCCTTGAAAAAGATGAAATACGTACAGGAAAACTCGCGCGCAATGAAGTCAATCATCTACGACTTTTAAGACATTCTATTACCTACTGTTCCTATTCTCACATGTAAACCTCCGTGTTCGGTTGTTGTTGTTTTTTTTTCGATTTGGTGGACAGGGGACAATTTTACTATTTCTTACTGCAGTTCCCTGTTCTTACAGCACACGAACTCTCAGTAATATTTAACTTTTGTTGGTATTTTGAGTTGCAATAAAAGACACCATGTTTACATGTTCACTTGATACCAGAGCAAAGTAATTATTCGTTTACCAAAATCACCAGCATAAGGGAGTTTATTCAGTTTATTTCAAAGTACACAATCTTTTTCACATTATATCCCCTATGTTGCCTATTTTTGTTAACGAAAACAACTCTCCACCGTTGTTTTCCAAGCCTTCTTTCACAGGAGATTTATCAAATGACAAAATGTAATTATAAAAATATATTCTTGAGTACATTTCTTGTCCTAGCTATCGCACCTGTGTTGCATCCGGACATGGACTTTTAGCAAAAAATAGAGCCACTGTCTTCTTCCAAAGCATGTCGTAGAGGTGACTACGTTAGGTGTTAGGTTGACAACTTGACACATCTGAAATATCATCATTGCCACTGCATGTTTTGTCTCGATTTCTTTCTCTTGTCATCTGTCAAATTATTTCTATGAATGACGAAGCGATGCAAGCCAGGGGATAATACACGTATGTCTTTTCGTTGGTAGACTCCTTGGTGGCGGGGAACTGCTATATGTGCCATCACTGTAGATCTGACAGAAAATGGTGAACTAGTTGGCCACATGATGATCCTTGGATGCTGCAGCACTGGAATGCCTCCCTTTGGGGACTAAACAAGCATCCATAAATCTCCCTATCACAATCAAGTTATTGAGACAACAAACATATTGCAAATTTAGGTCTCTCGTGGGTTCATAAGTACCTGTGTTTTTGTTAAGTGATATTAGCCGTCAAGAATTACCTTCTTACAGCTCAAGAGATAACTTCATTATCATCACCAGTAATATCACGATGTCTGTTTATGTGAATTTCTAAATTATATTATATATCGTCAATGTATCTTGATTATCAATAATTTCCTTATTTATTAGGTTAAACTTTTCAGCCCATTCTAATTTGCTAGTACATTAAGGCAAACCATGTTCACAGTCAGATTTGAAACAGCATGTCAGTATCATGTAGCATATCTTTAGGTTTATCACAAACATATAAGTATTGCGAGCTAAGGGAACAACAGAATCACATCATTCTAGTCGATCATTCACCGTTTTCTCTGACCTGTTCTCCAGACGTTCTATAATCCGTGCTCCAAAAGTGATTTATTTCTCAAAGCTCCCGCTAAACTGTTTTAAATGATACATTGGCCTTAGACATGCTTCTGTTTGTTTACATCTTAGACATGTTACTGTTTGTTTACATTTTAGGCATGTTCCTGTGTGTTTACATCATAGACATGTTCCTGTGTGTTTACATCTTAGACAGGCACGTTCCTGTGTGTTTACATCTTAGACAGGCATGTTCCTGTGTGTTTACATCTTAGACAGGCATGTTCCTGTGTGTTTACATCATAGACATCTTCCGTCTGTTTACATTGTAGACATGTTCCTGTACGTTTACATCTTAGACATGTTATGTGTGTTTATAACTTAGACATGTTCCTGTGTGTTTACATCGTACACATGTTCCTGTGTGTTTACATCTTAGACAGGCACGTTCCTGTGTGTTTACATCTTAGACAGGCATGTTCCTGTGTGTTTACATCTTAGACAGGCATGTTCCTGTGTGTTTACATCTTAGACAGGCATGTTCCTGTGTGTTTACATCATAGACATCTTCCGTCTGTTTACATTGTAGACATGTTCCTGTGTGTTTATATCTTAGACATCTTCCGTCTGTTTACATTGTAGACATGTTCCTGTGTGTTAAATCTTAGACATGTTCCTGTGTGTTTACATCGTACACATGTTCCTGTGTGTTTCCGTCTTATAACAGTTTTCAAGACAGTCTGATATCTTATGAAACACATACCAAATCTATCCTCAATTTATGTTTACAACGTGTTGGAATCTTGATTTTGAGTGTACAGAAAAGTCAGTTCATTTCCTGGCTAACATTCCTTGTTTATGGAGCCGAGGACATTGAAAGGTTGTTAGATTAACGCAATTGTTGTATGTTGAAGCGGTTTAGATTTACATAATTCGTGTATGTTGAGGAGAGTTAGATTTACGTAATGTTTCTACGTTGAAGAGCGTTAGATATTTGCAATTGTTGTATGTTGAAACATGTGAGATTATGCAAAATGTCTGTATTGAAGCGGTTAAGGTTACACAATTATTGTATGTTGAAGCGGGTTAGATTTACGCAATTGTAATATTTTGAAGAATAGTGGTCTTCTTCACTTCTAGCAACTTGAATATCTACATCAGTGGTTATGATCTTTTCTGACCCTTTTTTCGCCCCTGACCCCGTTGTCAGCTTTCTTCGAAGCATATCATTTAGTGTTTATCCAAATAGCTACCTTTCTGTGCCGTATCCTAGACGGCCCCATTACCGTCCCATATATATGTATATTTAGATGGTCTCTATATGTCTATATATATATGGACTTTTATTGAAGGATTGCGGACTAGTTACTGAAGGCTCGAGAACCGGTATAGGTCAACGTACCACAACTTGATACGCACTGATATATAGCATTTTATCAAATTTTACTCGTGTCATCGGCCAGCTGGCCCTTTCTCACGTCAGCAACTATGATGTCGCTGTCTTCAGACTCAGTCCTCCGTTTAAATTCGGTCCACATACATAAATAGCTATATGCATTGGCCCCTGAATTCACAAAATATAAAAGCATGGGCTGTCGCAGTTAAGTTATAAACTACGACGCTAAACCGTGATAAAGAAAACAATTATTACGTAAAATTATGATACAAATTGAACACGTGTTCAGAACTGACTTGGGAGATACAGTGTCTGTGCGCACCATTGATGGTGAGAAGACCGTTGATCAATTAATAGGAGCGAATCCTTTGTTCAAAGTAATAAAATCAGACCTGTCGGCTAGCGAATAGGCTTCCATCTTGTTCAAACTATGATTTTGACCCCGCCATTGTGTTTCTAAATGGGTGCAAAGAATAGCGGTATTGTTATATGACATGCATGTTTTATAAGGCAATTAGGGATGTTTTTGGGTAGAGATGGAGAGGTGCAGATAGGGCTGTAAAGTTGTAAAACATGGTAATTTGTAAGAGTTTAAGAATGAACAAAGAAGTATAGACATAGTTATTTTGTATTAAACGTGATTTTTATTTTGTCCACAGACAACTAGGCCTGCTGGCGTCATTGAACGATTCATCTGTTCTTTCCATCATGTTTATGTTTGCCCACTGGTTGTGCTACTTCAACAGTGCTATCAATCCCCTCATCTACAACTTTATGAGTGGTAAGCATAAACATTTATTCTTGGTTACTTCAATGTAATTCAAAGGACATTATATTGCTGGGAAGTCTGTGGATTTTCTGTCCACCCCGGGCTAGAGCCAGAGAATAACTCCAGGAAGGTAGGTTTTAACTTATGCACTGCTCCAAGCCACTGCAGCCAAGATCATCGTGCTCATTCCCCGCCACCAATTGACTACTGGTTATGCCGAACTTCTCTATTGCTCCAAGCATACAACCAAATGTTCAAGTCAAAAGGATTGTCACGTCCTGAGTCACTGAGCCTCTATAATGGGCCTCAGCCATAAGAAAAAAAACAGTACTGTCGGTTTCCTCCTCCACAGTGCTGCGCAGTATATCTCTGGCTCCCTCCCAACCACTGAGGGTTCATACATATATACAAATATTAAAATACATTGCAACAACAAAACAAAAGCACGAGAAGCATAATTGTATAGGTGATGTGCCATGAAGCTTCTATAAGAAGATAACCTCAATATAACGGCATGTCATCTACTAAGGTTTTCTGTTGCATGGGTGGTTTGTCCAGTAGGCCATTGGTGAGACCTACAGACGCAACCACATGCGTACATTTATTCTTGCAACTTGTTGCTTTTGATAATTTTTTGATAAAAATAGAACACGGGATTGTTTATTATTGATATTTTATTGAGAATTCACTATCTGTTCTTCTTTAATTTTTCAATGAGTAAAATTAAATTATTTTTTTTTTAAAAACATGTAGGCTTATTTGTGCTCTGTACAGATGTGCCCAAATATGATTATTTGTGCTCTGTACAGATGTGTCCATATATACTTATTTGTGGTCTGTACAGATGTGTCCATATATACTTATTTGTGCTCTGTACAGATGTGCCCAAATATGATTATTTGTGCTCTGTAAAGATGTGCCCAAATATGATTATTTGTGCTCTGTACAGATGTGTCCGATAATGCTGCATACTCTCACCTAATCTGTTTAACATATACGCAGATTAGATGATGCGAAATAAATGAGAAGACTCACAGTTTCAACCTTTCAATATTGGAGTCATGATATTCCATAAACTAGGTATGCAGACGATAGCTCTCTATTATTAAGAAGCCTCAAAGGTCTACACCACATGATTATCTCAGTTAAAACCATCATAGTTAAGCTCAACATTGGTTCTTCAATGCAAAGAAAACATAACTAATGCTTCAACAGAAATCGATTACCAGCTACAATAGTCCTTGAAAAAAAAAAAACTAGAAAATGTCAACAACTTTGAATATCTTGGCTCAGCCTTGACGTCACATGAGATTGTTCAACAGAGATTAGAAAAATATTAGTACTGGCAATAAAAATAACATCACAGATGAAAAATATATGGAAATAGAAAAACATAAAAACAAAGATACAAATATCTTGTTTTAAGAAGTTAATTTTTTTTTCCAGTGGCAGAATTTGGATGTGTGAATTGGGCAATGACATCCGCAGTGGATAAGAAACTATCAGCATTTGAACTGACATATTATGTAAAATACTTAAGAATACCATGGACAGAAAGATAATACAAAACAGACCTCCATTAAAATCTTAACATAGAAGAAGACTGTCTTTCTCAAAACTATCAAAAGTCGCAGTTAGCATTTTTGGACATGTAACAAGGCACAATGCCTAGAAAAGTGAGTTACAAAGAGAAATGTTATAGAAAAGATAACACGAGGCAGACCAGGACTACGATGGATATACATTATCAACGCTCTTTTGAATATGATACTGGAAGAGGCTGAACAACTTACACAGAACAGGGAGGCTTACATGGTAGCAGTGATGACAACCTTCTACAAAGGACACGTCACATAGATACAAATAGGCGCTTGAAGACTTATATCGGAAGCAATGGTCACTACGTCAAAAAATCATACAATGTTTTACTTTTTCAGAATCATCTTCATCAAGTGACATATTCTTTCCAGAACGTAGTCTTTCCTATGGATCTCTTGAATTCTCCGCGGTCTTGAGCAGGTTGCCCTGCATCTTCCAGTGACATGTTTTCAGAATACATTCACTAAATATATTTAAAGTTTTAAGTTGAAGCACTCTCGCATAAAACTTTGACTCTTTTGCTGAGGACCTCTATAAAATTGTCATAGTGCATGCTTTGTTTAACTTGCTGGTTTTTTTTATTAATTTTGTTAGTGTACACTCACTCCATTTACGAATGTTACCAATATTTCAAGAATTGTTTTATTTATTGTTTCTTTTTAGTGAAATTCAAAAAGGAATTCCGGAATGTCTTTTCCTGTAAAAAGCGGCATAATACACCTCTTCACGAGAGCACCTGGCTCAACAACTCTCGACTGATACGACATCAATCCTCTACCACCAACAGCAGTAGCTGCACCACCAGGATATTGCGGCCTCATGAACCCACTTACCCTATGTTCCGTGATTTAAAAGGCCTGCATGTTCTAGATGATGACAACATTGTCAGCGGTGATTCAGTTTAAATGATGCCTCCCCCCATTTGAAGGTGGCTTCAATATAAACATTAAAGCATTACCAAGGGAGTGTTCAATGTGTGCTTTATGTAACTTTGTAATAAAGAAAAATACAATATATTGTAAATATTGATTAATAACTTTCGAGATGTTTCAACAAGTAGAAATGTATCTAGAAATATACCTACGGAAACACGCACATTCACAAGCATGCAACATCTCAATTGGATTTCCATATTTCTTGATAACATTTCGCATAATTTACGTGTTCACGTATAATAAATGTTTTGACACGCGTCCTCATAAAATATATTTAATGCAAAACCATGACGGTTTTTTAATCAAAACAATGACCAAAACTATGGCACAACCAGCGATACCAAAATCAGAAGTAGAAAACGAAATAAAAGCAATGAAAAAAAGCTACCAAAATAACAGCAGGCATAAAAACTCTACATAATTTAGTGTAAAAAGTATCACAGAACTTTGCAATGATATATATGAAACAGCCATATACCTAAAGACCTAAAAACATCAGTATTAATGTCACTACTTAAAAAAGCCCTAGGGCTGTGGATTTTACAGAATACATAACGATGCGGATGATAAGTCAAACAGCCAATAATAAATGGTTTTAAAGATACAGCACAGGAAACAGAGAAGCTATACTTATTATCAGACTATAATAGATAAATGCATAGAAGCAAAAAACAGTATATTTATTTGCTGCATAGACTACAGTAAGACCTTCAATAGAGTCCAAAGTGAAAAATTAATTGAATGTCTTAAAGAAATATGTATAGATGGGAAAGACATCAGCTTGATTAGAAATATATATTGGAAACAAACAACAAAAATACGTTGTCAAAACAACTGCTCACCATACAAAGAAATAAAAATAAGGGTAATTAAGACAAGAATGTATTTTATCATGCAGTCTATTTAACATCTACACATATAACATTTTTAAACATATAGCTGGAATGGCAGGACTCGAGATCAGTGGAAAAATAATAAACAATCTGCGATACACATATATGGAAAGATCAAGAAAAGAAGAGACAGGGTACGACAAAGAGTGAAGTTGTTAGATGGACTAGTATTATGGCACGGTAGTAGTTCACCAACTGAACTTATTGACAACAGAAGAGACAGGAAGTCTTGGAGAAACATCATCGCCTCCGCCATTCGGCATGACAGTTGATTGATTGATTGGGTGATTGATTGATATACGTAGAAAAACATCATCGCCTACGCCATTCGTAATGACAGTTGATTGATTGATTGATATACATAGAGAAACATCAGCGCGATTGATGTACATAGAGAAACATCAGCGCCTACGCCATTCGGCATGACAGTTGATTGATTGATTGATTGATTGATTGATTGATTGATATACATAGAGAAACATCAGCGCCTACACCATTCGGCATGCCAATTGATTGATTGATTGATTGATTGATTGATTGATTGATTGATTGATTGATTGATTGATTGATTGATTGATTGATTGATATTGTCATTGCAGCAGAAAGGGAACACGAACTACACAGAATAATAGATCAAGTCGATAAATCAAGTAATTAGATGTAATGGACTAGATATAAACATTTTATAAAAACAAAAAGCATGATAATCACAGAAGAACAGGTGCTAAACATAAAAATACATGGAAAAAATTATACAAGTTGATGATTACCATGTCTTAGACACATAATCACAAATGATGGTAGACGTGAAACAGAAGATAAAAGGATAATAGGAATGGCTCAAAGACATTTCATTGACATGAGGAAAATATTTACATCTAAACAAATTATTAATAAACTAAAAATGAGAATTATAAAATGCTGCATTTATTTTATATTAATGTATGGCTCAGAAACATGGACAATAAACAAACAACGAGAAGACAGAATTGATGCCTTGAAAATGTGGATATATAGAAGAACAGGGTGAACTGCATGGAAAGAGAAGAAAAATAAACAAAGAGGTTCTAACAACACTTCGTATGGAAAACAAAACTATTAAAAGAAATAAAGATCAAACACATAAAGTATTTTGGACTTATTAAAAGACATAACACCTTGTTTAAGACATTACATAAGGGTAAAGTCAAGAAGAGAGGAGTAAGAGTTAGACATAGATACAAGTGTGAGAGGAACATCTATCTATCTATCTATACGCTGTGTCCCTTGTTTGCCTTGCAGCGTCAGGGGTGGAAGAGTTCTCTGGAGATGGCCTTCTTGTGCGCTGTTTGTAAGCTTGTTCCTGTGACTTCTTTGATTTCTGTGATCCATCTTTTACATGGTCTGCTTCTGGCTTTATAGCCGTTATGTCTATGTGTCATGGCCATTTGTGGCATGCTATCTGTCGGTAGTCTGGAAGCGTGTGAAAACCAATTGATCTGCTGTCTTTTGATGTGTTCCAATACTGGTATTGTTTTGGTTATCTGTCTGATGTTATCGTTTCTAATTCTATCTCTTAATGACACTCCGAGTATTCTTTGTAGACATGTCATTTCTGTTGTCACTATTTTTCTTTTGTCTTGTGCTGTCATTGTCCAGGTTTGGCACTGGTAGCATAGTGATATAATAATAATAGTCTTGTATAATGCAACTTTAGAGGAACATCAGGAGATGAAATGTTAGTCTAGAAGGGTGCACCATCAAAAGCAAGAAACAATATGTTGGAGGTACGTTGCAGCCAACCTTTGTTGCAGAGGCATCTTTATGATGATGATGATGATGATGATGATGATGAAATGTAACACTGTAATTAGAGCAAGCAAAACTTGGGGTAATGAGATTTCTCTACTTACCGGTTTAAAAAAATTCAGTGGTTAGCAAAACTTCATTACCCTCTCCAAGTTTCAGCTGCTGGATTACAGTTTTGTTGTAGTGATAGTGTATCTATTGTCATTTTCACTTGTGTCATTAAGCGTCGTGGGTATGGGGAATTGGAGTTGTCTGTCTTTAGCCATTTGAATCGCAATGGTCATGGTCAACACGTGTATCTTTAGGGTTTCTATGGTTGTCCTCTATCCATTTAGGTTTTGGTCATCCTCATGCCTTGTAGCCCGATCTCTGCTGGTGTATGCACGAAGGGCTGGTTGTGTTCGTTCCGTTCCCATGTTTTAGCAAATCTTGTTTGCTCTCGCGATGTAATTTTGACCTGATATGGTCTTTATTTCTTTCCTCATATCTTCATTTCTCCGTCTCTCTTCTGGTGATATGTATTAGCTTTCCTCATACATCGCATTACACAAGCTGTGATCTTTTCCTCTAGTGTCTTTGTAAAGGGCCATGTTTGACATTTGCAACACAGAATTGGTATAAAAAATACTGTTTATCAATCGTCGTTTTGTAGCCATGCAGATTGATGAGTGTTTGAGTATTCGTAACAGCTGATAAGTCACAGCGCTGACTTTCTGATATCTTGTTTCGATCTGTCTATCCAGCTTGTCATCCTCTGTAAAGACTCTTCCTTTAGACGCTGAGTGATAACGTATTATTAATTAGACCAGAAACTGATGCTTTCTTTAAACGAGCTCAAGTGACATCTTACCTGCGGAGTGCATGCAGTCAGAAAGAAGACGCTTGATAAAGATTTGTAATCTTATTTCAAAAACTAATTTCTGTTCCCAAATAATCATAACTTCCTGCGAACATTTTGATGAAGGCCGTTAGCGGCTTATAAACATGAGAGCCCTTATGCTTATTGATTTCTTCTTCCTCTGCTATCAGGTTTCCTGTGTTCTACAGAATATACAATTATGTGGTTACTCTCCGTGAATCAAGTTGTTATAGTAATGTATTCGCAGGCCCCACACATTTTATTTAACAATGTGCCTCTTGTAGACGGACTTTGATCCTCAAGTGTACTCGCAGGCCCCACACATTTTATTTAACAATGTGCCTCTTGTAGACGGACTTTGATCCTCAAGTCAGAAAAGACAGTGTCTGCAAGACGGTCATTAATTTGTGAGCTGTTTTGGAATACACAATGTTGGCGTTACTTTTTTGCGTGAATATGTGATGGTAATATGCAATGGATGTGCGAAGAATTAAGATGGCGGCTTCTGCGGTATACCCAGTTTTACGATACAATATGGCGGATCATTAAATGTGAAAGAAGTAGATGAGACCAAAGAAAATCCATGGCAGAAAATATCAAAGAATAACAGGTCAAGATTGTCGAATTGAAATTGCAAATTGAGATACTGAAGAGAACTCAGAACGAAGCGATGTGCATCATCATGGGTTGTACCAGAGACACACCCTGTGTGGTTATGAGATTTCTCAACTTTCAAAGCATATCTCACAGTATTGACATGTGGTGTGTCCGTCCATACCTCAGACTTTCGTCTCACGCACAACATCTACTACACATTGAGTTAACTCGTGTGATAGGTATCTACATGCGACTACAGGAACACGCAATTACGTCGGTAAACACGCGACTGCACCAAATGCAAAGGGTGCGGAGGAACCGCGTCCTTTACAAGCGACCTTGAGTGGCAAAATTTGTTACGCTTGCAAAGGACGCGGTTCTGGAGCAACTTTGCATTTGGTGCAGTCGCAGGTCTACGATGTAATCACTTCCAGTGGATGGGAACCCTTAAACATAGTTGTGCACCAGAAGGCATCAATCCAGTTTCGACTTGTGAGTCATATAGTTATGCACCCCTGATTTACTTAGTTGGGATTTTATAGGAGAATGGTATTAAAAACATCACCAAAAATGTATCATTGAAAAAATGTTGAAAAGGTGTAGATTTTCATCGTTCTCGAGTTACCCTATATGTAATCCCTCCCATTCAACAATCAGACACGCTGTTTGCTGGGAGCATCATTCATAGAACGTTACTCGTAGCTTCAAGTGATAATTCACAAGGATCTCGGGGGGGGGGGGGGAACGACTTTCTAAACAAGATGTCGCGAGGGGGCTTCGAACTCGCGACGTCTTGGGTGAACGGCTTAAACACTATGATCATATCATATGGCCTACTTACTAAACACACTGAAATTATAATCATTTCGCTAGTCTATGTAATATATGTCCATGTATTAATGATAGAGACATGTTAAATCAGTTTTACAATTCCCATAATGTTTATTTTAAGCTGTTAACTATAGCTGTTTATATCAGTTACTCTGTTTTGTATAATGTTAACTATAGTTGTTCATGTCAGTTAATCTGTTTTATATATTATATAACAGTTAATCTGTTATATATAATGTTAACTATAGTTGTTCATGTTAGTTAATCTGTTTTATATAATGTTAACTATAGTTGTTCATGTCAGTTAATCTGTTTTATATAATGTTAATTATAGTTCATGTCAGTTAATCTGTTTTATATAATGTTAACTATAGTTGTTCATGTTAGTTAATCTGTTTTGTATAATGTTAACTATAGTTGTTCATGTTAGTCAATCTGTTTTATATAATGTTAACTACATTTGTTCATGTCAGTTAATCTGTTTTATATAATGTTAACTATAGTTGTTCATGTCAGTTAATCTGTTTTATATAATGTTAACTATAGTTGTTCATGTCAGTTAATCTGTTTTATATAATGTTAACTATAGTTTTTCATGTCAGTTAATCTGTTTTGTATAATTTTTTTCGTGCCAGCTAGTCTGTTCTGCATACTGTTAACTCTATTTGTTCATGTCAGTTAGTCAATTTTGTATAATGTTAATAACATTTGTTCGTGTCAATTAGTCTGTTTTGTATAATGTTCATTACGTGTGTATCCGTTGGTCTGTTAAGAAAATACAAGCATACATGAAGTCAGAAAACAGGCAGCAACTTTTCAAAAGACCTTCTTCTCCCCCCCCCCCCCCAATCATAAATCTGAGCAGATCACAACAAACTACATGTATCATTGTTAGGCTCCGCATATGAGACTATAGAATAAAAGTACATTTCCACAAAATAGAGCTTGTCCACACTAACCAATGCCCATGTCAATAGGGTCCCCAGACTCAAGAACACGTTCTACAGAGTGTCTACTCTTTGGTGACTTGAGGGCCAAAAACCTGTTCCCAAGAGACATATCTGGAATTGAAGCTATTGGACAACTATGAGGACCTCCTGCTGACGACTTAATTAATGAAGGTGGCTATCCTACCTGTATATATTTCTAAGAATAGGGAACTGACCGCAGAAGAAGTGTATACTGTGTAACTAGATTTCTTCGTCACAACCTCTTTTGTATATGCCTACTGTTAACTATATATATTCGTGCCAGTTAGTCTGTTTGTGAACTGCAAAACTTTTTACTTCATATTTGTCCATTAATTTATTGGTAAAGTTCTCAGGGTACAGTCTCATCAATATTCTATGTCATATAATAAGCATGGTTCATACAACAGCAGACAATAAACTAGTGTCAAATAGCAGAAATCTTTATTTTAAAAACCACACTTACGTAAGAATTAAAACAAAATGTAATGCAAATCTGAATGTTGTAAACATGAGAAGTTTACAGATAAGACTAATTGCTATAATTTAAAAAAACATGTAATTAATATAAAACTACCAAAATACAACCTAACTACTCTTCTTCAGGTAACAATGGACATACAATTATCAGCTATTCGATGTACCCAATGCTTGCTTTATATCGTTTTTCTGAATATTGCCGTTTTTAGGCACAGTGTTAAAATGACACTTTACACTGTTGCCACTCACTAACGTTACAGATTGGAATTTCTGTATTATTCACTTTCATCTTATTTTATATAAATAAGATGAGAAAATATTAAGGGTCATAATCCTTCGTTTAAAGAGATCGATATTGCAAGCACGTGGCAACCCAGTCCTTTGGTATTATAAACAATATCACATTTATCAATTAAATATCTCCAAAAACATGAATTCTCTGTGCATAAAAGTCAGATAATCATTGTGCTGAAGCAAAACTAATGGCATAAATGTGTTCGTAAAATAGATATGGCCATTCTCGACAGTTTCACTTTGATCAACAAGTGCATGTATAACAAAACATTGTTGCAACCCCTATATTTTACATGAAGCGAAGTAAAACTAGTACCTACACAATCAGGAATAAAAGTGTAATAGTTGTATATCTGATTTGCCACTTCTACTGTTTTAGTTAAAATGTGTATGTTAATATTCTTATATGGCATAAGCTTACAGTTTTCATTAGGATTCAAAAATTAACATCCATAACATGTTCATTTGAGAAAACAGTTTCTTGTCACATGACTCTCGTACAGGGTGATTTACACAGTCCATTTTTATAAAAAGTTATCTCTTTGGTGGGGTACATCTTTTTTCATCCATGAACTTGGGTAAAATTTGATTATGCCCTAGTTACATGGTATTCAATTTGAAATTTCTAGGCACAATATTCACGTAGGTTGCCATTACTTTCGGGAAGGAACAACCGTTAATCGAGCACCGTAACGAGAATACATTCGTTCTAGTCGGCCATTTTATCATGTCAACAGATATAACAACGCAACAACCAAAAATCAGAATAGACAATACCGAGATAGAATGTGTGGATAAATGTGAATACTTAGGAGCAAACATCAACGGTGCAGGAGACTGCATGGCAGAAATAAAGAAGAGATTGGCAATGGCATATTGCAAAATAACACGGCTGAAAAACATATAGAAAAACAACAAAATAGAAACGAAAGTGCTAATGTTACGAAGATACTTGGAATATCATGGAAGGATAAAATCAGAAACTCAGACATTATAAACACATTGAATATTCCAGAGTGTTGGTTACTTAACACAATAACAAAAAGAAAACTACGCCTGTTTGGTCATATAAAGAGACACAACTGTTTAGAGAGACAAATAATGAAGGGAAGAGTACCTGAGAAAGGAGAAAGGGCAGACCAAGTAGACGATGGACTTACGACATTAAAGATAACATGAACACATCGCTAGAAAATTCAAGCCACATCTCCCAAGACAGAGAGAGGTTCAGAGAGTTCATTGGGAAGACAACATTCTGGAAGGAATACGTCACATGACACACATGGTATTCAAAAAATAATGGTGGTTGTGGTTCAGATTATCTTGGGTTATTTCCCAGATCCCAGGTCTACCATTTTTACAAAATGAAAGATGTGAAACGAAACAGGATTTTAAAAAAGGGAAACGAAAGCTGTGTTCTTTTTTCTTTTCCTTCCCTTAGCTTGGCTATATCAGGTGACGGGTATTTATTTTTGTATTTATTCATTTAAATATAGGCCTAAATATAAATATAAATGAGTGATATGAAGGTTGTATGTGTGGAAACAAATGTTAGGCAGGGAGCCAGTATTTGCGAATTTCTTTTAGCACAGCTTCAACGTTAACGTTCGCGTGTAGCCTAGATCACCACATGACCTCAGTCAGGTAGATTTTCAAGTGCTACCGTGCTGTTATAGTCGCACTTTCAGCGAATAATTCCTTCAGCGTAGTGGATTAATGTCAAAGCATGACCCTGTGAATATCTGTTCATCCGTGAGCATTCCTCGCATCTGTACCAAGCGTATTCAGGGAAGTTCATCATAGTTATGGTAGCCATTTTGTAACTAGGAAGGAACCGGCAGAGTGATGTCAAAAACTACTAAAAACTTCGGATTAGCGTACATTTCTTTAAAAGTGTGAAAGTAGTCCTGGGATCTGAAAAAGAACCTTATCTTGTAACATCGAGTACAGTTGGTAAATTCAGTTGTAATTTTTGTGTGTGTATAAAGTATGAAGTTGCATGTGAATCACCCTGTATTTTATCCAGCTATAAAATATGAACACATCCAAATATATATATATATATATATATATATATACTCTATATAAATAAAAGACACACTCGATCACAAATCAGTAGATGACAGGTAGAAATACACAACATCATAGATACATCTTGAATTATATAAACATTGTTGTGCTATTTCTCACCAAGTCAAATTCCAAATCAACATTTCTATCACAGATGTCAATAACCATAATGCCTTATTCAGAGTGCAACATTGTATATGTATAGTAGCAAGAAATGTTTGGCAACCAGTACAACTTGTCTGTAGCCATTATAACAGAATAACAGAGACAACAAACAAAACTGGTAGTATGTCAATCAAAACAAGATCAAATAATACAAGTATTTTATAGATTTAATAAGTTAAACATGGAAAAGACACAAAACTACCTCGACACACACATTTACACACAGAGTAAACAATGTATCACTTTATCTACAAAATACACACATTTACACACACAGTAAACAATGTACCATTATCTACAAGACACATTTACGCACACAGTAAACAATGTATCACTTTTACAAGACACATCTAAACACAGTAAACAATGTATCACTTTTACAAGACACATCTAAACACAGTAAACAATGTTATCACTTCTACAAGACACATCTAAACACAGTAAACAATGTATCACTTCTACACGACACACATTTACACACACAGTAAACAATATATCACTTCTACAAGGCACACACATTTACACACACAGTAAATAATGTATGACTTTATCTACAAGACACACATTTACACACACAGTAAACAATATATCACTTCTACAAGACACACACATTTATACACAATAAACAATGTATCACTTTATCTACAGGGTGAACATAGCCATTAACAAGACAAAGAATTATCTATAAAAATGTCATCAAAGTTTACACACAAATAAAACAATGCATCACTTTACAATGTACATTTAAACAAAGTAAATAAAATTATCTATGATATGAACATGGCACTTGAACAAGACAAGGAATTATTTGTAAAAATAACATCAGATAGCATATCCTAAACAGTATGTCCCGCCGAAGACGGATGTGTCGGGCCATTGGCGCAAATAAAACGGCGACACAACGCATTTCCATTTTCTGGACTACATCCTGCTGGAAATCTAGCAGGACCATGATCCAGCTAGATCCAGTTGGAGTTTGAGAATGAACGCAGAAGAAGAAGAAACAGTATGTAGCAGTCATCATAGCCTTTCGAAACTATAGCCTACCTTGAGCTAATATTCCTACTTCTGTGAGTGTCATGTTTTGGTGGTCTGTGATAGTTATGCAAAATTAGATAAACAGGTTACTAGGAAAACCTAACTATGAAAAACAAGGTGAACAAAGCCATAACATAGGCTATTCATAGTTAGGTATTCCTAATAACCTGTTTATCTAATTTTGCATTACTATTTGTTACTTTGGCTACTGCGGCACCCTCCACTTTGTCAGACACCTCCGACCATTTGATTATTTATATATGGTCTTTGATATCTTGAGTACATCTTCTTCATGATCTAATTTTTTTTCATTGTATTGCATCATTCCCTCCCTTATAGTATTTTCTAGGTTGTCATCTTATTTGATATGGTGAAAATGTAATTTTTCTGGCCAGAACCTTGTTGTTTAGTCGGTTCTATTGTACTTTCAATTCTCTAATTATGTACCTATTGGTAATCTTTTTTACTCCATGGTATTCTTCTGTAACATTTTGTTTTATATGCTGAAATTTTGTTTTTAACTTTATTAGCGATTGTCCAAGATTCAACTGGGAATATGCAGGCTCTGAGGGAAGTTAATTTTGTTAGTTATTGCAGCCCAACCATATGTTCTTAATTTGTATCAGTTTATTGAATGCAATGGCCAACCTCTGACTTCTGCACAGCAATCCCTGTTGCTGCTCATAAAAGAACCATGGTATTCAAAACTGGTAACTCGCTCTAGTTCTCTGTTATTCATCAAAAACTTAGTGGTGGTTTTGTTGCTTGTGATTTCCTATAAATATGACATCAAGATTTCAGCAAAAACAAGATAAAAGTATATTTAAAACAGTAGTTCTCAACCATATGACCAACTAGTGAGTCACAGTTTATCTATGCTGGGCCATCAGGGCTGTAGATATGTTCAATAAAAGGGGAGGGGGCTTTACCTTCAATATTTAAAAAATTTAATTTGCACATTTTAGTGCCCAATTCCTTCATTGTCATGTAGTTTTTGGAGACCTTTTTGGGGGAAATTAATTTAAGTATTTTGAAAAATATAATAAAATGAACACACGATTATCTTAACCATAAAGTATATTAAGGGAGAATTAATTATCATGAGCAATAATACAAAGGTTAGTAGAAACAATTCCTCAGGTGCAAAATCATACGTAATGGCCTAGAGCCATGAGGAAGGGGGGGGGGGGTCCCCCACATGTATAATTATATCAAAATGGGGTCTCATGGAGAGTAGGTTGAAAAACCACTGACAAACACAAAAAATAAAACAGGGATCTGTAAATTTAGCATAGAAACCACTTTAGGTATATAAATTTCCACTGCATCGACATCACAAAAATACAACAGCATGTATATTTAAAATATACAATGTTAATATCATCTTCCAATTCCAATCACAACATAAGTTACAACTCAAATATTCACTTATCCTAACGACGCATGCCCTGAAACATGTTTCACATCATGTGGTGAATACTCTTATTAGAAATTGGAAAAAATATATATATAAATTTTAAAAGTAAACTCTGCAACAGTTACTTGTCCTTGAAGCAGTGGAATCCCTCTATAGTGCATTCTTTTATAACAAATTTTCCTATATAACAACACTTTTCAAATTTTATTCTATATTGTTTGTTGACACGACCACTCCTCCAGTCGACTCAGCTGTAAATGAGTACCTGACGCATGAGTTAGGGAAGGTAAAAAACAGCAAGGAAGGGAACTGGCCACCCCACCTAATAGTTGCTGTGGCTTAGTACATGAAGAGTTATCTTCATCCCCGACGGCAGATGCCATGGGACCTACCTTTACCTTTTTTATATTGTTTGTAATGTATATAGTAAATTTCTGTTATTATATACATATTGTGTCTGTCCAAATCAAGTTGTTATAATGGAATTACACTGTATATTAATTTTTGGCAAGGACAAGGTATTATTATACATGCTTAGAATCAATGTCATCTGATCATCCTACTAACTGCACAGCCTCTTTCAATTTTTGAAGTTATTTTTAAGAATAAATCACTATCCGAGTAGCTTTACCAATAATTCAAAAGCCAACTTAGAGAAAGTAAAATAAAGTTTAGCTTCATTGACTGGGAAGAGACAATATATCGGTCTATCTATATGACTTATCCTTTACAGAATGTAGTCCTCATTGTAAGCTTCTCGGTTCTGTGCAAGCTGTCCAGCATCTTCCAGTGTCATGCTCAGAAAGTCTTCCATATCATGTCTCCATTGTAGTTTTGGTCTGCCTCTTGTTCTTTTTCCTGAGATTGTTCCCTCCAAGATTAATTTTTATAAACCATTGTTTCTTTTTATATGTTGAAAATTGTTAGCTTGCATTTGGTGAAGTTTTGAGAAATCGCTCCTCTATGTTTAGGTCTTTATGAACGTCTATGTTGGTTCATCTTTCTGTCCATGATATTCTTAGACCTTTCTATAATATTTCATTTCAAATGCTAACATTTTCTTTTCTATTGCAAATGTCATTACCATGGTCACACAACCATATGTTGCCACTGGCAAATACAGTTTCTTGAAAGTTGTAACTTTATTTTTCTGTTTGCCCCTTGCTATAGAATTTTCATCTTTATTTTTTTGGAGAGTCATATAATATGATCTTCCACCTTCTCCATCACCAGAGAAATCTTTAGCATGCAACTTCTAATATTAATGATGTTAAAATAGTGCTATTATTTAGTTCAGTGATGCTATGGATTTCGCATATCAGCAAATTCTTTTGATATTTGAGGACCATTGGAAATGAGTGTAGTCAAATTTTAGATTTTACAGATGCAGACTATTTTCTAGTTACATTTTACTCACAGTCTGATAGGTACTTTCCATAGTGCTTTGAAAGGTACGTAATCAGTGTTTTGAAAGGTCAAGTAATCAGTGCTTTTAAAGGTCAAGTTATCAGTGCTTTGAAAGGTCAAGTAATCATATGTGTTGGCATTTATGTACAATTATAAATGTGGCTCCAATATAGTTGCCAAATGTTTTTCTGAAAGCGAAGTCTGGGAATCTTACATTTATCCACAGAGTACTTGAAAAAATTTTAATACTGCAGTTTGTTAGCAATATTAATTCCAGTTTCTGAAGAGTAATAAGTTGGTTTGTGTAACATTTTCAATATCTCCCTTATTATGACATAATTGTCAACAATCCTTTTCCATCCTTGCTTGATATGTATGCACTCATAGTCCTGATTAATTCAATAGAAAAAGATGTCCTATGCAGACCAAGCGCTAATTATGTTCCCTTCTTAGGGTTATGAATATTGCAATATAAATGACCCATCTTAGGTTCCCAGCAGAAATGCTAGTAAAGTAAAACAGTAACCTTCTGCACAATTATAAATGTAAATTTCAAACTCATTACGAATTTAATATAGTAGCCTAAATGTAACTTTGCTGAAATCAATAAGATGGTATGGATTTGTGATATGCCCTTGATTAAACAACAGTAAACTTGAGATTGGTCTCTATTGGTTTGTTTTGTAATTTTTTTTTTCTTTTTGTTTTATACCCTTTTATGCCTTGCAGCATCAGGGGTAGAAGAGTTCTCTGGAGATGGCTTTTTTGTGTGTTTCATATATATTTATTTTCTTTGACTTTTATTTCTGTAATCCATCATTTTATCATCTTCCCCTGGCTTTGTATCCATCATGTCTGTAGAGTAACACATTTTGAGGAGCACTGTCTGATCATCTGGGAACATGAGAACACCACTTAATCTCTTCTAATCGAGGATCGGCATTGTGTTTGTTAGTCTTCTGCTGTTTTCGTTTTGGACATAATTTCATTTTCATCTCTTATTGTTACTCTGAAAATTCTATGTAGACAGGTCATTTCTGTTGTGACAAGTTTTCTTATGGCATTTGTTTTTATTGTCCACATTTGATATCTGTAGCATAGTGATGGTATGATGGTCATTTTATATAGTGCAATTTTGGTGTTCATGTAACGTTTGTTTTTGAAAATAGGGGGCATCTGCCTTAAGATCTGGTATACTATGTTGCATCTATGTTGGATTTATTTGGTGATTTCCCCCTTAATAATATGATGCTTCTAAGACAAGTGCATTCTTTCACCTGTTTAAGTTGTTGGTCATTGATGAGAATAATGGTATAATCGAAACAAGCCTATTTACTTCATGTATTTTATTATTTCCATGTTCAGTGTTGACATGTGACACAACAAATATAATATAGTGATCACTGAAAATCTTGGGAATAGTCAAATAGATCATCAAGAAGGCTGAATTTCCCTTTAGTCAACAGATTCTCTATTAGTGAAATTCCTGTTTTTCACTGCTAAAAACTATTTTTAATACAAGATGGCTATTTACTGTAGAATAAGATATAAGACTATTATGTACAATTGAACAACATAATCTATAACCCATGGAGTAAATTTGTTAAACTAGATACAATTTCTAAGAGCAAGAACAATTTATATATATATATATATATATAGCATTATTGATATTAGAAAGTTGCATACCAAAAATACTTGCAATCTAACAGGTACCGGTAGTTTCAGAAAAAAATCAGTTCCAAGCATGTTTATGAATTAGTAAACAAACTATAGCTAAAGAGATAATCAGTCTTGTTCAGGAGACATCATGACAATTGGTCAAATCAATGATGGAAGTCACAGTCAATTCTGTACAGCCAATGACTTGGCATGAAACTCTATTAAGTAAAATATACCACTTATAGTTGTTCCTTTCAACCACGGACGTTATTAAATTTGGTTATATCAGAGCTTTTCATCATAAAAAATAGTGAAGGTCACGGTTCTGGTAATCCAGTCACAATGACCTCCTGGTAAGCAGATGGCATGAAACAATAGGCTTATATATAGGTTCAACAGATAGTCTGCACATAGGACAGACATTTGTGATGATCCATGAGTGCCTGTACTAGTCAACAAAGCATAGACCTATGGCGATGATAGCCCCAGTTGATGTCCAAAAAAAGTAAGAGGAAAGTATATTTAATAAAAACTAGGACATTTTGCTACTAATGTGCACTAACTTAATAAACCAAATCCTTAAGCATTCATGCCAGAACTGACTACATGAACTGTATGATGTGGATTGTTCATTTTATTTCCAAAACATGACATTCCATTCCTAACAAAAATTTGTTTCTTCAGAACTCAAACTCAAATAATCATCATGAATTGCATCTTTAATCTGGAACATGAAGAACATTGTGCTACCATTCAGTCTGTGACATGTATGTCTATCACATCTAATTTCTGCATGTTTCTAATTCATGTGAATTATCCTAACCTTTGACAGTCTTCCTATCTGTCACAAGGCAAAAATGAGCACTCTGTTAGCATATACTTGGATGATGTACAAATAATGCAGCTTTTAATATAAAAATTCATAAATTAGGAATTTTATGAGGAGAGAGCATAGGGGGTAGATTGAGGTGAGTATGCAATAAAAAAAAAGGTCTGAAGGAAAATGATCAGTGAACATAGGGGCTTATGCTTCATCATCTACAGAGAGATATTGTAGAGTTTCAAAGATGTCAGTTCAGTGAACCTCCAATCACATAATACATAATAAAGCAGTGGACATGTTATAATAAAAACCAGATCAAATATTCTTAATACATTTTTACAAGTTTGGTCAAAGAGTGTAATCAGATCACTAGTAAATCTAGTAAATATAGTAATAGTACACTTCTTGTACTTCCAACTTGCCACATTGCATGAATGTAAGTATGTAAGTGTTTGTGTATATGAGTATGTGTGTGTGTGTGTGTATGTGTATGTATGTATGTGTATGTATGTATGTGCCATATATATATGGCAGTAGATAAGTCTTCTAGTACATGTCCTGCCATAATGAACATGGCCGGGCCGTAGATACATCTTCAATAAAGGTGGGAGGGGGTTTTCCAAGTAAAAAATTAAAAACAATATTTGCCCATTTTCATTGCAATTATTTCATAGTACTAAAAGTGATGTTTTATTTCCTAAAGAATAACCTCCCTCCCCCCCCCCTACCCCCCCCCCCCAAAAATAAAAAAATATGTAATGTGCATTGTAAAACACATCAAAGAAAGACTTGGTTTGACAACAAAGACAACATGCATCAGTGCAAAATAGTGCTTGAATATTATATCTGTTTACAAGAAAATGACTAGAGGATATAAAAGAATCAACAATTTCAAAGTGTCATAATCATAAGTAGATTTACTTCAGACAAAATGTGTAAATAGTATTCACAACAAATAGGCCTACATGTTTATAACATACGGCAGTATCTTATACTACAGTATTGAATAACTATAGTCAGAAAATGACATGTTGTATGAGACAAAATCAGAAGCAGATGCAGCTCAAATGTGAATATCTTCTCAATGTCATCTCATTCATTCAGCACTAACACTTTACTAGATGTTTCTTGAAAGGTGTTCTCAATCATACAATAGTACACTTTATTAGAGGTTTGTTAAACATTATTTTTGTCAATAACACTAACCGAGACTAACACTTTAATACAGATTTGTAATTTCTTAAACATCCATTCAGGAGTAACACATAGTAAACAGTTGTCATTTCTCAAACATTCATGAAAAACATTTTAATAGATATACTTATTTGAAATATCTTCTCAATCATTCATAACAAACTGTTTATTAGATATTTGACATTTCTCAATCATTAAAAATAAATCAATTATTAGATATTTAACATTTCTCAATCATTCAGAACTAATCCTTTAATAGATATTTGAAATATCTTCTCAATCATTTAGGGAATATGTATACTGAAAGAATATTCTGCCAAGTGATATGCACATACCTGTCAAGTACTACTGATTTTATGTATTGTGTACAGAAATTCTTCGGGTTTCACTGAATACACCACACCCATATTGAAATATAGCATTTTGCTTTAGTATGAAAGTCTCTTTATACTTGTGGCAATGCAAATAATAAGCATTGTAATCATTGTTCACACATTTAAATTTTACAATACAATTATTTCTTACAGAATAACACAATGTAGAGTAAAATTATATCAGTCTGTAGTCATTTTAAAAGTGAATAAATCTTGTCAATATTAGTATTTGAGTAATAACTCAAAAGCTCATGTGGAAAAATTTGCTTCTTTCTGCATTATCTTATTTCTAAGCATCTTTTTCTAAGCATCCTTACAACTTGTGTAATACAATACATGCTTTGAGGTTTCTTCACCAGAAGAGTTTCCACGCTCGTTTTTTAATACCCGTTGTAAGCAAACCTGAAATTCGTTACTGAAAGGTAAGTCACTCTTAATTTGACAGATTTTGTAAACAGTTATGGCTTTGTCTTAATGTTTATAATCTACTATAGCGTTAGAGAATATAATTATGCTGTGGAAGACATTTTAGGTTAAATCTTTTTGTGCCAGGAATTTCAGTCTTCTGTGTTTGCTGTCTTATAACCACAACAAATAAATCATGTGATTTCCACAGAGGAGCATGAAGTACGTTGCACTGCTAGTTCCACAGTTGAACAGTGTTATTTGCACCTCGGTTGGCTCACTATGTGGCCCAGACATCCGGGGTCCAGCACTTCTCTTTTCATCATGCCTTTAATTCAGGTAGTGGGCTTCCCTAGCCAGTGACAGCCTGACTATCTGTCGACGAGTGCGAGGGTCAGTTATTAGTCTGCGCTGAGATGATTGTCGTTCACGTCTATCTTGCACGAGGTGTTCCACAGTAAGTGAACTTGCCTCGTGTAATTAGATGTACTGTGCCTGTGCCCATCGGGTACTGAACCTTTTCTCATCCACAAGCCTGGTATCGGTTAAGAAAGAACTTAAGTTGGACCTGGGCCCTTTCACCTTCTTAACCGAGGTGTCGTTCAATTTGGGAGCAAGGCATGTTCTCGAGCTGATTGACCTTGTCTGATTCGTGCCTGAAAACATCGGGTACTGAACCCTTTCTCTCTGCAAGCATGTTTCCAGTATAGGAAAGCTTGACAGTAGAGCCGAACCAGGACTGCCTTCATTGTCTCGTTTGTGCCTGAGCCCATCGGGTACAGAACCCTTTCTCTCTGCAAGCATGTTTCTGGTATATAAGAGCTCAACATTAGAGTTGGGCCAGGGCTGCTTTTTTTGCATGGCGCCCACAATTGGGTCTGGGTCTCTGCCCCTAAGAAGCACTGGTAACTAGAAGCTTGTCTCGAGCTAACATAGGTTGAGTTCTGATTTCCTTGGAACATTTTCCCTTTCTATTTGCACTTGTCCCTGCCCTCTGGCACTGTGCTGCCCTTCATTGTACTCAGTATGTTGTCTTTTCGTCACTCGCCATGCATCTCCTTTTTTCGTGTTGTTTTCATTGGCCGCTCCTCCAATGCTCAGACTTTACTACATTTATTGTGTATTTCTTTGCTGCTCTTGCCATCTGTTGTTATATTACTTTCTAGGTATATGAATTCTGTCACCTGATTTAAGTCTGTTGTTTCCAATATATATGTTAGTGTTTCTTTATGTTCTTCCTATCTTTATTACTTTAGTCTTTTCTATATTTATCTTCATATTAGAGGTATGGAATGTTTGATGTAATCTATCTATTTGTCTCTGTGTTTTTCCTCTTCTGATGATGTCACTTGTGCTTGACCATCTGCAAATAGTAGTTTATTTAAGTTATCCTTCAGATTGTTTTCTTCTTTTGTCTTTGCTACTTTGCAGATGTGATCTATGTATGTTATGAACAATAGGGGGGATAGTACACATCACTGTCTCACACCTGAATGAATTTGGAAATTATCAGATGTACCTGTGCTCTCATCCATGTCTGCCATCCACGCAGTGCAGACAACCCAGTCATCTTAGATAGTACTGTTTTAACAGATAATGATTCTACACATTCAAAAACATTCCAAGCAGTTTGTTATAGTTAGCTAACTAGCCATAAGACCATTATCATTGCAGAAAGGACTTGTCCATATGTGCTCTAATCTCCCCTAGAGTATATTCACAATTACATAACTGAAAGTTGCAATTCTCAAACATTCTTCTCAGTCCCTAATTGCAGTGATTATAGAAACCAAAAATATATTTCCAATGGTAATACTGGAAATCCAAACACATTCTAAACAGTTCAACCAAGGTGATTCTGGAAATCCAATCCAAACATGCTCAAAAGGGTAATTCTAGGAATCCTGGTATATTGAAATACTTAATTCTTTGAGTATCTACCACTCCAGATGATAATGTTATTATTTTCCTATTGAACATTACTGCATTCTGCGAGTGGTTGGGGGGGGGGTGTACTCACTGTAGGTGATAAGTGCATCAGATTTCCACCTCCAAATTTAACAAGAAAATACTTAAGACCTCCAAACACTACTCTGTTAAATACTTCAATATCTATTTTCCAGAATACCAAGATCAATGAAATTAGGAGTATTTACTTTCACTATATTAAAAATATGAAGAATGAGCTTCTGTACACAATCAAAACTTCAAATTATAAAATAAAGAACAATGAAGTTTAGCCGGAACAGTTTACAAGAGTAACATAATATGATAATATACAAGTCCATGGATTCATAAACAAAGGACATAGCCTTATAAAACTTTTTCTCAATATACTCAAAGCAGTTCTGAGATATACTCAACACATTTTTCAATCTTTTATTCTAGCTCTCAATCCTTTCAGCACAGAATACATTCAGCACTACTGTCAATACATTTAGCACAGCTCTTAATACATTAAGGACAGCTCTCAATACATTCAGCACAGCTCTCAATACATTCAACACAGCTCTCAATACATTTAACACAGCTCTCAATACTTTCGGCACAGTTCTCTCAATACATTCAGTACAGTTCTAAATCCTTTAAGCAGTACATTTAGCACAGCGCACAATCCCTTCAGCAAAGCTCTGAATACATTCAGTACAACCATCAATACATTCAGCACAGCTCTCTCAGTACATTCAGTACAGTTCTAAATCCTTTAAGTAATACATTTAGCACAGCTCTCAATCCTTTCAGCTCTCAATATGTTCAGCACAGCTCTCAAACCTTTCAGTACAGCTCTCAATAGTCTCATCTCTCAATACATTCAGCACAGCTCTCTCAGTAAATTCAGTACAGTTCTAAATCCTTTAAGTAATACATTTAGCACAGATCGCAATCAGCACAGCTCTCAATACATTTAGCACAGCTTTCAAACCTTTCATCTCACAATACATTCAGCACAGCTCTCAATTCTTTCATCTCACAATACATTCAGCACAGCTCTCAATTATTTCATCTCTCAATACATTCAGCACAGCTCTGCTCAATCCTTTCATTTCTCAATACATTCAGCACAGTTCTAAATACACAACTCATATAGTAAATATTTTAACCAGTAATAATGTAAAATAAAGAGCAATAAATATCTAACACCCTTGATGTCTGAAGTTTGGGATACCATATGAAATAGTAGACATACCTTTAGCAATATTTAGTAAAATAATAAACAGTCAATATTACTTCAGATGCTCAATCTCAGCTTGACAATCTCCAACACTACTCAAATCAGATAGGGTTGAAAATCAACACATCAAAAACTCATATACTAGATTTTATGAGATCCAACGACAACATAGAAATTCAAAATGTTCCACTATTAAAAGTCAACAATTTTACATATTTAGGCACCAATCTAGCATTGGATGGAGACTAATCAAAAGAAATTTTACACCGTATTGCCCTTGCAGCGGGTGCTTTCAATAAACTACGTAACATCTGGACGTCAAACACACTAAGAAACACCACAAAACTCAAGTTGTTTAACTCCAACATCATCCCTATTCTATCATATGAATGCGAAAGTTGGAAAGCCACAAAAGCCACAGATAAGAGACTAGACTCCTTAGCAAAATAAATGCCTACGTATCATTCTGAATGTTAAGTGGAGTGATTTTAAATCTAACACTACTAAAAGAGAGGAAAGCAAACAAACCTTTATATCTTCCTTCATTAGACAAAGGCGTTGGACTTACATCGACCATGTTCTCAGAATGAACAGCCTAAGAATTCCCCAGCAGTCACTATATTGGGTGCCACCTGGAGTAAGAAGAAGAGGGAGACCTAGAGAAACTCTACGAAAAACCATTAATAGAGAAGGCATGTCAATGAACCTAAGCAACACGCAACAATTTAAAGACCTGGCAACACAAAGACAGAAATGGAAAGCTATGGCCCTGGAGGAACATAACATAACAATATGACTTAGAGGTCATTATACTACTTTAGAATATGTTCAATCAGATCTAGGAGAGGTAGGAGTATTTTTATGTGTGGTCGTGCCGTACGCATATTATGTATATGTGTGTTTGTATATATATATATATATATGACATTCTTTATAGAACATACTGTAGTCTTCTTTTGGGACACTTATTTGAGCAGCTCCAGATTCTGGGCTGGTTGACCTGCTGAAATCAAGGATATTTTTTGTACTCTCAAATTTCTTTTCTCCATAGTCGCCTTGGACAGGAACCAATTATCAGCAACTATACCTATAATTATTAGTTTTGCATTCTGTCATCTCTTTATATGACTAAAACCTCCTTTTTTTGTTTTAAAGAGCCAAAAGTCTGCCACATTTAATGTTCTAAACACTTCTTGGTTAGTTTTTTTTCTCTATTGTCATTTCTCAGGTGTATGATGGTTGATTGCATCCAAACTTACCATTAAGCACATTGGTGGGAGCCTCAGCTGTCATTTCAAGGCAAGATGTGTCGCCTAAGCTGTATTGAGTCCATGTTTGTTCAAAATTATTTTGATGTTTTCTATCCACCACTTTCTTGGTTTACCTTTGGCTCTATATCCAGATAATCTTTTGTTATATGCTCTTATTGGTGTTTGCTTTGAGTTCATTCTCATAAATTTATTAAATCATTTTACTTGTATATCAATATTCACCTAAGAAATTCCCATCAGTCACTAAACTGGGTGCCACCGAGAGTGAGAAGAAGAGGTAACCTAGAGGAACTCTACGAAGAACCATTAATAGAGAAGGCATGTCAATGAACCTAAACAACATCCAAGAACTGAAAGACCTGGCAACACAAAGACAGAAATGGAAAGCTATTGTTCTGCCCTATGCACCGCCTATAGCCCTGGAGGAATATAATATTCCGATATACTCAATACAGGATTTAATACATACTCTAATCCTAATTTCTTAATTTCTTATTTTATCTGGTTTAGTAACTATTGCAGCATTTCTCAGACTTTTCATTTCACATGTAACAGTTTTACTCTCTGCAAGACAGTTAAAGACCATGTCTGGCATTAGTAGCAGATTGTTGGTATAAAATTGTATCTGTCCTTTAATTTCCATCTCTAGTTTTCCATTTTCAGAAATTTATTTAAATATCTTTAGATATTTTTTGATTTTTGACTTGTTTCACTTTGGTGTTATCTATTTTTATATATAATTGGTGTTGCAGACTTGCCAATTATTATAACTTCAATTCTTTGTACATTAATTTTAATTGATATAATTCTTACATGCTGTTAGCAATGCATTAATATTTTGTTTTGCAAATTGTCCTTATATTTGTATATTAGACTGATTGTTGACAAATAGCAGTTCCTTGATTTTATTACTAAATTCCTCATCAGCATTCTCAATACCCTTTTCTGTAGCATCATCTATCATCTTGATATATATATATATATATATATATATATATATATATATATATATATATATATATATATTTAGGTCCATACTTTAGTGTGATCAATGGTGTGCTACAAGTATTTAGGTTACTATGACACAGGTCATATAAACTTTACCCTATATTACACAGTTAATTTTATTACAACAAACCGATTGGACTCATATATCTTGTATATCTTGGTCATTTTTTTTGTTCACAATTTTAATAGTTGTCTTCCTGTAAAGCCAATGTTTTCCTATATGTCCCTGAAACGTTCCACATAATATATGATGTCTATGATATTCTGCATGCATTTCAATTTGTAAAATCAATTTTTACCAAAACTTTGCGCAAATAAAAAAATATATGTGTGAATTTTTTCAAATTATATTTATATTCAATTTCACTTCAATTTTTTTCCAAAAATGAGAAATTCTGTAATGGCACCAGTTTAGTTTACTTAAGCATTCAGGTTTTGGCCAAATAAGCTCCTTCCAATCAAAACTATACACTATAGAGAAATGGGTACCACACTCATTGAAACCTTAATATACAAATTTTCCTAATTCTTTTTATGTATTATGCTTACCTAAACATAATACATTTGGAATATTCAGTTAACATATTTGTATCAAGGAAAACCTTAAATGTGTGTAATAGAGGCAAGATTTGTCCTGGCATCAAGTTCCTAAGTTGGGATAAATCATGGAGTTTGACACACAAAAATCTCTCTTGACTGAGAATTAAATATTTTAAAACAGAGGATGTAATAAGCTAATGCTGAAAGAAATGACAGAAGTAAAAACAATGTTTAAGAAGATGTGTGAACAAAATACACATTTAAAGATAATATGAAAATGATAACTAGGAAAATTATCAAGAAATTAGAAAATTAAATGAGGACAATCAAATGTTAGAGATGATTAATGTACAGTTAATTCAACATCTGAGGTCATAGTGGCAGACTTAAATGAACCGTAAACTCCATTGTTTTTTATTATATGTCTTAACTTAACCTGCATCTTTGGTTGAAAGAAGGATTAACATGATTATTGAGCACACAAAAACAACTAACAAAAAAAATAATTCTAATAAAACATGAAAATGGTAATGAGGAAAAATAACTATAAATCAGAAAAGTAAATTAAACCAAATTAAATGTGAAGATATTTATGAATAAATATAATAATGATAAAAATCATAACCAATAATGGAGTTTTCAAAACAAAAAGCGGGCCAAATATCCCTCTCCTCAATCATGTGGATAATTATGGAAAAATCAAGTCTTGCCCATTCCTTGACGTTATAAAGCCAAGACTTTCTTTGTCCAGCTATTCTTACTTCACCATCAACTGTTCCTTGCAGTATAATCTTTAAAACATAAAGGTGTTTCATTTCATGCCCAAACTACACAGACTTATGCAGTTTCAAAACTGTCAACAGTAATTCCTTCAAACCTCTGCAAGATTGGTTATTTTATCTCAGATAAATACATTCATATTACATTTTGTAAAACATATTTGTAAAAAACATCTGTAGCACTTGTATTCAATAGCCTGAATCATTTTTTCTGTGTCTGCCATCAGTATCCAGCTCTGCCATTTATATAAAAGAATCAACAGTACTTGTGATTTCTATAGGCTGACATTAACTAAAGCTTAGATTTTATTTTTCAATGTCAAATTCAAACCACAGGATGAATAAAATATGAACAAATTCAAAGGAAATTGGAAAACAAAAACTAGGAACATTACCAAAAAGTGGAAAAAATAAATTCAAAAATCTAAGCTACCTTCAGTCAGAAACGGTTCTAAGTAGGCCTATCTCAAAAACATTGTAATAAAGACTCAAATTCCTAGAGTATCTTAGAAAATTTGCCAAACATCAATTAGAGGAAATGTAATAATCAACTATATTGATAATGTTCTAGCCAATATCATTTTTTTTCTACTTTTTGTTTTTTGTAACACATATTACTGTATCTATTTCTTTTTAAAATGATTAATTTGTTTATATAAAAAAGCAAATATATGATTATTAAAATTAAGACATTTCCTTTTCATGTGAATCTGGTATGACCATTGTCCTGCTACACATCAGATCCAGTAGAAGTTTGACCAAAAGCACACACACAAATTTTTTTTAAAGATGCTCTAAAATTTGTCACAAAA
Organism: Meghimatium bilineatum; assembly: GCA_034231615.1. Lineage (NCBI taxonomy): Eukaryota > Metazoa > Mollusca > Gastropoda > Stylommatophora > Philomycidae > Meghimatium > Meghimatium bilineatum. Next base: position 49,560,952 of record CM067320.1, on the reverse strand, counting down.
TTGTATTTTGTTTCAATAACTTTTCAAATTCAATTTAATAAATAAAACAACAAAGTTGAATGTGTTACTGGGTCTGATTTATTACAGGTTCATAGATTTATCTAGGTCAAATACAAGTCCCCTTTACTTTTACACCATAAAAGCCACTATCTGCATAATGATAATCACATTCTTACACTGCACAATACCTGCTATCATCATTTTAGCGCCAGTTTTACACCAGAATTGAACACCACTATAACTGACTTCCATGCAGATAACTTGCACCTAAGCTTTTGTGTGTAATAATACAAATTATTATTACATAATGTTGTTGCTAGCCCAATATAGGCCCTACAACCTTTTATAATGCCCATTTATAATTTGGTTGGTATGTTCAGTGATAAATAAAATAGCAGCATTTGGAACAAATGTTACAGAAGTGTTCACAGAATATCATGGATCAATAAGACCATACTGAGAGAAATGATGTTAAAGAAACTAACTGAATAAAAGGAATTTCTTGAGAGAACAACAATATTTTGACCATATCAAATGACATGACAGCCTAGAAAAGACTGTAACAGAGGGTAAGACGCCAGGACAATGAAAAAGAGGCAGACCAAGGAGGAGATGGACATTTGATGTTACAGACTACTGAACATGGCACTCATATTGGTGGATCTTCAGAGGTTTAGAAAGGTTGTGATGACAGTTACATAATAACCTTGATAAATTGTCCAGGATATGCTACCTGATTATCATGTGCAGTGATCCTACTCTTCTCTTCCTGATAAGAAAACCCAGGTTCAACAAAAAAACACTCTTCATATATTGACTACATTCATAAACTTCAATGTACGTAAAGGGAGAAATATCTTATAGTCCATTCAATCTGTCATTGGTTATCATATCTGCACACTGCCTTCACACTGTCAATCATTTTCAATACAAATGTTCCTCCATGAAACAATACCTAGCTGTTCAGTATCTTCTCTTTTACTTAAGCTGGAAGTAGTTTAGATCATTTTTCAAACACACAACCTGAGAATTTCAGAGAAAACAAGTACTTCATAAATGGTTCTTATTAATACATTGTTAGATCCTAGGATTATTATAAAATGGTTACATTATGGATAGTATAATAAAACATACAACCCATTTCAACACAACTCCAACATAATCACACAATATCACATTCCGCATAAATATATCTACAAGGCAAAAGCCTCCATTATCACTTGAAAAGAATACAATCATCATATATTAATTCATGTAAAATGTATTAAATGGCCCTGATGCAAATAATGTTAACACACACAGTCAACCAAACATAAGCCACAAAAAACACAACCCTTTTGATACTCCGTATTTCTTATGAAAAAAATGTTGCACCACAGGCAGACATTTACTATAGGAGGAGAGGGGAGGAGGTTCCAATACTAAACATACTGTCTTAAAATGGAATATATTTTGGTATGGGATTCTAAAATAATACCTAACTTTGAAAATGCATGTACAGGGATTTCTGTATATGTTGTTGGTTAAGCGCATATGACATAATATTTGTATGTGTTTTTGTTTTGTTTTGTGTAGAACACAAACTGTATAATACAACTTATTCAAAAACTTCTAGGTTCATTAATATAAAGATTTGAATGTAATAAATTGAGGCACTAAGCAAAACTAATACTGATAACACTGTCAATAGAATGAATATTAAGAAAATACATTTAATAAATTGAGGCACTAAACAAAACAAATAATTATAACACTGTTAATTAAAGCAACATGGGTACAACTTTACACATTCAAAAAAATAGCGTCCATACAGGTACCTAACCCTAACTAGTAAAAGACTGACACAGAAAACAATTACATATACATTTTAAGAGTACCCATACTTTTTTATGTCTATTAACACCACTAAGCACTGCGCGATACTTTGTAATACCAAAACCCATGTAAACACATTTTTAGTCAGCTATTATTTGAGAATCTCATACCGACCATCTTTATATACTTACACATGGTTCTGTTGTTTGATATTTATATACTTACACATGGTTCTGTTGTTTGATATTTATATACTTACACATGGTTCTGTTGTTTGGTATTTATATACTTACACATGGTTCTGTTGTTTGATATTTATATAAACAGATACAATTATTCTTGATATTAGAACACAATAATTAAGATAAAAATAAAGGTAAAAAAACATTAATAATGGAGGCAAAACAATATCTGAGGGTAACCAGTACAAGAAATTCTTGTCTACAGAGTTTTACAATTGCTAGATTGATTCAATCCTGACATATGGAAGAAGATCTTGGACAATGAACAAGTGTGCGAGATAACAGCCACAGATATGTGGTTTTACTAAAGAATGCTAAGAGTCTTAATGAGAGGTATAAAAAAAATAAGCAAATATGAATCTACTAAGAGAGGCCAATTGAAAAAATATCTGTAATGTGTACAAGAGAGGTAGAGATGCAAAGCAAACAATAATTTTAGAAAAAAATGTGTGGGAAGAAAAAGGGATAACAACAAAAAGAGAAAATACTTTACAGCTTTATATCTGAGCATGGAATGGTGTCTTCTGTGTTCGTTCTCAAACTCCTGAAAACTAGCTGCATTTAGTCCAGAGAACAGAATGCACTGCGCCATGGTTTACAGCTTGGCTGTGATATATGAACCTTTCAGCCTGATACATCCGACTTCAGCATGGCGTCTGGGTCATATTTACCCAATTATGTGATGGGACATAGCCCTCTATGTGATAGCGAGCAAGAGGTAGGCAGAGATACAAGTAGGAGAGTAACATCAAACGTTGGACAGGTTACAGTCTAGCAGAGTCCACCACCAGGACAAGAGACAGGGGATGTTGGAGATCCATTGCAGCCAACCTTCGTTGCGGAGACGGCACTTGACTTTTCCCCTGTGTTATTTAAAGGTAGGTAAAATATTATGGGTATAGCGAGTAAGCATCCAACATTTGTTGCGGAGATGGCACTTTATGATGATGATGATAATGGAACAACCTACCTCATCCCAAATATCTCTTTAGTCACATCTTACAACATTCGTAACATGGAAGGTAACAGAGGGTTTTTTTGTGCTATTCTATGCTCCCCTTTGGACCTTAGTGACACACAGGCATGGAAAAGTGTAAAAATAAAAATACAAGATTTGATCAAAAATATCCCTGAGTGTTATGAATATCCATGATCACCAGCATCAGAAGCACATCACATAAAGAGCACATCGTATGTTAACACAACATTAACACTAATGTCACGTCAAAAGTAAAAAAATTATAACACTAAGATAAAATTAGTACTTTTCATAACCAATTACCATATATTAGTTGATAGTTTGTTTAATTTGTTCTCACTACTGAAGTAGCAAAGTTAGCTTATGTGAAGGAAATACATAATTTAGAAAATTTAACACACAAAAAATATGCAAACAATACAGAAATAGACTTGTCGATACATTTTGGCAGCTCTTGTATTCAAATTTATAGCCCTACATAAAAATCATTTGAGCCAGGATTAGTGTCTGAAATTCAATAACAATAATAATAAGTCCATAAGCCACTAGGGTTGTAGGGGTACTACACTGGAGACATTAGCACGAAAAGCTCTCCAAACATCTCTATCCTCAGCCATTTGGAGGAGTGTGGAAAAATCATGCCCAGCCCATTCCTTGATGTTATCAATCCAAGATTTTCTTTTACTTCCTTATCTCCTTCCATGATTGACCTTTCCTTGCAAAATAATTGTATACAGTGAGTCGTATCTTGCCCCATGTCCAAACCAAATAAACTTATGTTGTTTGAAGTCTAATATGTTTCTTAAATCCAAAACCATTCAAGGAATACATCCTCTGCTATGGTAATGCCATCACCATCCTCTGCTACACCACTAATATCATCATCTCCACAATCCTCAAAAACTACATACTCTTCACTTCGGCTATTTCCATTATTAATCCCACACTTCTTGAAAGATAGGATAATCATTTCTGATGGCATGGTTCATTCATCTCGTTGCTTGAACTATCTTCATCTAACTATCTATCTATTTGCTAAACCCTTTGTTGCCTTTCTGTGTCAGGGGTAGAATAGTTTTTGGGAGATGTGTGCTGAGTATATTATGGAATTTGTCGCCTCTTTTATTTCAATGGTCCATTGTTTTTGTGGTCAACCTCTAGGTCTGCCTTCACTGTATCTGTGTGGCATAGCTTGCCCTAGTATGCTGTATGATGGTAGTCTGTTGATGCATGCAAACCATTTGATCTGTTGTCTCTTAATATATTCCAAGATTGGAGTGATACCGGTTTTTTTTGGTCTAATGTCCTCATTTCTGACTCTGTTTTTTAGCGATATTCCTAGGATTCTGCGCAAGCATGCCATTTCAGCTGTCACAAGTTTACATTTATCTTGTGCTGTCGCTGTCCATATTTGGCATTGGTAACACAGCATTGGTATAATAATTGTTTTAAATAGTGTTATTTTGGTGTTTAAATCTACATTTTTGTTTCTGAAGATTGATGTCATTTGTCCTAGGGCTTGTTATGCTTTACTACATCTATTGTGTATTTCTATGCTGCTCCTGCCATCTGTTGTTATATTGCTTCCTAGGTATGTGAATTCTGTCACTTGTTTAAATCTGTTGTTTCCCATATATATGTTGGTGTTTCTTTCTGTTCTTCATATCTTCATTACTTTGGTCTTCTCTATATTATCTTCATGCTACTCCTCATTTTACTACGATTCATTGTATTCTCACTGATGGTTTGCTAATCCTGTCTCAGTGTTGTATCAGGAAATTCACATGACTACACTGTGATCTCTAACTAACACATACCACATACTCCATGCAAATAGTCCTGTAACACCAAACTGAACTTCGATTTGTGGTCACAGAAATAACACATCTGTTACTTAGCGCCATTTTACTGAAAGTTATCATCATCATGGTGATAATATCAACCCTTTTCATGCCAATGACAGACAATACACAACTTTATCTTGTGGCATTGGTTTTCTATTTCCTCTGCGTGATTTACTTATTTACTACTAATTACCACATAAAAAACATACTTAGATGGAAGCAAATTTTCAATAAGTTGCAAATTATCATGAAATAGTTGATAGTTTTACATGAAGCTTTATTAGCTTATACGCCTATACAGACTAAACATTGTGGAAAACTTTATTACAGAAATGTATTAGGCCTACACTCTGCTTATACATGGGTCAGATTAGGCTTATACATTGTAATATACGGTAATAAATTTTACTCATCATTATTATACTCATCATAGAATGAAAATGGCTGACATAGTTTAGTTTTCTCTGTATACTCATGCATTTCATCAGTCATTTCAGGAAAAAAAAGGATTGTCATAATCCTTTTTTTAATCTTCAAAATTCTATTTTCCACCCTTAAAATTGTGATTTTTTTATGGTCATAATTTTAAAATGACTTTACACTTTTATTTGTACTGACTGACGTACTTCTGAGCATTCATTACATAAATATGTAAATGAAATAATAAAGAATGATTATTTTTTGCCAAAGATGCATATATAAAAATGAAATAATATCAAAATGATGCAAAAGTTTATTGCACGTTTGTGTACAAAAAGAAATCAGTTAATTAATTAAATCTGCTTATTAGCAATTAGTTGCACTCAGTTTTAGTGACTATGATAGCAGTTGCCAAACAGTAACAGGCAAAATTTTAAAATGTCAGTAGAGAAAAACACTGGGGGTAAAATGTACACACATACTCACACAATATATATATATATATATATATATATATATATATATATATATAGAATGTATCAGCTCATTAGATCATATATTTTTTATTCACAGAATATCATTTTTATTATAGTGTATCTCTGGGCAGTGGTCTCTTTGTAGATTTGTAGACTCAGAAATAAAAGTTATTTGTCCTTTTTATAATGTCATTTGTTAATGTCTGTCCTTGTTGTTTGTTGTTTATTTGTTTGAGAAACCCATGAATTGCAAGTGATGAACTCTTACTTCCTATGTGCAATGTGGTGGCTTTTCTGAGCTTTCTTTCATATCCAGGAGACCTCAGATTTTGGTTTTTGTAAATGCCTATTGAAGGAGCATCTGTCCTTGTTAATATGAATTTAAAAATGTATTGTTTGTGTATTCCTACTTCAGAGAAGGACAAAAAGATATGTGTTGTTTTTTCAACTGCTCATCCAGATATGAAAATGTGATAGATCAGTGGTGATCAAATTATGACCCGTTGGCCAAATCTGGCCTACCATGCTGAATTAAAAGTGTTGTGAAATAAAAATGTGTTGTGACCCTAGTATTCAGAAACACGCCCAAAGAACTTGAAAAAAGGTTTTTGGTCCCATACCACAAAAAGATAGTTCAATATCGCCTGCCAACCCAAAAAGGTTGCCTAGCACTGTGTTATATTGTCAAGAACATTAAACATAAATAAACTGTATGATAGTATTCATTCTAAATGTGTTGAAAGTAAACATACACCTTCAATCTGTATTTCTGTAGAAAACAACAAATGGTGCTACATTCACTCTTAGAGTTAAAAAAACACCTAAAGTAGTGTGTAGTGGGTTCAATTTTTATATAAAGCCATCTGAAGTGATGGTAGTCTTTCAGAAATAGCGCATAGAAACATGATTTTTGCTTGATATACATACATGAGAGTTAACCCATACAAAAAAGTGAGTTTCTTAGCCCAATTTCCTGCACACACTTATTTACCAATTGGTGCACAATTTTACTGCAATCTCCAGTTTACCCAATTTTTGCACACACACAAAACATAGTTTAAAATTATGTCATATTTTTAGAGATAAATTATCATACCAACAATTCATATTACATAATGTTTGAATAAATTATATTTATGTTGACTTTCAGTGGCATCAAGATGGCAATGCAGCCAGCAATATTTTGTCACTATGATACGCATATCGTATTCTATAAAATAAAAGCAAATCTATAGAATGTTCCAGGAGAAACAGGTTTAAGGCTAGTATTACAAGCTACTTTACTACCATCAAAGTTGGAAAACACTGGCACTAATGTAGCATGGAACTTAAAATAGTATGTCCGCGCAACAGAATTAAATTTTTACACCAAATGGTAAGAAGTCACAATGAAAATGTCATTGTAGAGCACGGCCATAAAACAGCCATGACTACTGTCTCAACTTTGTTGTTCAAGATCAACAATTTAACACAGAGGAGTATCTCTTCCAACCAATTTGTGGGGAATCTACAATGACCTGAAACAAACTGTTCTATACATGATCAATATTAGACTAGGTGCATAGTAATTGATTGCAGTTTATGTTTTAATATAACAAGAATTTTCAAGATATTTTCACACTCATCTGTATCCCTGTAGACAGAAATCACTGGAGGAATTCTGTGTGATGCATCCAATGTAGACAGGAATCACTGGAGGAATTCTGTGTGATGCATCCAATATAGACAGAAATCACTGGAGGAATTCTGTGTAGTGATGCATCCATATGACCTTGGGGAGGATTTATGGATGGATGACAAGAACACTTAGTGTTACACATACATCACTTGTACAAGCATTTAGTTAACATTTCTTAGATCTGACACATTACAAATAAATCACTAGTTAAAGATTCAAATTTTCCACACTTGTAATAATGATATACCAGTCCATGTCCAATTGTAAGTAATCATTTGTACCTGTAATAACCAGTTGCACATTATACTACATGTCATTGAATGACAAATAGAGTATACAAGAATGTGTGTTATTCTTTAATTAAATGACAAATATCTTTGTATCGTCACTAGCAACAAAACAATTACTAACAGCAGTTGTAGAAATGCAATATATTAACTATGATAAATAACATAGTAACATCAGTATCCAGCTGTGGAAAATAATTACCAGTAGCTCTACATAAATCTAACCCTTAGAACTGTACTGATGTCATACGTTTTAGTCTGTATAACATCTGGTTTGTAGTGACCTTTCAACTCAAATACATTTATTATAACTATAAGTACTTCAATGAGGAATGTAAGAAGTGACCAACAGAAAAATAACTTTGACTCACTCAACATCGGAGGTCACGAGATACCAGAACTAAGATATGCTGATGATACAACATTATTGGCACACAGTCAAGCAGGTCTCGAGCACCTCATAAACTCCATTAAAGAACATAGTGAAAAACAAAACCTATTTCTGAATTAAAACAAGATCTACATTATGACAAGCAACAAGACCACTAGCACGTTCTCAATCATTATCAACAACAGTGAATTAGAAAGAGTCACCAGTTTTGAATACCTTGGTTCTCTTATCAACAATAATGGTGATTGCTATGAAGAAGTCAGAAGGAGGTTGGTTATCACATCAAAGAAGCTGATACAAATGAAAAAAATATGGCTGAGCTGCTGAAAAACAACAAAACTAACATTCCTAAGAGCTTGAATATTCCCAGTGGCAATATATAGGTGTGAATCCTGGACAATCACCAACAAGGTTAAAAATAAATTCGCAGAATTTGAAACAAAATATTACAGAAAAATCCTCAGAATACAATGATCACCAATGTAGCCATTCTGAGAATAATGAATGTAAAAGACAACTGGCTAAACAGCATGATTCTTTCCAGAAAACTAAAATATGTTGACCATATCAAACGACACGATGGCCTAAAGAAGACCATAATGAAGGAGATGATGCTAGATAGATGGGCAAGAGGCAGACCAAGAAGAAGATGGATGCAAGACATCAAATACCACCTGAACAAGACAGTATCAGAAGCAGGAAGAATGGCTCAAGATAAACAGAAGTTTCAAAAGACTGTGATGACTGCTACATCCTGTTCAGGACATGCTACCTGATGATGATGATAGTACTTGACATTACTGCTCATGTTAGACATTTAACTATGTAGGGAATTGGTAGACAACAGTATATGGACTGTTGGAGGCAGGATCACTTGCACAATCTTCACTAATCATAGGTGGAGGCAGGATCACTTGCACAATCTTCACTAGCCATAGGTGGAGGCAGGATCACTTGCACAATCTTCACTAGCCATAGGTGGAGGCAGCATCACTTGCACAATCTTCACTAGCCATAGGTGTACAATATTTGCAGTGTTTTCATAGTTTCTTATGTGCTGTTACATTCTCTATGACAGTGTCCTCATTGCATGCTGAAGAATTTTTGCCAGGCTGTTCCACTTTTCAACTCTGTTCTCTATCACACATTATCTACTATAACAATGATCTCAACATCCACTGTAACAATGTGCCACAGTGAGTGATGTGATCTCAACATCCACTGTAACAATGTGCCACAGTGAGTGATGTGATCTCAACATCCACTGTAACAATGTGCCACAGTGAGTGATGTGATCTCAACATCCACTGTAACAATGTGCCACAGTGAGTGATGTGATCTCAACATCCACTGTAACAATGTGCCACAGTGAGTGATGTGATCTCTACATCCACTGTAACAATGTGCCACAGTGAGTGATGTGATCTCAACATCCACTGTAACAATGTGCCACAGTGAGTGATGTGATCTCTACATCCACTGTAATAATGTGCCACAGTGAGTGATGTGATCTCTACATCCACTGTAACAATGTGCCACAGTGAGTGATGTGATCTCTACATCCACTGTAATAATGTGCCACAGTGAGTGATGTGATCTCTACATCCACTGTAACAATGTGCCACAGTGAGTGATGTGATCTCTACATCCACTGTAACAATGTGCCACAGTGAGTGATGTGATCTCTACATCCACTGTAACAATGTGCCACAGTGAGTGATGTGATCTCTACATCCACTGTAACAATGTGCCACAGTGAGTGATGTGATCTCTACATCCACTGTAACAATGTGCCACAATGAGTGATGTGATCTCTACATCCACTGTAACAATGTGCCACAGTGACTGATGTGATCTCTACATCCACTGTAACAATGTGCCACAATGAGTGATGTGATCTCTACATCCACTGTAACAATGTGCCACAGTGAGTGATGTGATCTCTACATCCACTGTAACAATGTGCCACAGTGAGTGATGTGATCTCTACATCCACTGTAATAATGTGCCACAGTGAGTGATGTGATCTCTACATCCACTGTAACAACGTGCCACAGTGAGTGATGTGATCTCTACATCCACTGTAACAATGTGCCACAGTGAGTGATGTGATCTCTACATCCACTGTAACAACGTGCCACAATGAGTGATGTGATCTCTACATCCACTGTAACAATGTGCCACAGTGAGTGATGTGATCTCTACAGACTGTCCACTGATGATGATCAATAATAGTCATAAGAAGTATAAGTATTTACAACCCACAAGCAATGCCAACAATTCCTAACTCATGAAAAAACTTCACATTGTTTTGTTTTTTTAAATTATCATAATCCCGGCAATAATTATGATGCAGAAATCCAGGCAATTAGTGTGGCAGCTAAAAAACTGCTGAACTCCAACTCTGACCTACAGCCTGTGGTATTCCTGACAGATGCAAGGTCAGTGCTTCAAGCTCTCCAGTCTGAAAAACTAACAGACTTGAAAAAACTACTTAGCGAATTGTCTTACCAGTATAGGGTAACCATGCAGTGGATACCCTCTCACTGTGGAATTCCAGGAAATGAAACAGCAGACCAACTGGCTAAGGAAGGTGCTGCCGAAGACCAACCAGATATACCAATCACCTACCATCAGAAAAAACAGATGATCAAGTCAATAAGAAAGCCACAAACACCAACACAAGATGACTATCATATTATGAACAGACCAGAACATGTTATAATTCTACGTCTCAGAACAGGACACAACCGACTCCGCAGTCACATGTATACAAAGTTCAAGATTGGCAACACAGCCATGTGTACATGTGGACAGGCAGCACAGAGTGCCAAACATATACTTCAAGAGTGTTCTGAGCATGAAACGCTGAGGCAGACATATTGGCCAGAGGAAACAACACTGGAATCAAAGCTCTATGGGACACTGTATGAACATACAAAAGACAGTGAGTTTTATTAAGGAGACAGAATTACAGATATAGACATGTTTCAAGTGAACGAAAGAAGAAGAAAAATCATAATCCCATAAGTTAATAAATAAACAAAAACATGTTGACCTGACACAAGTGATATAAACAGACCAAAAAATCTGACAAAATTTGAAGACAAGATGTCTTATTGTAGAAAAAAAGGTATTGATTTCAATTTTGAACATATATAACAAGCATATGAGTATTGCATTTTCAATTCATAACAAAATACTAAAAAATGTCTTTCTATATTTCTGTTCAACTAAAACAAATCTAGCATATCAACTGATCAAATAGTTTCTGCTTTCTTTAAACAAAGGGCTATTGTTAAGGCATTTCTCAAGGAAGTTTTATCTGTAGTGCATAACAGTGACCACCATTTTTCTAAGGGGCTATCCATAAAAAACCTCAATAGTTGGATGCAGAGGAAGAGAGGTGAGTGATAAAAGTTTTACACTTGTTAACAAGAGGGAGGGAGGAGTTTTGACAAAATTTGACATTAGCAATACTGCTTTTTTTTTACAATGTTTTAAAAATTATTGGAATTTGGTAAACTTTCTAAAAAATGTGAAGTGAAACAAATAATGTGGTGTTTTTCTTTACTTTTTCCACACAAAAATTAGATTAGAGGAAGGAATGTTTAAAATGTTTATGATGAGGGGACATTAAAAAAAATTTGACCTAATTCATTCTTGACAGTTGTTGACAAAAGGGAAGAGGGGGGTAATGATAAACAACAACAAAATTGCTGAAGTAATTTATGCACAGCCCCTGATCCCAGATTACATTTATAATTGCATTGTTACAAATGATGAACTAATACAATAAAATTCACATTGTCGACATTGACATCCACGTGTCAATGCCATAATAAATCTACATATTCTCATTCGATTCAGATCCATATCACAGATACACTTCAATGCATTCGTTGTATGCTCTGTATAGCTCTATGATTAATGCAATGGATTAAAATTCTAAACAAACAGGCGTTCAAATCCCATATCACTTCACTCCCTAGTCCACTCAGCTCAAAATCAGCTGAAATTATGGTTTCTGAGTTCAGAGAAATTCTGATGTGTTCAGTATAGCTTCATATCTTTTGATTCCCAATCAACTCACAATATTTTTCATTCTATGACAACTGAGAAATATCATGTCAACTTCCAGGAATATCACTGTATTTCAATCCAAAATATCTCTAAAATTCTGCATTTTAACCTCATAACTTATATCTCAGAGATTGTGTTTCAGTGAACCACAACCTCCATTATTTCTATGATAAAAAACTCTGATATAATCAGATTGTACTAACATCTGCATTTCAGAGAGCATACCTGTCATTATTTTTAATTTATTTTTTTTCAATTATGCATTTTTACCCCAAATATTGTCCATAACCTTACACAGATTGTCCATAATATTATAAATATTATCCACAATCTTATAAAGATTATCAATAATATATTACATTTTTTCCCATAATCTTATAAAGATGACTTCCCCCATCTTGAATTCTTAAGAACACGTTAACTTGTCATCATATTTTTGTTTTCTATTTATAACAAATTTGTTTTCATTACTTTCTACATGTGAACCAGGCCAATATTGGTTAACTATGAGAATCTCTCTAGTCTTTCTGCAGTTCTTATCTTATTCTTAATATCCAAAAATCTGTAAATAATAAAATGTCATAATTCCTGGAACCTCATTTTCTCTTTCAAAAGAAGATGTAGAAACAGCTGCATGAATCTTAAAAATAGGTGTATCAATAGAAACAGGTGTATGAATCTAGAAATATGTATGAATTAAGAAACAGGTGTATGAATCTCGAATACATGTCTCAATTTGCGGACTTTACACATCTTCAATGGCTACAGATTCATCTAGGGAATTTTTCCGTGATCTGGCACGTTCGAAACACTTGGGTATGTAAACTAAAAATAGAACGAGTCCAGATAAAGCGTAGAAGAAACCACTCATGTAGAAGGTCGCATCGTAGCTGCCTGTTGTATCACACACCCAGCCTAAAATCAAGAAAAAATTTGATTAATGTTAAGATAAAAAAATATAAGAGTTTCACATTATGACACTCGCTAGATTGATATATTAAATGTAAAAATGTACAATTTCATGGGAAGGGAGAGGGGGAAACAACCCATCAGATATGTCCACAGGTTGTGGATAGTGGAACAGCCTCTTATATGGAGGAAACAAACAGCCTCGTATCTGTGAAATAAGCCAGGTATTTCCTGAATGAACAAGTAGTCACAGATAGAGCAGCGATTTTGCCCCCCAGAACGGGATGGGATATCAGGTGACAATGAGACGATGATATCCTCACTGAAATACCCACTTTGTCTCATAATGTATGGTATCAAGCAAGTATGAACCGCTATAAGCTCAAGCCACGAGGTGAAGCCAGATGCTCAAGCCACGAGGTGAAGCCAGATGCATCCACATGACACCATGGGCATTCATATGATTGAAGGGGGGAGGGGGGGGCAGATAGTGGATTATAGTGTTATATGTGGGTGACTGATTCCATCCAGGAAAACCAATGGAAATGGAGGAGATCAGATGATGGAACAACAGATAGAAATGGTAACATTCAAACTAAGATCAAGTAGATTTCTTCTATGATCCTTGACAAAAGTCATGTGCAACAATCAATGGCTATTATTTCTGACTGTATCACGTTGGACATCAACAAGCTCTCTTTAGTGGAGTTCAAATCCCTTTATTGTTAGGGGTAGACCAACAAACTGAAAATATGAAAGCTGCTGTGTGGTAACACTAGTAAATGTGAGTATGAGCTAAAATTGGTAGATTAAAATGCTAACAATAATAAAAACCTGATACTAAAAACAAAATACAAGCACAGACAATGTTTTACTAAAAAGTACTCATCAAGACTATTTCTCCTCCTTTCTTCTTATGGTTTGTTAATTATAACTGTATCTATGGTTCCAAATGGTTTTGCCATTTGCTCATTGATTTACATCCGGATGAAGACTATTAGTTGAAACATTGCTTATGCTTAGTTCTTAGTATGTTTCTATTACTATCGGTAACACTTTAAATGTACCTATTTCCATTGATACTCACACTCTCTTACCTGCTCTTTCTAAAGATTTTCTTTGTTTTTGGGTACACAATAACATACTCATGGTTTCTATTTTAATTTACATGCTTCACTTCAGAATTGTTTTTGGTGAACCACTCCTTTGTCTTCCCTCTTGGGGTTCCTATAGAGGCAGTTATAGTGATGCTTCTGAAGTTCCTTCTAAGGAAACAGTCAATCTAATTCCAGAATGTGCTTGTTACTGTGACATGTATATCATCTTGATTGCTTTGACAAAGAAGTTCTTGGTTGAGTAGGTAGCAAAAAGCAATGACAACTTTTAAATCAAATTGGAGATAATAGACCAGCAGAAAATAAAAGTATGAACAAAAAAATTTGAAGCCAATCGGAACATAACAATGTAATTAGCGCCACAAAAATGTCATTACAATAATTGTTTATTTCATGATCATAGATAGGGCTGGTCTGATTCATTTCCATGCAAGAAGTCTATATCCACAATGGAAAGTTTCCTCAAGTGACCCATCAGATCAATCATCATATAATATATGGCATCCAGATATAGTAAGACTTTCCTTTTGTGGAAACTCCACAGAACTTCATCTGTACAATTATTTTGTAACCTCTCTGAGTAGTTGACTGACTTCTCATCGCTGTGAGTTCAAGTCTTCTGGATATTAGAGCCGTAGGTAAACCTTGCTATTGGACAAAAGTATAAAAGAGCTCTGTTGTTCATAATTCCTGGGAATTGAAATAAACAAACAGGACTTTATATGAAAACTGTGTTACAGCTGGTGTTGGTTTCTGCAGCAAGTTGGTCTAAATTTATTTGCAATGACATGAGCTGAACAGTCTTCTACTCTGGAGGAAACATTTCTATGATGTGATTGTAATTTTTGTAATTTCAAGACATGCTGCAGATAAACAAGTTCAATCCGTTCCAGCAGTTTAGGTATGGATAGTCACTAATTTAAGAACATGAAAAAATACTTACTATGTGCGAAATTAGATGTCCAAGAAAAGCAACAAATAGCATAAGAAGAATTCCAGTGAGAAGTGAAGAGATTGTAAGAACAGTTGAGACAATGAGTTGATGTAAAAATATGTTCTAAATAACACATTTTTGATGCACTATGCATGTATACTATACATTTGTGTGTTTGTAATTGGATTATCAACAAAACCGATACAGTCTGAGTGGAAGTTATTGATTTACAAGTTTGGTATGTTCAAATAAAATATCAGAAATAATATTTATCAGTCATTTATACATTTTATTTTTTGTTAAAATAAATTTGTATATATGAACATAATTTTTTTTTCAAAATGAACTGGTGATAATCACATTCTCTGTCTATTTATGTTTTGAAATATATATATATATATATATTACATAATAATTTATAATACATATTTAGAAGTACCCGGTACTATTTATTTTTCCTGTGATGTATGTGCAAAAAAAACCAATCTAACCAAATTTAATTCCATCAAAATGCTAAATTTACTCCAGGCGGAATCAGTTACGTTAGCAAATAAAGGATTGAATCCCCCACATAGAAAGTCAGGATATGACACTTAGTACTCTTTCTCATATGACATATTCTTTCCAGAACACAGTCTTCATTATGGATTCTCTGAACACTCCAAGTTGACCAGTCGCAGCTAGAGACAGGTTTAAGATATCTGATATATCACTGCACCATTGTTGTCTTGTGTGCCCCTCTTGCCATTAACTCTGCCTTTAGCTATTAATCTTTGTATGTTGTTATGTCTCTTTATATGACAAAAAAACACAGCTTTCTTGTTAGAATGGTGTTAAGGAGCCAGCCATTTTCGACATTTATTGATCTTAATACTTCTTGATTTTTACACTTAGTATTAGGAAGTAATTTTTAGATAACACTCTCTTCTCTTTACTTAAGATGAACTAAGATGAATCTAGAACCCTGTATATATCAAAAGTGGGGGGGGGGGGGATATTCAGATTTTAAATAGGGTGTAGCCAAATAAACAGTTGAGAACCTCTATGCTAGAAGTTTGGATTTTCTAGTTTATTTATTTTATTTTATTCAATATTTTTGTTTGTGTTTGTGTCTTGATAAAGACTTCAATGGGCCACAACATAGATGACGTCCATGTTTGTTTTTACATTTACATATATTTTACATTAATTATTTGTACTTATTTACTCACATTTATTAGTAACAGTAACATTGCATTATCGCATCTTTAATTTTATCACTTCCTATTTTTGTTACTGAGGCCCTTTCCACTTTGTCAGATATCCTCTTGCACTATGGTTACTATATTTCTATTCATTGCTTCCCTTTCAAGCCTCAGCAATGTATGGGCAATAAATCATTGTTATAAATGTGTGAAATTAAACAAATTAGTGGTATAATGTCAGATGTGACACAAATTGGTGACATAAATGTCAGAATGGACACACTTTTTGACACAAATTTGCACAACTACAGATGTGGTGAACACAATTACATAAAAGAATTAAAACATACTATAATATATACATATACATACATATGTAAACTTTGTATAAAAAAGGTACATACCAGCAAATGGTGGTCCCCCGAGATTAGCGACACCCTGAACAAGCATCAGTAAACCATATGCATTCGTCAACTTAGCCATACCTAAGTAGTTGACTAATAAAACAGTAGTCAGGGGATAGCTCACGCTGATGAAGAAGCCAAACAGGGCATACATTGCAGACATGGTGGCATAACTGTGCATTAACGGAACCAATGCTACAAACAGACCAGCTATGGAGGAGATTATGGCATAGACATTGAGTAGGTTGATGTCCATGTCTCCAACAAAGCCAAATACCACCTGACCAATAGTGTTGAAGATTCCAATGATGGATAAAAGGAAAGATGCATTTTGTTGTTTGATGCCCATGTTCATTGCATGGTCTGCTGCGTACATATATGGCACATCATCCCAAAAGTAATAGATAAAGTTGGAAGTAACGAACACAAAAAAGAAAGGATTGGAAAATAACCGTATCTCCACCATGCTCTTCATCATATCGTATGATTCTTCAAAAAAACTTACTACTTTTCGAATTATAAAATTACTTTTGTCCTCTGGCGCAATTGACTCTAAGAGTTCTGGGCAACTTGTGCCAAGAGTGCATGGTTTATGGGCTGGGATGTTTCTAAGGAGGCGTCGGTAGAAGATATCTGTTCTATACAAGGGAAGGTGAATACCCAAAGCATTATGTCGTCCAATATGTACACCACTGACTCTTTTCACCAGAGACTTGCCTTCTTTTTCACAACCTTTATCTGTCAATATATTGCTCATACCCGAGTATTCAAGTCGTTTGTGTTGATTTTCTTTATGTGCTTCAATAGGCTTTGTATAGGTTTTCCCATTGACTAATTTTGCATACAACTCTGTTTTCTCTGTGAGCCGTTTTCCATGATGTCCACTGGTTGGTGATGCTGTGTTAGGTACACTAACTGACTTTGGTGAACTAACACCTGCACATGTAACATTCAGATCAGATTTTTTGCATACTAAACATGTGTTTTGGCATGTGTGTGAAAGATTGTCCTCATGTAAGGAAGTGGGCATGCTGTCAAAAGCTTCATCATCTGAAGTATCTGATATTTTACTGAATGTTTGATAATCAACAGGGGTACCAATGTCTTCTGGCACTGTCTTTTCACACGTGTTACGATCTATTTGTAGCATTGCATTCTTCATGTATCTCTGTAGTGTATGATGAGGATTTTTGCTGTTTTTCAGTGCCTCCATTAGAATGGAAGATGGCATTTGCAACCCTTCTGATTTAACATAAGTTGGCAAACTCAGCACTGAGAGTGTCCTTGCCTCTTCATCAAAGAAGTCTTCATCAGAGTGGCATTCGCTAGAATCACTTGGGTATCGGTTTTTCAACAATTCTATATCCTCTCTGCTATAGGGAATCTTATTAAACTCTTGCAACAACATCTCCCATCTTTCACTCTCTGTGAACTGCAGGGGCCGAAACAACATTCCACACACAATCAAATTCAAGCTTATGCCAGTCATTAGCAAAAACATTCCTCTCCATCCAAACTCACCAATCAAGTAGTCCAGTAATGGAGCAAATGTGAAGGTTCCAACACCTGTACCACACACTGCCAATCCTGTTGCAAGCGCTCTCCTTTTGTCAAAATAAAATGCAACAACAACTACACTGGTTATATAACAAAATGAAAAACCCATCCCAACAATGGTACTAAAAGTGATGCATAGCATTTCTATGGATGTAGCAAAACAGCTCAAGAACAAACCAACAGATGCAATAATGCCACCAAATATAGTCATTGTACGGCAGCCAAATCGTGTAGTGAGAGCGCTGGCCAGTGGTCCCAAAATCATAGAAACACCATAGAAAATGCTCCCAACTAAAGATGTCTTGCTGTGACTTTCACCAAACTGAATTCGCAATTCTGCATAAAGAACTCCAAAAGAATATGACAATCCATCACAGATTAAGGTTACTGTAAAGGCTCCTAAAACAACAAACCAACCCCATCCTCCATCTGGCGCTTGAGGCATAGGAAGAGAAGAGCTGGAGCTTGAAGAAATAGTAGACTCACTGCCATACCGATTTTTCTTGCCATTAACACTCTCATCAGCCCGGACATTGAGCCAGCTGTAGCATCTATCCAGGTTAATCTCAGATTTGCTGTCATCTTGCTTTTCTTTAATTACACTGTCTTCTACAACTGGGTATCCAAGTGACACTTTATCCGCTAAACTACTAGCCACCCACTTGACACCATTCAAACCCCCCATCTTGATATTTTCTATACTGACCGACATAGATGAAATAAACTTTTGATGTTGCAATGATGAATCATTACTAGACATGCCAATATTAGCTTTTTACGAAATCTTAAGACTGTTTCGAACAATCCAATGATTTCTATAAACCTAATGAAACAGCATATAGTCCACAATGAAGCCAATACCAGAGTTTTGGTCGTAATCAGCTGTAAATGCCTATTACTGCAAATAATTCCACTATAGCTCAAGGCAGATAATGGTTTAATCATTGGGTTGTTTGAAATCAAAAGTGATGAAATGCTCAGGTCTGGATAACTCCCCAGTTGACAGTTATTGTTGTTGTAAGGGATTCTCCTCAAGTATCGGTCAAACATCAGGAAAACTCTGGAATTAACATAAACTGGAATTAATAGAAAGAAAACTCAAAATCTCATCTGTAAGCAAACAACATGCTAAAACGTATTATTTACTAGAAGTAACAATATCTAATTACTATATATATATGCTAATACAAAGTCATTTAGTTATATTATAGTATAAAAGTGTGTCAGCATTCTAAAACTAGGACTAAAATACCATTATAGACACTAATGCATGCTGCAGCCAGGACTAAAATACAATTATAGGCACTAATGTATATTGAAGCAAAGATTAAAACAGAATTATAAATATCAATGTAGACCTATATTGAAGCTACCGGTAAGATTAAAACATCATTGTAAATATTAATGTATGCTGATGCAAGAATTAAAATACCATTATAAATATCAATGTAGGCCTCTACTGAAGCTAAGATTAAAACAACATTGTTAATATAGCATCTGTATGGAGAAGTTAAAATTAAAATACCATAATAAATATCAATGTAGGCCTAGGTTGATTGAAATACCACTAGGCCTATGATTCAAATGCATGATAAAGCTAGAGTTCAAATATTAATAAATTTGAATGTATATTGAAGCTTAGATGAAAATAGGAGTGATAAACACTCATATGTTAGTCTATTAAAAGCAAATGTTATTTTTATTTGACATATATCTAAAACTGAAGTAACAGAGAAATAATTGAAATCTCGAACACTCAAATTCAGAATATGATCAACATAACTATGTGGGAATGTGGGTTATTAAAACAATGTCAATGAAGAACTATGGCAGAAAAGACATGAGATATTAATCATGAGGCCTACTACCAAAAAAAAACAATATGAGCTGTGTAAGATTCATTATATAGCTTTCATTAGGAAAATAAAATTACCACAGGAACTTAACTAGAATGGTCAAATAAAAGATAAGGTAAAATAACTTTTACTTTTGATGTAAAGAACACACCCAAGTGAGTTAACTAGCTGTTTCAGATCACTAGTTGGGAGAAAAAAATAAGAGAAGCATTACTGAGGAGAATATCCTCATGTATCCACAAGTATTCAATATGTCAATGTGTAGGTGCACTATTTAATTTACACCAAGACCATTCTCAGGGAACACAAGCAGGTAAAACTGTGTTGGCTAGACCATCACAAGTGATGAACATTGTTCATACATTATTAATAATGTCTATGTACAATTAGTTATGAAATAACTGTGCTGCTCTTGATGTAGATATCGATAATAGCTTAAGTAGGAAACTTCGATGAACTATGATACAAATTATAAGTTTGCATGCAAAACTTAAATTTGATATGTCCATGAGGCATCAACCACCAGCAGTGGTTGAAATGAGGGGACCTCCCTTAACAAATCCATTGGCTTTGTGCTCAAAACACCCAGTGACACCCTAAAATATTGCTTGTACCAAGTCTTCGAGACATATTTGTTCAACACTACTCAGGAACATTGATGAGGACATTACACATACACATACACATAAACAGGTATGTTGATTGATTGAAAAATGAACAGCACTGGTCAAATTAATATTGAATGCTAACAACACAAAGTGGACTTTGAGAGGCAGTGAATGATCAGTACGTGCACAGATATTACAGATATTCCAAGACTTCTCTAATTTGTTTGCTTCTATTTGTTTCCTTTCTTTCTTTCTTACTTTTGACGTCCAGGAATCACAAGCAATAAAGTTTTTATTTTTTCTGTGCAATAAGAGTGTTATGTTCCACTCTACCCAGTAGACTCAAATTTTAAGCATTATGCAATGCATTGAGAAGAATCCTCTTCCTACTTGGAAAGGAAGGGGGGTCTATATGATGTGTGTACGTAGAAGGCATATTTCACCATTCTGTGTGCAGAATCACATAAACCCGTGCAAACACTTGGTGGTATTAATGTTGGTCAAATCTGACCACACATCACATATGACTGTATGGCTAAAGTTTAACCAGGTTCTGCTCCTATAGAGTGATTCATACTAAAAAAAATTTTAGTCAGTCACTGCTATTTAGCATTAACCATTTGCTTTACATAAATATCATTTGTTTTCTAGTCTGTCCCTCAAAAATATTTCACAAGTTTCTGCACCTTTGCTCATTGCTGACATCCATGCACCATGGTCTTCTGCCTACAACCTTTGTCTTTCATTGAAGCCTTGTATACATCTTTGTATCTCAGGAGTGGTCATCATCTGACCCATTTCCCTTCCGAAAGTTCACCAAACAATATTTGCTGTGGGGTATAGTTGTTGTCGTTCTTCTCAAATGACCCAACCATTTTAATCGTCTATTGCTGAGTGCTCCCATAATTTATTGTGATTTTGTCTGCTGGAAAATCTCTGTGTTTATGATTTTGTCCTGCCACTTTATATTCATCATGTTGCAAGGAAATTAAAGGTGAAATATACTGTGTCTTCTCTCATGTCTGAAGCATGATATCCATGTTTCTGAGCCATAAAATAAAGTGGTGAGAACACAAACCTGATAGATTTGTATCTTTGTCTGGAACTAAATTTTGTTCTTCCATGTCCTCTTTACTAACATCGTAAAGTCCAGAGCAATTTGTGTAACAGAAATTAGTTGATTCCAATTATTTTTCATTCATCCATTGGAGTGAACTCAAATCAAATGATAAAATTATAGAAGAGACACATCAAAACTTCATCACAGATGTTATTAGTTAATGCCATTGGTCCTACATCAGGCATGTCCCAATTGAGAACCTACAACTAAACATCACCTTCATCGAAGAAAATGCATTTGACAGAGAAAAACTGTGGCTAATATTGGAGGACTATAGAGTACATGGACAATTACTAGACGACATAAGAGCTTTATACAAAAACTTCCAGAGCGTAACCAGAACTACTGTGGGCACAACAGACCCATTTGAAATAAAAACAGACGTTAAACAAGGTTGTGTACTATCACCACTTCTGTCCGTAACTGGTAACGTATTAGCTAATATAATAATAACAGGATAACTAAAGAAGCAGAACCAAGAAACAAATTCATCCCTGTAGAAGCATCAAATGAAGATCACATTTCACTCAATTACACATGGTTTGCGTCTGTGGGTCTCACCAATGGCCCATTAGACAAACCACCCATGCAACAGAAAAACCTAAGTAGATGACATGCCGTTATATTGAGGTTATCTATTATAGAAGCTTCATGGCATGTCATCTATACAATTATGCCTCTCATACTTTTAATTTTTTGTTACAATGTATTTTATGCCATGTTGTATTCTTTTTCTTTATTTGTTTATGTATGCACCCTCTGTGGTTGGGAGAGAGCTAGAGATTTGCTGCACAGCAGTGGGGAGGAGGAAACTGACAGCACTGTTTTTCCTATGGCTGAGGTCCATCATAGAGGCACACTGACTCAGGACTTGACGATCCTTTTGACTTGAACATTTGGTTGCATGCCTGGAGCAATAGAGAAGTTCGGCATAACCAGTAGTCAATTGGTGGCGGGGACTGAGCACAATGAACCCTATCTTGGCTGCAGTGGCTCGGAGCAGTTTTTGGGTTAAAACCTTCCTTCCTAGTAGTGTGATAGTTTTTCTCTGGCTCTGGCCCGGGGTGGAAAGAAAATCCACAGACTCCCCAGCATGGGTCAAACGGTATGAGCCCATGGACCGCTGGATCAGCAACCAACCAACCAACCATTTCACTCAACAAACTGCTATTTGCAGATGGACAATGTCTAATATATGAATCTGAAAACGAATTACAGTGGCACACACACTTGCTCCATACAACCTGTAAACAACACAACATGAAACTAAACACATCTAGTAAGAGACTATGAAGATAAGCAGAATACCAGGCCAGTTAAATGTATCTGTCAATGGTATAAAACTAAAGCATTGGGTGAGATGGTTGGTTGATCATTCCTTTTTTTTTTTGGACAGTTCCAGTTCTTTGCTGTTTGACAAACGTTTTTCTAAGTTCATAGTAACACTTCCGGGTAATGGCAATTGCTAACCTGCTTTCCCAAATGGAAGTAAAGTTCGGTGTTTCAGTGTTTTCTAAATGGAATATGTGATTTCTTTTCTAAATGTGATAGATTAGAACACGGTTTAGCGATTTGTAGAAGCTAAAACAACATTGTGGAATGTCTAGCAAACCGACAGTGAATAGCTACAACGCTCGTAGAAACATGTAGAGTTCTCAGAAGAGAAAGAAGTAGGCCCCTAACGCTCATTTTTGGCAAAGCCACGTTTCAATCTGAGCTTCTTTACTCTGGGCATAAAAAGCTAATCAACGCCCACAGTAATTTCATTTGCCCGTGATATTTCTCGTACGGATTTCAAAATGCCCGCATAATCCATTTTTCTACCGCCAGTAACAGCAGCAACACAAGATAGCCCATTCTCCCCTTCGTTGCCTTGAACACTCACATAAGCAGGCACGAAAATTAATGTGACATAGGCCCTATCCAAACTTTCATCTCTCGAATGTCTCAAACTACTGTCATCGAATGTAACCCTTTCGCATTTTCCTGATCGTTCTCATAGAGTCACTAAGGATGCAGACATGAGTTAACATCTGCGTACTTATCCAGATCAAGCCCTTGGTTTACTGCCATAATCCCCATAGTCAGACTGCTTGTTGTCACAACAAATGTATTACTCTCCTCCGTAATGATCTTCCCTGCAGACTGAGCTAACTGTCATTTTCAATTTCATGCTTCGGTCCTAAGTTAGGTATACGAAAATTTTTGGATGCGAACTGACAGGCTGGCGACAACAACCAATGTAATCAACGGCAATGACACACTGAAGACACAACGAGGGACGAGAATTTTCTGAGAAGCAAAATACAACAAAACTATAAAAAATGAAGAAGATTGGTGTTATGCACACTGCAACCAAAGGGGAGAAATTTCGAAAATGAATTATCAATATATAACAAGATGGCCCATTGTTGCCGGAAAGATGAGCAAAGAATAGTAACGGCAATGTGCCATGCGCGTCTTAAGAGGAAGTATTGGTCAGGTTGACTGTTCCATCCAATAGAGCAAGATTTTTAAAAGTGAGCGACAAGAAATTTCAGGGAGGGGGGGGGGTAGAGGCAAATGATGGCAGGAAACATGTTTTCTCGGGAGGGAGGGGGTGAAAGTATTTTAAAGAGAAAGGAAACATATCAATTCCAACGCACACAAAAATGTGAAAGTACTTACTACTTTTTTTATACAATAACACAAGAAATGCAAGTTTGTTGATATTAATTGATCTCTTATCTTAAAACTGGCTCAATTAGGATTATTGAAATCAGTGGCAAACTTCTGTTGAAAAGGGGGGAGGATTTTAACTATTGAAATTAAAATAATTTAAAACATTTCAATAGCACACTGTTGGCTAACAGGAGTAAGGAAACTGGGAAACTTCCTCTGTAAACTCATGTAGCTCTCATCAGGAAAAAGTATTTTCAATGTGTAGTTTTTATAGTTTTTCTTTCAAAAACATAATATTTGAGCTTTTTTTTGGCGAATCTGGCAGTATGGTGGGGATTTTTCGTAAATCATACTGTTATTTGCATAATTTCTATCCTCAACCGCGACAGAGAAAAATGCCCATAAAAAAGTATCGTCAGTAAACCGTTCAATAAATACGGATTCATAGTTATTCCTCATATAAAAAATTATCCACTATTGTGCTTGATGTATTTCGTTGGGGTTTTTTTTTAGGCTATGAGGATATATTTCATTGTAAAATTGTATTTCTATGAGGCTATGAAGCCATCGATAATAAATTACAATTTGTGAAAAAAGGTCACCAAAATCCCACAAACACTAAAAAACAACTAATAAAACTAGCTAATGATCATCTGTAGAGCCCTCGCCCCTTTTCGAAGATATACCTAAGGTTCTGGTTGTTGGGGGAATTAGTCTACGAAATGTATTGAAAGGGGGAGATGACAGGAAATTGAGAAATACTGCAATAAACGGTCATGGTGGCCCAGAAACCATACTGAAGTTGAGTATGTCAAAGCGAAAGGCACAAACATCGCACCGAAACTGTTAACATGGCACAGTGCATTCTGTTCTACGCAATACATCTTGCTAACAAAGTGTATGTGTTGTAAGAAAACTCCAAGCCATGTGTTTTTATGACCAACTGTTTTCGTGGTATGATAAATTCAGTACACATGTGGGTTAAAAATCCGTGTTACAACTGAATTGTGTAGATTAACCAAAGTATATATATATATATATATATATATATATATATATATATATATGTCTACAGGTAACCTCGATCGTTTAATGGTTATACGTCCTGATATAGTCAAAGTGTATCTACGGTAGAAGAATTCGTGTCTTACCAAACTGATGTTTATGGCCGTATTGAAGTCATGCAACCAAATATCCCATTGTGGTCAAACGCGTTATACAATACGAATTGAAGCGACTCTCTCCGAGTAGGAGACTTTCTCAAAAAGCATTGAACACCGCCGCGAATTGATTAGCCTGGGTATGAAAGAGAGCTTTGAAAATGTCATCTTTGGAGACGGCATATAGGAAACAAGAGTTAATAACTCATAATTCCTGGAAATCGAAACAGACAAATTGATGCATACCGCTATAGTACATTGTTTTCACATACTGTTGAAATTGTAGGTACCACTAATATGTCCAATCACATCCCCGGTATAATATCAACGGTCGGTTCTAGGACCACCAGCAAGTCCGAGCTAGTTGTGTTTATGAGACGGGTTCATCAGTCTCTATAATCAAGCCTGGTCAAATCTAGGTTAATATAAATACATTCATGCAGGCTTTGATGTGATTACATACACATCGATGGAGCTTGCCTTCAATATTGGGTCTTGTATTCAACACATACATCCCATACACCCCCTTTTTCTGAGTAAGCTTATTCTCAAATCACTGCATGCCGCTGAGAATTGGAGTATTTTGGGTTTGACAGAAAGCACTGGAGAACCTCCATACCCCCTTGACAAATGTAAATATAAAAACAAAAGCTTCAATTCTCGCGATCAGAACAAACGAAAATGATGATTCAATCATCCAATTCCAACGCTATATAAACTGATAAAGATCTAGTCGAAAATAAGATTATGTGCTAAACAAGAGATTCCAACTTCATCCAACAACAGTATGGGTTTTTTTTATATAGAATGTTTTTCTAACTCAGCCCAAAATCATTCCCAGAAAAAAACATCATTGCAACTCAGTCGTTTGAACACATCTCCTGCGACTATAGAACACAGACAATAGCCGATCAAAACACGGACACAAAACACCACAATACGCTTATTCACATTTTGATACGTGCACTAGGATGTTCAATATTCAATTTCCTCAAGTAGATGAGCCAACGAATATGTTCACGTGTGGGCTAATCGATCGCCTGTTAATATATTCGGAAAACTGAAAGTGTTTGCCTCTTCGATTCTATTCAATTTGCTAAAAGTGGTATTAAAATGTGAATTAGCCATTAGTGTAGATTTATACAATGAAGAGATCTTATTGTTAAGCCCATGCTCTGTATAGCTGGAACCAGAGGAGTGGTTGGTTGTATAGCTGGAACCGGGGGTGTGGTGGGTTGTATAGCTGGAACCGGAGGAGTGGTGGGTTGTATAGCTGGAACCGGAGGAGTGGTGGGTTGTATAGCTGGAACCGGAGGAGTGGTGGGTTGTATAGCTGGAACCGGAGGAGTGGTGGGTTGTATAGCTGGAACCGGAGGAGTGGTGGGTTGTATAGCTGGAACCGGAGGAGTGGTGGGTTGTATAGCTGGAACCGGAGGAGTGGTGGGTTGTATAGTTGGAACCGGAGGAATGGTGGGTTGTATAGCTGGAACCGGAGGAGTGGTGGGTTGTATAGAAGGTGAAATGATTAGGTAGAAAAAAAAACTGAGACGCTGATCAATCCATAACCGTCTCCAATAAATACCTTCCAACAGAATTAATTAGAATCACATTCGTTACGTTTGTTTTCTCTATTATTGTTGGGATTTCGGTTAGTCTCTATTTACATACTTGGAATCGCATGCCAAAAATAAACAAAACGTTAGGAATCATCATCACGTGACATATTCTTTCCAGAACGTAGTCTTCTTTATGGGTCTATTGAATTCTCCTCGGTCTTGCACAAGTTGTCCCGCCTCCCTTTGGGACATGTGCAGGCATTCCTGTATGTCTTCTGTCCACCGCCGTCTTGGTCGGCTTTTACCTATGTTACCTTCTATCATCCTCTCCAATTTCACTCTCTCGATACCGCCAAGTCTCTTAACGAATAGGGTTCAAATTAATTATGTTGGAAGGTCTTCTATACCGCCGACAGTCTCGGATCAGTGAAGCGGATCTGACAGAGAAAAGTCATGGAGATCAGAGTGAAGTACTTAATCATTGAAGGAGATCTGACTCAGAAAATAGACAAGTACAGTAGTCATGGAGACAGAGTGAAGTACTTATTCTTTTTTCCCGTCATTGAATGTATGCAAGCTATTTCATTTCCAATAGCATTATTTTTATTGTTTGTTTTCTGTCCTGTATTTTTCTTGGCGAAGACTTCGAAACGTAGATTTACTGTTTTGTATTCTTTTAACTATATTTTTGTGTGCGAGTCTGTAAATTGTAAAACCTATTTATTACTTTTTTTTCTTTCATATAAACATGATAATCACTGAATGAGGTTTTACACGGTAGTAAAAATAATAGTAGGGTCTGGTAAAGAAAAATGGAGAACTTGGCCATGGATATAGACGTGGTACACCAATTTGTTAAAGAAGATTTTACACAGGAGAAGGAAAAATAACGGTATGGTCAGGTAGAGGAAGAATGATCTGGATCGAGCACTTAAACTGACCTAAACAGACCTTACAAGTAGAAAGTCATGCAATAACTCCAAAATGCCAAGACTAATGTTGCCGGTAAAACATGTGCTAATGCGATGCATGTTTATACTTCGATGTCTATACCATATGACTGCCTTATTATTCTTATTGTGATATTGTAGAACGGTGCCGTCATGTTTGATTTCATTAATATCGTATCCTTTACTTGAAGGCGATATTTTCTTAATGTCTTTTTTCGTTTGTTCGCTTCATGACTACACCGTCAGACATGTCTTTTGAAAGAATTCTACAGTTGTCTGAATTTTTTGGGGGGAGAGGGGTATTTTGGTTCCATCATCTTTAGTAGAAAGGTTGAGCAATGACCAGTCTCCAGTATAAAGACATGTACAGAAAAGGTAAAAAGTCCAAATTTTCATCATTTCCGTGATATTCGTTGGTAGGAATTGCCTATTTTTTGGCATACGACTCCAAATATAAAAAAAAATAGTTACCAAAGAAAACCACAATAATCAAAAACGTAACGAATAAACTCAGAATATCTGATTGTTCATAATGGGGGCAATTCCAGAATATCTGATTGTTCATAATGGGGGCAATTCCAAAGAATATACTCAGAGGTTTGCTCCACATATACATATATTCGTATGTCAATTTTCACTTTGTACTCTATAAGACTACATTTGTTTGCGTCCGTTCTCAAACTCCAACCGTATCTCTCTTGTAACTGGGTAATAGTCCTACTAGATTGCAGAATGTAGTCCAGAGAAAGGAATGCGTTGTTGTGGATTACATCTTAGCTGCGATATCTTTCCTTTGGTATGACACATCCTAATGGCTTAGGGATCACTTTTATCCTCCATGTGATGTGTCTCCTTATGCGTCTCTTACAATATGCCTGTCAGGCGGCATTGCACTATTCTTTGCTCCCCTTTTCGGGCTCCATCAGCATATGCTCCAACAATGTTAATCAATCAAGTGCCATGCCGAGTGGCGTAGGCGATTATGATTCTCCACAACTTTGTCTCTTGTGTTGTTAATGGTTCAGTTGGTGACTTCTTTTTGTGCCACAGTGACAACCCATTCAGAAATTTCTCTCTTTGTCTTCCTCTGTCTCCCTTTGATCTTTCCGGTGGTTACTAAATTTTCGTTTTTACTTTTCTTATCACATGCCCTAAAAATCATGTCTGTTTCTAATTTTCGCTATATTTTGCCGTTTTATTCCAGCATCTCTGAGAACTTCTACATTAGTTTTTTTGGCTGGCCGTGGAATTTCCATCATTTTTCCTTTAAAAAAAAAAACCACATCTCAGGTGACTCCAGTTTATCTTTGACACTTCTGTTTACTGTCCATGCTTTTCTTCTATAAAGAATGGTTGTTTAATATAACATTCTAGCACTCGAACTCGAGTATGCATTGATATTATTCCATTGCATATGTTTCTCATTTTTTGACATAGAATGCTACTATCTACTGTTATTGTTTCCACTGCTTGCCCCAGCAATGCACGTGAGACTGCACTCACCAACTGTGATTCTGGTAACATTCTGCATATCCGCGATACGGCGGCCAAGTGAGTTGTCATTGAAGCAAGATTTTAGATAGTATGAGATTTGTATGCCCGACTTTCCTCAATAGAAGACCAACCAACATAATCCAAACAAGTCTACTGCATCATGTTTTCAATTATTACCGTGCATTTCGTTGTTGGCGGTGACACAATGTATATAAAGCGAAAAGCACGGTAAAGCATGATTAAAAAAACATAACCCAAATGGCGTATTTGTATTCTGTTGGTAGGTCTTATACGGCGTTTGGTCACGGTTGTGGGGCTTAAATTTGTAAATCCCTAACCTCTTTGGGGAAAATCAAATATAACATGAAATGCTGTACTAAGAAACAAATAAACAAGAGCAGGACACACCCCCCCCCCAAAAAAAACATTTAAAAACCGCTCCCAAACATCAGATTAGTTTTGTGTTTTGAAACCGCCCTCCCCCCCCCCCCTTTTTCCTGTCCAAAGTCATATCTACGATCATGTATTTGTTTAAGATTACCAGTTCTCAAAATTGCCTCTTTGAAAACGGATGCGATTAGAGGAAATATGCAGATATCCCAGCTTGCCTATAACGTGCGATAACCACCCCAACATACGACATTGTCAAGAAGGTGAACGATTTACAAAAGTGTTATTCCACATGAAACAAATAACACTTCATCTGGAAATGTGTTCTTCTGTTTTATTTTCTAACTTCTGCAAATTAGTAAGATGTAGTTCTCATATTCTCATAACGGAATTCCTCGTGTCACTGCTTACATTTTAGTTTTACTATCCCCGCCTGTCGGTCCAACACATCAATCTTCAGCATAGATTTTGAGTTGCTTGACCTAATATGAGGTGGAACAGATAATCCCAATTTCAAAACATCCTTAGTCGCCTCTGACGATGTGCATATCATGTAGTAATGTTTCTATTATTTCCTCCCCGTTTGGAACTCGTTAACCGTGACCCTTGGAGAATAATGTAATTTGGCTAATGGAAAAATCAAGTCTTCTAAATTGATTCATTTGACTATAGCCTTGATTTTCATCGCATAAAGTAAAATCATAATGATCAATTAAAATCAATGTAATAGTCTAGTGAGTCATTAAGAAGGCTTGATTTCACATTAGCCAGTAGGTTCTATATTTTTTACGGTCATGCGTCAACACACGTGTGAAATTTGGAACGTAAACACAATGGAAAAAATTATGCACAATCCATTGGTGCCAAGTTTCGACTTTTCAAAACGTGAACTGATCTGATATCCGTTCTATTGTGCCTTCACGAGTTATAGACTTATTTACAGACATCATTTTTATTCTTCGTCGCTCTTTTGTTCGTCTTCGAGTCACAGAACGAGTTGCTTCAAGGAACTGACAAACTTCAGATAAAGTCTCTCTGGATGGGGTAGTAGTGATTATTCGACTGTCTTATGTGTTTCACTAATTTTAAACCATGTACTTTCAGTAATACCGATTACCAATTACACTACCAATTTTCAGCATGTTTCAGCAGTTTCAGAATTATGGAGAGAATGACCGAATGGTTAGAATGGCGCTATCACAATCGTGACATGACATCACCAGTTCAAATTGCGGAAACGCTGTAAGCATCCATAATTTTTCTTTGGTGTTGAACATTTTATTAGTTGTGCTTGTATTATAATTTTCAGCGCATGATATCGGTTTGCCATTTATCGCCACGAAATTGGTAATACAGGGCCGTAGATATGGCTTTGGTTCGGGGAGCGTTAGCGGTAGGCATTTCGTTTATGAGGGGTTTTTGATATTTTTTTGGGAAAATTCTCTTTGACAAGTAAAATAGAGGATAAATTACTTCCATGTCAAAGAGGATTTTTAGAGTTGAAAATACCCTCCTCTTTTTTCCATTAGGAAAACCGAATATGACATTTAATGATTACAAATTCCAACATATTATCTCGTGAAGAAGTGCAATGAAACAAGTAAAAGAGAGGATAAATTACTTCCATGTTTCATTGCACTTCTAAACGAGATAATATGTTGGAATTTGTAATAAATAAATGTCCTATTCGGTTTTCCTAATGGAAAAAAGAGGAGGGTATTTTCAACCCTACATCACTACCATCCTATATCTACGAGCTTATCAACATTTAATCCATGTATTATCTAAGATTATCCAGCAAGACTCACTGCCTTACTGTACTATTTCTGTGGCAGCGGTTCTGAGTTCCATATGGTAAAGACAAATAGCAAAACAAAGTTATAAGTATTAAAAATATTTTTTTTCCAAAGGCAAAATATGGTTGTAAGGCATTCCTAATGGAAAAGAACATATCGGCATTTGAAATGAATTATGAAATGCTATAGAAAGTTCCTAAGAATATCATGGACAGAAAGATGATCCAACACAGAACTACCAAAATATTTTTGTATAATGCAAGATAACTTATTTTGTACAGATAAGTAGACAGTGGATTCGAAAATTAATCTTGGAGGGACAAGTTCCAGGAAATAGATAAGCATAAATACACTCTGGAGGTTGTGGTAATGGGTGTACCAG
The DNA here is from genome assembly GCA_034231615.1 of Meghimatium bilineatum. Classification (NCBI taxonomy): domain Eukaryota; kingdom Metazoa; phylum Mollusca; class Gastropoda; order Stylommatophora; family Philomycidae; genus Meghimatium; species Meghimatium bilineatum. The sequence continues at coordinate 49,528,661 of CM067320.1, read as the reverse complement.
AACCGCGACCCCCACTATTTTTCATGGTTAAAATCTCTGACATATCCAAATTGGACTAACGTCCGCGGTTGAAAGGATCATGTTAGTTGGTGCATATTTACTTTCAGTAGTTTACTACACATTTAGTTCACTAGGATTCCGTAATCGTGTACTAGTCATCAATACTTCTACAGTCAGTCAAGTATCACGTCAGCTGATCCTCATTCGCTTTCAATATTTTAATACACATTATGCTATAGTAAGTCATCAATGGGTCAAAGGCACGATAACACAAAAATTAAGAACAAAAATATATCTTTGTGGGAACAAATAACATTCATTTAGACAAACTACCAACCAGTCTACATCTAAATATATTCACGTGTTTAGACAACAAGGTGACATTAGATGGCGGTTGGATACGACACGGGTTGCTGATGTATACAATTTATATTACTACTTTCTGCATTCAATTCCATCACAGAATTCAAAAGTTGATAACCTTTTTTTAGAACGAGAACAAAGAAGCCTGTACATACTAAATGTACTCTTAATATACAATTTCTAAAAACACTATTTTACGAGCTTAAATGACAGGAAGAAAAAAAATAGATTTTCATTAGGAGTGTGGTAGAATTATGTCAACGTCGATCCCATCTAATGTGCTTGTTGTATACTAAGAGATAAACAAACGCCAACACACGATATTATGATATCACAATTTCGCTCTTTCAATTTTAATGAAGGGCAGCCTTTATAAACGTGGTACATCAAGACCCATTGTCGATTATATTTCATCCAAGAGCTTGCGAGTAACAACTCTCACCATATATCTGGCCTGACTCGATTATAATAATCATTTCGTTCCCCTCTTTGACCTCCTCTCGTAACGTCTGACAGGTTACTTATGCTTTCTCATCAATTTCTTATAAGTTCATTATGGCATATAATTCGTTCTCATTAGCTTCTTAGTCGTCCTCGTAGGCTTTCTAGACGTTCATTCTGATTACCTTTATATTTGTATCAGGATATGCGGGTGTTGAGGACAATGACCGAGTGGATACACTGGCAAACACGGCCACGGTGACAGTAGATGAATCAATGGATCGATCTGGATAGATGTTTGTCCGTCGAAATCGGCGATGATCATTCAGCTAATTTGGGATGATGATAATGAAGATGATGATGTCTGCGGTGTGCCCGACGGTGACTAATGAGTTCTATGCGTGCTTGGATTTGTCTACCACACTCTGGGCATGCGTAGAAGGAACCTGTGGACATTGAGCAGCTCTTGTCTTTCTTCTAGCGTGTTTTTGTTGCGCAGCTTGATGTCTGAGGTTTTATGCAGCTGCTGCATCACTCTTGATTCTGCTACATCAGTCGGATCTGTCTTGTGAAAAAAGTTCCCATGAATTTGTGTCTATTTTGAAGTGAGTCAGTGATGTCTTAAGAGTGTATTTAAAACGTTTCTTCTGTCCTCCTGCCTTGCGGGAGACAGTCTTGAGTTCTCCATATAACAACTTTTTTGGTAGACCATGACATTTCATGCGGACCATGAGGTCCTGACCAGCGTGTCTGCGCCTTCATCAACATGTCATGTATGCTTACAGACTGGGATTTCATCAGTACTTCACTGTCTGGCGTTTTATTCCACTAATGAATATTGAGTATCTTACGAGGGCAGCTTAGGTGGAAGTAGTTGAGTCCTCTAGCGTGTCTGGCATATACTGTCCATGTTCCACATGCATAAAAAGGGCATAAAAGAGGAGATTCCTGAAAATTGTGTCTCGCACCTTAGTTTTGGCTTGAAAACGCCAAATATCGAAGTGTTTACGGTCTGCTCTGTATTTTATTTGTATTCCTGTTACGTCACTTGATCTAGATGCGTCTGTCAGCATGACAGAAAACATCAGGCTGAACTTGATCTAGATGCGTCTATCAGCATGACAGAAAACATTACGATGAACAGTGTTGGGGCTAGAACTCATCCTTGTTTGACCCCCATTTGTTACAGAAATGACTGGTGATGACACTCTATCAGTGATAACAACGGTTATCATGCCGTGGTGGAATTCTCGCACTAAATGGATAAACTTGGGGGGGGGGGGGGAGGGCAGCCAAATTTAGCGAGCACTTTCCACAACCCCTCTCTGTTCACAGTGTCAAGTGCCTTTGTGTGGTCTACAAATGCATAAAGTTCCCTTTGATGGTCTTGGATTTTTTTTTTCTTGAAGTTGACGGGCAGCAAAGATCATGTCCACTGTCCCGGGACCAGAACGATATCCGCACTGGCTTTCGGGCAGAGGGTCATCTGTGAGTGACTGTGTGATGCGGTTCAGCATTACACGAGCTAATATTTTACCAGCTATTGATAGCAACGATTTCCATAAATGGCTGTCACATAAATGACTGTCATGTTTATTTCACTTGCCTTTATATAGGTAGACAATTGAGGCATATTTCAGGTTTTCAGGCAGGGTTCCTGAGCTTCAGCAAGTAACAAAGATCTTGGTAAGTTTCTGGACCTTTCCTCCTCTCTTGTAGATATCTGCAGGGATGGATTCCATACTAGGAGCTTTTCCATGTGACATTTGTCCAAAGGCAGTCTTTACTTCTTGATTTGTTGGTTGTATGTCAAGTTCTTCTCTTATAGTGTACTATGGTATAATCTATTGCTTCTTCGCTGTAAACTGATTTCTCATTTAAAATTTCTTCGAAATGTGCCTATCGGTTTAGGATCTGGCTTTTCTCTGTAAGCAGTGGTGACTCATCTACGTTAAAAGCAAGGGCGGTGATCATGCGGAACTTGGGTCGTATACTGTTCTCAATGAATCGTAGAATTGTTTGTAGTCCCTCCTGTCCTCGAAATTATAGATCTCCTTGGCATTTTGTTGCAACCACCTATCATGCATCTCCCTTTTTTTCCTCCAGAATGTGCTGCTGGCTCTGATATATACTGCTTTCTTTGACAATGAAGAGGGATTACCTTGAATTCTGGAAGTACTGTTCTTTTCCTCTAGTAGAGTGGTTGTTTTTGTTTTTCATTGTCATTCAAACCAGTCTTGGTTTGTGTGCATATTCAGACCTAAATGTCCTTTAACATAAAGGATGTTTGAGACTCCATCCTCAACATCAAGTCTTTTAGTTTTGTTTCCATATTTTGGGAGAGGCACGCTACTGTGCTGATGGTTTATTATTTTTATGTTTCCAGTATCATAGCGCTTCATTACTGTATAGACGTGTGGATGTCTCTGTAGTATGATGTGAAAATATTGAATTTGGACACTATCAGTCTGTAGTCAGTCCAACATTCTGCCCCACACACGGCTTTAGTTGTACATATGTCTCTCATGTCCCTCCTCCTGGTGATGACATAATCTATCAGGTGCCACTGTTTAGAGCATGGATGCATCCATGATTTCTTGCATGTAGGCATTCGAAAGACTGAGTTGATGATAGTGACATCATGAGTGGAACACAGTCTCAAGAAGCATATCCCATTGCTGTTGCATTTACCGATCCCATGCTTTCCCGGGACTCCATTTCAGAACTGATGATCATTTCTAACTCTTACATTGAAATAATCCAGAACGATAAGTTTCTCTGAATTTTGGTGTAGTTTCTGGCATAGATAATGCGTTAAGAGACCACACAAAATTTTCTAAAGTGTGAACCATGGTCGCTCTCAAGACTGAGTAAGATTCGTGTAAAGATCAGAACAGCTCGTAACTGGAAGCATAATAGATATACCAAGAGACTGATAAATTAGCATACAATTGAAACTATCAGCAGCTACACTCTGATGGATAGAGACGAGAATCGGAGCACACATTAACTTGTGCGATGTTCGCTGATATGAACAACCTGCAATCATAGCTCATTCAGACATACTGGGCCGTGTAAGGTATCGTAGAAAAGCACAGAAATATTCATGCCAACAGGAGTGATCAGTCAGTTTGCCTAGACAATTCAAGCTAATTGTGAACTAAAAGATAATTTCTACGTTGTAAGATTCATGTCTCTATTTGGTCGATACAGTGCACGTGGAAATCAAGAATTATAATTTCGTAAGCGCATTTCACTGTTAAACATTATTTTTTAAATAAGGTGGGTGTTTACTGTAAAACCGTTAAATTATGTACAATTGAATGTGGTCGATATAACCTACAGAGGATTTTTTTTACACAGACACATTTTCTAAGGCAAAGAATATGTATATAACACTGATATTCAAAAGTTGCATACCCAAAATCTCTGATCTAGCAGCTAGTTTCGGAGAAAATCGTTTCCAACCATGTTTATGAATAAGTAAACGTACTATAACATATTTGCTAGGGCAGGTTATATTAAAAATAAGAATGGACAGAAGCATAAAGAAAAAAATTGTTTGTTTCCTTTCAGATGTCATAGAGAGTGATTATCATTGACCTATTCACTTGCAAACGGACGAGACTCCAGAAGAAGGAGATCCGGTGGATTATCTTACTGGAAATTAATAATAGTGCAAAATAATATTAAACTTAATGTGTTTTATTACAGCTGAAAAGGAAATTCAACTGTCTGTATTGAAGCCAGTCATATTGATTGCAATATTATTACTGTTCCACTAAATGGTTGCAGACTTTTATGTGATTGGATTGCATACAAGATGATATAATATGCCACATAGGCCTACTTTGTATACAATACATTTTCTCAAGGCATAAAGCTGATAATTCGGTCTTCTGTGTATGCAAGAAGGCTATGGAGAAATTCTCAATTGCAATTCAGAAAAAAGGGGTACAATACCAAAACATGCGTCTACCTCATTTGATTATTTTCCGTGGCTATGTTTATCAGTGTATGTTTATCATTTATTAATGTATATGTAAACCACAACTCTCCTAATCCTAAAAAAAATTAATATTTAAATAAATAAATAAATATTGGTTGTCTGATAAACTTTGCAAAGGGAAATAATCAAATGAGGTAGGCACTTTTTGGGATTGGACCGAAAATTTCAGGCCTCAAAACGTATAACGAAAACGAGCAATATAAATCATCAATTATAATTTAGAATACAAATTCAAGGTCACAAAGTAAAATATATTGATGCTAAGTAGTTATTATTTCAATGGCTTCGCATAGTGTTTTCGTGGTCACTACGTTCATTCCTTTGCAATGTGTTTACTTTGCCAACACTAATGTCTTGGCAAATTTGCATCTTGTCATAAATGTATGTGTTGGACATGTGTTTTCCTAGTCAACTAATAGTTCCTTAATTTGATTTTGGTAATATCAGTTTCTTGACAGTATATGTGTGGTTAATTTGTTAGTTTATTGATAATTTTGGTCTCTACCGTTCCACCAAATGATTTCTGGCTTTTATATGATTGAAAACAAGATGATAGAATATGCTACTTATACACACATACCTACTTTGCATAGAAGGCCTTTCTTCAAATCATTACACACAGCAGCTTTCTAGAAATGTGGTTTAGTCAATTTGTTAGTTTCTTGACAATGGTGTTTTGGTCAATTTCGTTGTGTTTGTCGTCAATAAATTAGTTTCTTCTTAATGTATTTTTTTTGGTAAATTTGTTCGTTTCTTGCTAATGTGTGTTATTCTTCAATAAATTAGGGTTTTTTGACGTCGTGTATTTGGTCAATTTGTTGTTCCTTGATAATATGTGTTATTGGTCAATAAGCTAGTTACTGGTGAATTTGTTAGTTTCTTGACAATGTGTTTACTGGTGAATTTGTTAGTTTCTTGACAATGTGTTTACTGGTGAATCTGTTAGTTTCTTGATAATGTGTGTCATTGGTCAATAAGTTAATTTCTAATCCAACTAAGTTAGTCAAAAAATTGTAATGAATTTTTATCAATAAATTCATTGCTTGAGAATGTACTTACTTCTATGACTACAAATTATTTCAACAATTTTTGACAACAACTTACTCCTGTGTCAGCAAATGTCAAGCATTCAGAGAATTCCCCCCCCCTTTCCTCTCCTTGTTTAATTATGTAAAAAAAAAAAAATAACACTACCCTCTTCCTCCCTCTCCCCCGTTAAACAGATTTTTGTAGAAAAAAGGCGATTCGTTTTTTTAATTATTTCTAAGTAAGTTTCCAATTAAAATAATTGTATTTTAAAAACAAGCCCTATTGTTGACATCAACTTTTTATCTAGCTCTTGTCAACAACTATCACTTTTTCTGATCCTTACTTTTCCCAACAAATTTTTAATACACAAGAAGAACAACAATCGAAACATTTGGGAATTTTACTTTTTTTTGGGGGGGGGGGGGGAATAGAGATCTTTGTAAATTGCCTGACATTTTTTCCTAATGTGCAAACAATCCAAACAAACGGCGGATTCAAAGGAGTGCCCACACATGCACATCTGACAGCAAGTTATTGCTGTGTGTGTCGGTTTGGTCAAGTCTGCTCTATGTCAGTCTGCGTGCATTATTACATTTATTCCCCCCTGGACACACAAAAACTGCTTACGGTTATTGATTCTGAACTATCAAGTATGCCCTTTGGCGCAATAGGCTGAAATCTCGTTCTCTGCCAAAACCAATACTCCCTCTCTCTGTCTGTCTGTCTGTCTCTCTCTCCAACACAGCACTGGCACGTCTGCGTGCTAGCGAAAGAAGATCGATTGTACAATGCCATCTGTTTTAATGATACATTCTCTGCCATCTCTAGGGAAGGAAGTAGACAAGACACGAGGGAAAATATGGTGAACACTATAATTTACTTATTATTCTAAAAGGCCAGTCCAGAAATACGAACAACGCAAATTATACAAAAATGCAACGATTAGCAAAAAAATACATACATTTCTTACCCTTAGATAGCTTAGGGGATACAATCTGGGACAATAAATGAAGAAAACGTTAGAATGGGGCAATGAATAAATAACATGTTAGGATGGAGCAACAAATGAAGAACATGCTAGGATGGAGAAATACATGAAGAACATGTTCGGATGAAGAAATTAATGAAGAACATATGGCCTATTAGGATGGAGAAATAAATGAAGAACATGTTAGGATGGAGCAATAAATGAAGAACATGTTAGGATGGAGCAATAAATGAAGAACATGTTAGGATGGAGCAATAAATGAAGAACATGTTAGGATGGAGCAATAAATGAAGAACATGTTAGGATGGAGCAATAAATGAAGAACATGTCAGGATGGAGCAATAAATGAAGAACATGTTAGGATGGAGCAATAAATGAAGAACATACGGCCTATTAGGATGGAGAAATAAATGAAGAACATGTGGCCTATTAGGATGGAGAAATAAATGAAGAACATGTTCGAATGAAAAAATAAATGAAGAACATATGGCCTATTAGGATGGAGAAATAAATGAAGAACATGTTCGAATGAAAAAATAAATGAAGAACATGTTAGGATGGAGCATGAAATGAAGAACATGTTAGGATGGGGCATGAAATGAAGAACATGTTAGGATGGGGCATGAAATGAAGAACATGTTAGGATGGGGCATGAAATGAAGAACATGTTAGGATGCGACAATGAATGCACAAAATTGTCTAACTTGGCGATGTATAAGGAGAGTGTAAATCAGAAGCAATGAATTATGAGCAGGCACATCTAGAAATTAGGATTTTTTTTTTAAAAACAAGTAAATCTGGAGTGGTGAATGTAAAAATGGGGTAATGAATACATAAAATGTGAAGTGGAAGTAATGAATAAATAAAATGTAAAGTTGAAATAATGAATAAAGAACACTGAGAAACAGCAATGAAAAAAAAAATAACAATGTAGTCTTGTAACTACGTGCACATAATTACACATTACGTGATAAACATAATCTTACCTATTTACTGCTTAACCTGCTTAATCCACTGCTTAACCTAACAAATAAGGAGCACTAAATAAGTAGGTCCGTGTATATAATTTAAATGTTTCGTATAGATGACCCACATGTTGAATAATTTAAAAAATGACCATCAGGTTTAAGTGTTCTTTTATGTTATTCCTCTGTTTAATCGTACACCTTTCTAACACTGTATTCGTGACGGGGCGATCTAGATTACAGCAATGATCCTATATAGGAACAACTGTTAAACTATAAACAACATTTTTATCACATTACTGGGTGTATAGAGTAGAGATGGGTAAATTTGGTCGAATAGACTAATTGAGCATGTGTGGGATGGGGCCTACAAGCCTTTCTTTTTAGTCCTTGAAGTTCCAAGGGACGTCGTCGAAGTAGATGTCGCAGAGCGCCCAAAACTTTATATACTAATAATGAAGTTTGCCGTGTTTGAAGTCTCCATTGTCGAATAATAAAAATTGGCGGCTGGCAACATTGTTCTCAGAAAGTAACATCAAAGGTTTGACTTAATTTCCTCCTTATCACAGTTTAGCAGGGAATGGTGTCCGACAGTGGTGGAGTCGGAGGTACTGCTCTAATCGGTGAAAATTCCAGGGAAGGTGATATGATTGTATATACAGATGGGTCGGTTGAGAGACACATCAGAAGTGCCTGGGTCTTCACGGCTCAAAGGTGGGGGAAAACCATCAGAGAGGAAAGTGGTGCTTTCGCTCAGACAACAAGCAGCATGACAATGGAGATTTTGGCAGTAACCACAGCTTTGCAATGGGTCTGCTCGCAGACTATCAGCGAGCATGTCTGCATACTCAGTGACTCGATTAGCATGATTGTGAAAGTTCAGGCGGGATACATTCGGGAACAGTGGCTGGATGAAGTGAAGAATTCCTGTTTGCATAAAGTGACTATCTTTTTTGTGCCGGGACATGCGGGAGTCCGGGGTAATGAGAGAGCAGATAGGTTGGCCGCACACGCTGCTACTACGGCTGTTGGTGGAGCGATGGATTGAGCAGACATTTTGAACACCCTACGGGAAGACGCACAAGCACATGACAGTATATGCGACGATGACTCTTGTTCTATGACAAGAATAAAGGAATTTGGTTTGAAATGTGGTGTCGCTAGAACGGAGCGGTTTCGTAGGCAAGAAAGAATGATGGTCAATCAACTGCGTAATGGGACCGTCAGTCAACGTGTAATGGCGGCTACACTCAAGGAGATATCTAAGCACCTATGGGCTTGTCCGGAATGCAGTGACGATGATCCAACGACTAACTAACTAACTGTTTAGCATCAATTTCACCGTTGGACTACAATAGGTTGTGATTTGATATTTTCTGAGCTCAGATGCAACATTAATCTGCCTGAATCGATATCGAAAATAACTAGTGGGGGTCGGAGGAGCTTGATTTGGTCTCGAGGCCGTATTTTGGTCAACTCTGGAATATAGGGACTACCGTGTCAGGTCCATATTTTCAGTGATCAACGATATTCTATGCATGATCTGTAAATCCTTACTTTCCAAGACCAGTTCCGGTATGCGATTCAACTGGACGATTTGGACGAAAATTATTTTCAACTGGACGAAAATTATTTGGACGATCCTGGAGCCCTTAATGTTGATAAAATCCCCATCAACTGGGAATCGATCTTCTTGAACCACCGGTCTAGAGAAGCAGTAGACTAACTACTGAGCTACCACGTCTCTCAGAAGCATCTATCTATTCATAACTCCATAACCCATCAGGGTCATATGAGTACCAAATTGAATGCATCAAAACAGTGTCCTCCAGCGATTTCTATATTCAGCGATGCGGATGATTAAGGAAAAATTCCAACCAGTACGCGCCTTGATATTGTATATCCATGATTTTCTTTGTCCCCTCTGCTTCTTTGCCTCAAATGTTCCCTGTAGTATCGTTTTTACAAGGGATACATGTCCAAACCATTCATTTTTTCGCCATTTCACTATTAAAAGCAATGATTCTTGTGGACGTGCTCTCTATAGTAGTTGTGGGAGGCCTGTAACTGTCTTTCTATGTCTGCATGTTAGTGTTCAACTTTCACAACCGTATAGCATAATGGAAAGCACTAATGAGTTATACAGTTTGATTTTTACCCTGACATATGTTACTTTTGCAAATTAAGTTCAGCCTTGACATAACAGATAAAGCCATCTATCTGCAGCCGTATCTTTAATTCTGTTTTGCATTTTCCGTGGCTTCATATGTAGGATCCAAGGTATTTGAAAGTGTTCACCTCAAGTACATGGCCATTCATAATGTTAGTATGCACTTTTTCTCTGCTGTTAGCAAAATCTTACCTTTTCCGGTGTTTATTTCCATTCCTATTATTTCCTAATGTAGAGGTGTTGAAAGAATCACATGCTAAACGGACTTTAATCAATAATATAAGAAAAAGTCAATCTTCTTTTTTTTTGCCACTTGATGAGACAGGCAGGTTTGGAGAACCTAGTCACAACAGGCAAAATTGAAGGCAACAGAGACAGAGGGCGACAACGTGAGAAAATATTAAGACAGTTTGACAACCTGGCACGGCAGAGAAACAACAACGATCTTGATACATAGGGGCCTAATACTGTGGACAGAGAGCTGTGGAGAGCCATGACCGCCTACGCCAACCGACATGGCACTGCTGATGATGGCGATTTCCATTCCGTAATTGTTGATAACTTCTTCCCACTTTGCATTATGCATGACATAGACGTGTTATACCAGACAAACGACAAAACACTAAAGTGAAGTAGTTCTACAAAATACAACCTAAAACCAAAATAACGTTTCCACCGAAAGGCCTTAAGGTGTTCCACCAAAGGTGTGAGATGTTAGCGATCTCACATTTCAGAGGCTCTGCAAATGAGGGCAGTAGCCATCTCCTCTCCCTCGCAGTCTTTACTTCCCGGATTAATCTGGTACTCATTTAAGGCTGGGTCTTAACATTTCCACCGCAAATGGGGAATGAACCCAGGACCACTCATATGCGAAGCCAGTGCGATAACCACTGAGCTACGCGGCACCCTAAGAGGAGCAATTTAAGACGACATATCCCATGGATAAACTGTAAAATAATGCATCATTGCGATTATCAACGCAAATATGGAAATTAAAGTGTTATTAATACTACTAATATTGATAATATTTCATTTTATCTTTTCATACTCATTTTTTGTCTGGTATTACCGCGGCCCATATATTTTTGCGTGATTGAATATCTCAGGTAGTGAGGATCTTATTTCTCAATAATTCTATGCAAAAGTAGAAAAATTGGATTACGTTTGTGATAAAACAGAGAAAAGAAAATGTGCGCAAGGGAAAACATCGTAATCAATAATAAAATATGCAACTACCTGTGTACAAGCATGTAATAAGTTACTTACTATTTGTTTCCCCTTACCTCATACCCTGCTGTAAAGAATTGCTGGCATATTTGTACTAACTTAGTTATTGTGCATCTATTTTGTAAACTTCAGGTCGGGTCAAAACATATTTGGCACACATCTACTATAACATACAGTTGTGAACTATAAGTTGTGCAATATCAGTGTTGGCAACTCGTTTCGTGGTGAAAAAAACACTTGCTCGTGCCTAAAAAGCAATTCTGCGAGCAATTATTAAATAGTTCGTCTGATATTGGTCATGCATTGTACAGTTTGTTTTAGGTCGATATGGGTTCCCCATATAATGCTTTGCATAGACGTTCCTAGGGCAAGAAAGCAATTTTGTTTGGAAAAAATCACTAAGAAATAATAACCCTTTTCATTAAAATGTTACAAGATCACACATTATGTTCTTCTTCTCCTACGTTCGTTCTCAAACTCATGCAGATGATCAGGATAGTCCAGAGAAAGAATCTGTTGTGCCATGGTTTAGAACTTCGCTGCACTATCCGCACCATCTCGGTCTGACATATTCGACTTTAGCATGGATTTTGGGTCACTGTGACCCTTTATGCGATTTGATATCCATCTCCACTCCAAAAATCTCCTTATTAGCCTCTTACGACGTTTGTGGGCAGGTAACACTGTCGCTACTCCTTGCTCCCCTTTCGGGCCCCGACCTGTAAGAACTTACTGTATTCTAAGAACAAGCCTGTGGTAATAGTAAAATAGTTCAAAACTGCACGATAGTTAAATATTGCGTAATAAATTATTAAGCACAACAGCAACTTATTTCTCTAGTTATTCTCAGTTCGAGTACCTAAACCAAAAAAATATCACAAGATAAAAGTAAAACGTACCCCACACCCAAAAGACACTTACCAAAAAGCACCATTTTTTAGACAAACACTAAATTAGTGCGCCCGCATTATTTCCATTATTCTGGTATTAGATGACTTGAAAAAGCACCAATATGGTAACACTGGCCAATTCTAACGATAACGTATTTATTCACTGTCACACATGTAGCGTTTTTATTAAACAAAACACCCGGGAACATTCTCGCTAAATAGTCTTCAGATAACATGTGTCCATACACTAAAAATACAATACATTCTTATTAATTATTAAAAGAAGTTAAAAGAATTGAAACACTTTACTTTCTAAAACAACCTAAATCGCACAAAGAAATATGTGCACCAGTGATGCAGTGATCACGTCCCTTCAATTGCAATTAGATTGGAAATTTTCCACTGCCCTTGACCTGGGTTTTCATTCCACTTACTACTGTACACCTAATGCTACATCTATGTATCTGCGCGTCTCTGACAGTTTCAACTGTATGTCACATGCAGATGAACCTTATAAATTCACAGGTATCAATTTTAAAACGGACTCTATGCCCCGCTCAACTGGCGGGCCTCAAAATTGGAAGCACAAAATGAAATATGTAAAGTGTCATGCATGTCATATGAGGAGGCTAATGTGGTTTTCGCGTTTGGGATTGGCTATTTGATCATGTCACTAGTTAAATGAAAAAGTACATGGTTTGGAGATTGGTTATTTGATCATGTCACTAGTTAAATAAAAACGTTAATGGTTTGGAGATTGGCTATTTGATCATGTTAATAGTTAAAAGAAAACGTACATGGTTTGGAGATTGGATATTTGATCATTCAGGAGGGGATAACCATGAACAATGGGTAGGAATACTGATCAAAAAAGAAATAGAAAAATATTTTCTGCGGGTACTGGACATATAATGATAGAATGAAGGTGCTTAAAATGAAAGCAAAACCGTTTGATCTGGCCATTATACAAACATGTGCACCGACTACAGATTACACTGAAGAAGAAATAGAACATTACTACGAAGATCTACAACAACTATTCAAACCAGTAAAATCAACAGACATTTTAATAGTCATGGGAGACATGAATGCAAAAATAGGGAAAGGAAGACATAAGAACATTGTAGGGCAATTCGGACTAGGGACAAGAAATGACAAAGGAGAAAAAAGTATATAATTCTGTGAAGAGAACAACATGATATGTAATACATTCTTTGAACATGAAAATAGAGGATTATATACATGGAAAAGTCCTGGAGACAGAAAGAGGAACCAAATAGACTATATTATGATCAACAACAGATTTAGAAATAGTGTCAAGAACACTAAAACATATCCAGGTGCAGATATCAACTCTGACCATAATCCAGTGCTGTGCAAAATACATGTCAAACTTAAAAGATAGTACATAGAAGAGTTCAAGAACCACAGATAGACGCATCAGCACTAAAACAATCAGACATACAACAAAAATACCTTGTAGATGTAAGGAATAGATATGAACATTTAATGATAGAATGCATGGAACAATACAGAAGGGAAAATCCAGAAGAGAAAATAGACAATAAATGGAACAGCCCAAGGAAAAGTATTCAAACATCAAATGAAAATTTACCAATAAGAAAAGCCAAGAACAAACAAACATGGATGACAGATGAAATATTAGAGAAAATGTCAGAAAGAAAGAAAGCTAAATAATATACCCAAAAATACTCAATTATAGACAAGGAGATACGTAACATATGCAGAACAGCGAAAAAAACAATGGCTAGAAACAAAATGCAGTGAAATAGAGGAGATGTCCATACAACAGACGACAAAATTAACGCATAAGGAGATAAGGCTGATCACAAATAAGAAAAATCCTATAAATAGGGGTGGCTGCATTAAAGATAAAAATAGAAAAAAAATATTTGATAAAACAGAAGCACTAACAAGATGGGCAGATTATGTAACAGAACTGTTTGACGATCATCGGAACAAAATACCAACACTACACAACAATGACGGACCAGCAATACTGAAAGCAGAAGTAGAACATGCAATAAAATCAATAAAATCTGGAAAGGCAGCAGGCTCCGACAACATAACAGCAGACATAATAAAAACTCTAAATTATTTTGGTGTGGATATCATCACAGAACTTTGCAATGACATATATGAAACAGGCAACATACCTAAAGACTTAACATCATCAATATTCATACCACTACCTAAGAAGCCCATGGCTGTGGACTGTACAGAATATAGAACAATAAATCTAATGAGTCATTTAACTAAAAATACTCCTCAAGATAATACATGAAAGAATTAAGAACAAGATAGACACGGAGGACGGTGAAGAACAGTTTGGTTTTAGGAAAAACAAAGGAACCAGGAGTATCCGACTAGTGACAGATAAATATATAGAAGTCCAAAAAAGTATCTATATTTGCTTCATAGACTGCAGCAAGACCTTTGACAGAATCCAACATGAAAAATTAATCAAATGTCTTCAAGAAATAGGCATGGATGTAAAAGAAATCAGACTGATTAGAAATATATATTGGGAACAAACTGCATCAATAAGGTGTGAAAACAGCTACTCACCATACATGGAAATAAGAAGAGGGGTAAGACAATGGTTCATTTTATCACCAAGCTTATTTAATATCTACACAGAGAATATCTTTGAAAATGTAGACGAAATGCTAGGACTCAAGATCAATGGGAAAATAATAAACAACCTTAGATATGCAGATGACACTGTTCTTTTAGCAGAAAGTGAACATGAACTACAAAGACTAATAGATCAAATCAATAAATCAAGTAATGAATATGGACTGGATATCAATTTCCAAAAAACAAAAACCATGATAATCAGCAAAGACACAGAAGAACAGGAGGTAAACATAAACATACATGGAGCGAAGCTACAACTAGTAAAACATTATAAATATCTTGGACACATAGTTACAAATGATGGCAGACGTGAAACAGAAGTTAAAAGAAGAATAGGAATGGCTAAAAGTACCTTCAATGACATGAGGAAAATATTAACCTCTAAACAAATTACAAACAAGTTAAACATGAGAATCATAAAATGCTACATCTATTCTATATCAATGTATGACTCAGAAACATGGACACTAAATAAACAATTAGAAGACAGAATTGATGCTTTTGAGCTGTTGGTATATAGGAGAATAGGGAGAACATCATAGAAAGAGAAGAAAACAAATAAAGAGGTGCTAAAGACACTTAATATGAAGAAAGAACTACTAAGAGAAATAAATATCAGGCAAATAAAATGTTTTAGACACATTAAAAGACATGACACCTTATTGAAGACATTACTTGAGGGTAAAGTCAAAGGGAAGCGAGCAAGAGGTATGCAGAGATGCACGTGTGAGAGTAACATCACATGATGGACAGGTTACAATCTAGCAGAGTGCACCACCAAGACAAGAGACAGGGGATGTCGGAGATCCGTTGCAGCCAATCTTCGATGCGGAGACGGCACTCAATTGTGATATTTGATCATGTCCATAGCTAAATGAAAACTTGCATGGTTTGGACATGTAAGCCGATATTATTCCTTGTCAAAAATCATACTGCATGGAATAGTCGAAGTGGGGAGAAGAAAAAACGGAACAAAAGACAATAATGGGCAGATATCGCCAAAGACTGGACAGGTCAATATTTTCTTCACTCATTTGCATCGCTGGAGGACTCTATGTCTTCTTCTTCAGCGTTCATTCTCAAACTCCCACTGGATCTCTCTTGTAGCAGGACAATGTTCCAACTAGATTTCCAGCAGGATGTAGTCCAGAAAATGGAAATGCGTTATGTCGCCGTTTTATTTGCGGCAATGGCCCGACACATCCGTTTTCGGCGGGGAACATTATGTGTTAATGATACAATTCAGTACCACTACGATCCTGAAGTGGTTTATACATAGATATGTATGTATCCCTTCCTGTAGAACAGCGACTCTATGGGAATGGTGTAGCTCCGAGGAGGCACATTACCTCCATGGGAGGGGGAGGCATGAAGAAAAAGAAATGGACATTTTGGGGCCATGGGATTGGACCACAGAAAGTTCATTATCTGAAATTATCTTGGCAATATATAAGATCAATGAATTTTAAAAATACGATTTTCATTTTCAAACACAGAATAGAAATGACCCCAATGGAACCTCAAACGTTTCAATTGTCCTTAGCGTCACAGAAACAAGTTTAACCTAACAGTATGCCACTGCGCTATATGAGTTTTTAAAAAAACACCGCTCTAGAAAATCAGTCTCACACACATATCATACATGTCTGATGCTTTTGTCTGACACACATGTCTGATGCTTTTGATTAAACTAAACAGATATCGCAGCCAAGCTGGTAAATCATGAGGTAGATCCAGGCATAGGGTAATACAGTTTTGCTAGTTAGAGACAAACATAACAATACACACAAATGGACATTTCGACCAAAAGGCCTTTATCAAGACGACAATTGAAAAAACCTTTAAAAGAAAGCGAGCAGTGATGACATCGACGGTCACATTGGTATGCGTAGTATGTATTGACCGGAAGAGGTGAAATGACACCGGACAAGGAAAATACAAAAATGACCACAAACATGTGACACGAAACAAACAGAAACTATGGATCGACTAGAGTCATACATGAGACAGGCGCTCATTAATGCCGTCGGGTTTAAGAGTATCATATTGGTAAATGTAGCGGTTCTAAAGCGCCAGACTGGTCCGGTCGTCAGAGAAACACGACTTAATGGCCGTAACCTGAATGTCCTCTTGAATTCCATCTTGATGAGTAGCAGGAGTTTTGATAAGATTCAGAAGAGGAAGACATGGTAGCGCTGTCAACAAATTACTCGGTGGCAGACATATTGGTATTCATTCTCCGCCAACATATGACAATGATGTGATTTAATACAATACAAGTATTATCACTACACAAATGATAACAGTAGATTTTTTTCTAGGCAATATAAATACGTTCAGCAGTTTGCTGTTGCTTTCTGAACTGTCTGGATGTAGTTACCTGTGGCGGGGACCGAACTCGGTACCTTGGCCATCACAGACATGCTCTGTACCATCATCCGCCACAGAGCCGGAGAATAGTAGATAATGTATTAAAATACACTATCCAGATCTTCGTCAACAAAAGCTTCTAACATATTAGTCGAAACGTAACGGTTGACTTAGCTGATCGTGCTACAGTGTACTATGCCGTGAAGCGTGCTGTTAATGTCAGTTCTCTAAAGCATCGATCATTCGGTTAACGCCGAGTGCAATAGTGACAGATCACTGCATGACGTAGATGATAAAATGTCCATTTGGACAACACGTCTCTATATATAAACCAAAAAGCATTAGGTTTTATGGTTCTCTAAAACGGGCGTGTCGGGTGGAGTGGATGGATTAATTAAAATATAATTTGGCTAGGAACGCCTTTTTCCCATTTCATGGACAGACGCGGGTCCACTTTTGATTTGAGTATATGGGTAAGTATATCCTTTCATCAACTACTACCTGTGATGCAGGACTAGAAACGAAATGTTGACTGGCTTATGAGGGCTCACTCTATGGCAGGGCGTTCCATCTGGCGGCCCATAACGCCATATTTTGAGGACCGTGAGACAATGGAATTCTTTACATTTATACGCCACTGGGATATGCAATATTAATAAATATCTTTTCAGAGATTTGCGTTGTAAACAAAATGGTTTCCTGCCTATTAACGACTATAATATTTGGTAATATGTTACGAGGAAGGTAATGAAAATAATAATAAATACGAACAAAATCTAATATAAACAATTTAAAAATTGTCATATCTACTTCCATGAATTCGAGACGTCTGGTGATAGCGTTCTATATTGTTTATTTATATTTCATTGAATATTTATGTTCGTGTTTGTGACTATATTGTTTTTTTATGAATATCGTTGGACGTGTCCCTGTTAAAGTTATTTATGTTAGATATCTGTTTTTATTATTATTTTCATTATACCTATTTCTAGTACGATATCGTTACTAGTTATTAACATTAATCATAGTATTGTTCATCTGTGTTATCGTTGCCCACACCTTTTTAATCAGATACTCTGGTTTCTTTCTTGTTAGTTCCTGGCTATTTCTTGATTGTTTGCAGAAATTGCAAAAAAAAACACTGTGCTTGTCGGTGAAACATTGCTCATTATCAACTAAGTAAACTTGATTGTACATTTTACAATGAGTGCTTGTCAGTAACTAAGAGTTAGTACTGTAATAATTGTTAAAGAACTTACATCTAACAGGAAGATGTAAGTCTAGTAAACTACAACTTCTGCTGCGGGGGTAACAGGTACCCATAAGATTCTCATTACAGAAATGCATTTATGTACGAGTTGTTGGATGGGGCGATATAAGGCAGAAGAGACAGTCGAATAAAGAGTCGACGGACAAGAGATATTCAAGAATGCATGCACATGTCGCTGGAGAAGTCGGGACAACTTGCCAGAGACTTCGCGGATTTCATGAGATTCATAAGGAAGACTACGTTCTGGAAAGAATACGTCACATGACAACAACAACAAGTTATAGCTCATGCAAACTGTTTCCAGATGGTATTAGTGTACGTTGTTGTCGTCTTGTTTACAAGGATTTTCTTTTTAGAGATCTCTGTGGATTACCGCTTAAAGCTACGGAGTTACGTGCTATGAGTGGTACTCTCGACAGGCGGCTTGCCGCTTCGTTGAGGGTGACGGAATACATATGGGAAACCGAGTACAGTGAAGTCAATTTTCTACGACTTTTCAACTTGTTTCTACTTAGTCTCTTGTGAAAATTACTCTTGAATGAATGTTTTATGCTGAAGTCGGATCGTCGGACCGAAAGGCTTTAAACTATGAAAACGCATTCCATTCTATGGACTTTATCCTTCTAGGGTATCTAATATGCAAGAACTTTAGAACCAGCAGATAACAAAATGATTGTCTATGTAGTCATCTTTTCTTTCTTGTTTCTACTTTATGCATGTGTACCTTACACTCTTCACGCATGACCGATCTGCAGTGTATAACATCTGTACACACAAAAATAAACATGACGTGAAAGGCCCTTCTTTATTATTTTCGTGTCGGTCCTGGCTATTTTTGGCATGCGATAAACGAAAATAATAACAATAATCAAAAACATAACAAATGAAGCCCTAATTGTTATGGACAGAGGTCTTCTACTGCCGACTGTGTCACTTCAGTCGTATTTTCTAATCTTGTCAGGCAATGCATGTGCCGTTACGAGTGGATGTCATCTATACCTGTGTCCAAACTCCAAAGTGTTACTGTTCGTGACATGCTGGTGTGCGCGATAATAATAGAGCGACAAGTCCGTAGATAAAGAGGAGGGGGTGTGAGAGGTGTTCTAGAAAATCATAGTATGACGTTTAGAACTAGGACCGTAACAAAAAAGGTGGGTAACAACCACCCCCAAATTTAATGATTTTATGTTTTTTTTTAAATAAAGTCATTACAAATCTAATGGCAAAGAGGGAATTTGCAAGGAAAATGGGCGAATAACCTTTTTTTAAGATAACCCCATCTTACTGGAGACGTATATACGCTCCGGGAAAGCGGGCAGACTTGTATCTAATGTATCAATAGACAGGGAGTTCATAATAAATAAGAACGATGTGCTGAAATTTCTTCATGAGCTCATGCTTGATGCAGACACAACTCTATTGATGACACATCTCAGATGAGATTTAAATAATTAATTTGGTAACAAGTGTGGTAGCGGTAGAACTACATAGAGGAATAAAAATAATCTTTAACCAGCGGGCCACAGGAACCATCAGCATGCATACCCTTCGTCAAATGCTGGGGAAGACTGAGCACCTATTTGCTTGCTTGGAGTGCAATATCGGCTCATCATAACCACAGGTGAGCATCTGGGGTAGAAGAGTTCTCTAAAGACGGTATTTTTGTTTGCTTCATATATTTTGCTTCAGCGGCTTCTTTTATTTCTGTAATCAATCTCTTGTATTGTTCTGTCTCTAGCTTTTGCCTCCATAGAAGTCTGTATAGCACTACTTTTTTGGAGGAACTATCAAACGGTGCAGTTTTATTGCTTACTAAATTTTTAAAGTTGTAATGAAAATATGTATTTTAAGTAAATTCAACATTCTGACAATTGGAAGAAAATGTAATAACTTTGGTGGATAATTATATTTTATTATACATTTATATAGCTTAAATGCGCTTTACCAATTGTGTTTTTTGCCATGAACAAGGAATCATTGTTGAACTTACAACAATGATGAATTACCACATCAATAACCGTTTGATACATCATATTTTTCTACAGTAAATCTGTACTATCCATATAGAATGTAAGTATAGATTTCACCAACTTCTTGCTTTCACCCCTTGGAGAAGTCTGAAACTCTTTCAATTCAAGAAGTCTTTCATATACCAGGATATGAGTCTAAGTATACGATGATGAATGATTTCCCGGTGCCAGGATGTTCTGTGAATTTTAACTACATGTATACAGTATTGCTGTCAATGAATATTTTCATAACAGAACCGTACCAAGGATCTAGCGAAAATGTATTCACTATGCGGGGAGAAAGCTAAAATCGGATCTGCTGATTGTGACATTAAAATTCATAATCCACAACCAAGTGTGAAGACAGAACCATACAATTCATGGTATACAATTAGTTGTTTAAAAAATACTTTTATATTTAAATGTATGTAGTGTATATTTTCAACATATATTTATTCGGGGGCAAATGACAAGAACTACTTTTGATGGTGGTGAGTCTGCGTAAATTGTTTGGCTTGGACATGTAAGGAGACACAAAACACTCCATACAATTATTTTTCAATAACAGTTGAGGGTGAAGACGGGAAACAGGCGCTGATAGAAAATCCTGTATTGACAACATCAAGGAATGGTCCGGGCATGATTTCTCTACACTCGTCCAAATCATTGAGGACAGGGGAGTTTGGAGGGCATCATTTGTGATCGTGTTTCCAATGTCGCACTCAACAACCCTGACAGGTTATGGTTCTTGTTAATGAATTATATAATACATATTTTAAGAATTTAGTGTATTAAAAAAAAGGATTATTGACACCTTTTTTTCCAACAACCTGTCTTCCCCCCCCCCCTCCCTGTCAACAACTGGCCAACTTTTCAAACCTCCACCCACGTGTTGCCTTGTTCTATTTTCCTAAGAGAAAAGGGGAAGAATGTGAGTCTGAACGCTACACCCACACTCCCTATCTAAAGTTTGAAGCTGTGTCTGTCTGTGACTCTCGTAATAGTAGACCTACGAGACAGAGTAAAACTATGTCTTCACTCGTGATGATATTGATTATCTCCTTGCCATTTTTCGGTCACTATATATATATATATATATATATATATATATATATATATATATATATATATATATATATATATATATATACTCTGTTCACTCTAAGAATGAAGTGGGTCAGTGTTTTTGATTGGTTGTTATACGCAGAACGCATTAATCGATTGTTAAGTGCCCAATAATGTTTTTAAATTCTATTTTATATAATTTTGTAATGTTTAAATATTGTTTTCAATTGTTTTTAATAATATTGTATTGTTTTTACATGTCATCGGCTGTTTAAAATCACCTGTTGTCGCGGAGTAACGTGGTGGTGTGTTTTTACCAACTTCATTCTTAGAGTGAATAGAGTTTATATATATATATATATATATATATATATATATATATATATATATATATATATATATATATATATATATATACTATGTGTTGTACGAGAACATCGACCAACTAAATAATCGAAAACATGTAAATAGACATTATGACTTTACTTGAAGGTCCAATAATGGGCGTCACTGCCTTTTCTACAAGCATATCGAACAATTTATGGCTAAACGAGATACACACAGCTAACATTCTAAAACTTGCAAAATACCAAATCATGGACGTCAATTGAATGACATCGATTTACAAGACACCATGAGCTCATCTATTCTCAAGTTATCTCCCCCTGGACTCTCGTTATATTTCTGGCCAATATTTTCGTTGGAGGCACGCATAATCATACGGAATGGGAGTGAGTACTGTAAGAATGCACAAACATATAATTTATTACATAATACATATGTTATTCCACACTCGGCTACTATAAATAACGTGGCAACTGCACCCGATATTAATAGAATTGCAAAGTGACATCGAAATTAGCACACATAAGACATTTTTGGCAATGCAACAGTAGCAAATATACATTACCTTTGATTAACGTAACGATATTCACGATAGCAATTTGTGATGTAAACTTATACATTTAGTAATATAGTGGCAAAAATAATTACTATTTTTTTTTAAATTATATGCTAATGAAAGATAATGAGAATAATATGAACAGAGAAAAGGACGAATCATGTGGGTTTTACAAATATTGAAAGTGAAAGAAACTGACAAATAGTTGAACAAGAACATTAATGTTTTGCGGGGGGGGGGGGGGGGTTAACCATAGGCCATATACCGAGATTTACAACGTGTTAAAAAGTAATTAGCAGGTAACGAAAAATGGCCGTACATGTTGACGATGACCAACAAACAACACAAAATATTTGAACATATTCTTGTATGTCACTTTAATAAGAGCACCAAACCAAATATTTGGTAGAAGGTAGTTATTGAGTTGTGTGTACATGGCACCACTACATGCTTAAACGAAACTTTCTTTCATTAACGTCTAGCGTACATCTTTCTTGTTCTGCGTTACTTCTCACACACCTGCCGGTTATCAGGAGTCCAGAGAAAGAAATGCGTTGTATCATTGTTTACAACTATGTCATATGACGTATTCTTTCCAGAACGTTGTCTAACCAATGAACTCTCTGGACCTCTATCTGTCTTGGGCGATGCAGCCTGCATTTTCTAACAATGTATTCATGTTATATTTAATATCGTCAGTCCATCGTCTTCTTGGTCTGCCCTCTCTCCTCTTCCCAGGTACTCTGCCCTCAATTATTTGTCTTTCTAAACAGTTGTCTCTTTATATGGCCAAACAGGTGTATTTTTTTTGTTTTTTTAAATTGTGTTTAGTAACCAACACTCTGGAATCTTCAATGTGTTTATAACATCTGAGGTTCTCTGTTTTTCCTTCCATGGTATTCTAAGTATCTTTCTGTAGCATTTCATCTCAAAGGCATTGATTTTATTCGCTGCGGTTTTACTTAGGGTCCATGTTTCACAGCCGTATGTTGCAACCAGAAAAATAAAAGTTCGTAACATTAGCAATTTCGTTTCTATTGAGTTGTTTTTCAACCGTGTTATTTTACAACATGCCACCGCCAATCTCTTCCCTATTTCTACCATGAAATCTCCTACACCGTTGGTGTTTGCTCCTAAGTATTCAAATTTATCTACACATTCAATCTCGGTATTGTCTATTCTAATTTGTGGTTGTTGTCAGTGGCGTATACTAAGCATAAGCAAGGCAAGCATTGCATGCCTTCAAGAGTTGCGAAAATGATAAACCAGTCAGTGATCTATCCCCCATCCAAACTTAGCCCTTGCAGCATTGCTCAAAAATATATTTTAAAATATTTTTCTCACAAATCTGAATTTTTCCGAAAATTAGTGCTGGCAACACATATGAAAGTTGAAGTGGCCGCACTGAAGCAATTTTAAAGTTGCTTTCGTTAAAATAGTCCCTTTACATATAAGCGCAGTGATATACTGTGTGTTTTTTTATAACCTTGTCTCCAGAGTAAGCTTGCGATGAAAAAAAATTAATACATTTTATGATTCAATCACTATTATAACAATTTAGCACTGGCAAATAATAAATTGATTGATGAACATTTATTTACTGGTGTGAAACAGTGCAATTTCTATGTTCTAGTACTTTTATTTGAATGTTAAACTAATGATAACAATGCAAGCAATTATAATCTTGATTGCATACACACACACTTGTTTAGTAAGCCATTTCTGGTCACTTTTGGTACACGTCACGTGATCTTACTCAACACACACGCACATTTACACAGCGATGTATTTTCGATTTCAAACCTTAAGAATTCAAAACTTCAAACGTGATTTTAATCAGCTGATTTTTAATATTTTGTGTTTGTACAGAAACATGTGTATTGCTATTGTTAATTACTAAACTTAGTATATTTGTTTACTGTGGTGGTTATTATGGCTGATTCTATTAATGATGTTGTTGTAGATTTATTTGAGCGACCGTTTCAATCGCGAACATTTAATGAAAAATTGGACTTGGTAAAAATGGGCAGACCGATTCCTGCGTTAAGCAGTTTGAAACGAGAAGGAACAAAATGTGTCCGTTCATTTAACAATGATTTATATAAGAAAGTCGTTTGGCTTTGTGGTTCGGAATCATTATGTAAGTTATTTTAATATTGACAGTTCCTGCATCGTCGTCTTCAGTGGAACGTTCGTTTTCTGCATTAAAACGCATTAAAAATGTCATAAGGAACTCGCAGGGGCAATGTCGTCTTTCTGCTCTATCAATGATGTCAATTGAAAAAGACCTTCTTGTAGAGATGAAAGGCAATGATGACTTTTATAACAAAGTAACAGAGGACTTTAGCAGAAAGAGCCGCAGAATAGAACTGAACTTCAAATAACTGGGTGAGTAGAAAATTATCATTTTTTAAAAGTTGCATGCTCTCTTTCAGACCCCAGGATACGCCACTGGTTGTTGTGTTGTTATATCTGTTAACATGATTTTTTTTTTGGTTTTTTTTGCGCATTTAAATATAAGTTTTGTGATTCGTTATATTTCTTTGTGTTCTTGATTAGTTGTTCCAATCGCTTTATATCATTTGAAAGAAGTACTGTGTCGTCTGCGTAGCGGTAGTTCAGGGATTTTGAATTCACCGAAGTTTAAAATGGGAGAGTGTGCATCCCTGCCTTACTCAACTCTGTACCTCAAACCACTCTGAGATATCGCCCTCTAACTTCACTGCAGCCTTATGATCTTGGTAAAGTTCTTTTAGGTGAATCAGATGTCTTGGGAAACCCATGCTGTTCATTATCTCCCATAGTTTCATGTGTTAGACGCAGTCGAACGCTTTTTAGTAATCTAGGAAGCACATGTGCAGGTCAGGAGAGAATTCCCTACACTTTTCAATGATCAATCTCATGTTAAGAATGTGATTTCTTCTTCCTCTGTCCGATCTGAAGCCGGCCTGTGTTTCGTTTATCTCCATCTCAAATTTTGTTGTTTCATTCTTTGCATTATGATATTTAACATTATTTTACTTACTTGACTTGTAAGGGCTATAGTTCGGTAGTTAGAGCAAATATGAAGGTTGTTTTTTGGGGGGAGAGGTATATATAATGATTTTTTCCAGTCCTCCGGCCATGTGCCACTTTCCCATACTTTGCAGCAGAGTTTGTGGTAATTCTTGATTCCGGCCTCGCCCCCTGCGTGTATCATTTCTATTGGCAAACCATCATTGCCTAGGGCTTTTCCTTTCTTTAAACTGTCTATCGCAATCCATTGAAAATTTCTAGGCACAATATTTATGTAGGTTGCCATTACTTTCGGGAAGGAACAACCGCTAATCGATCACAGTAAAGAGATCACATTCATTCTAGTCGGCCATTTTGGCGGAAGCAAAAAGTTTACATTATGACTGTGATATGTCTGCTTATAGACTTGACATATCTAGCATGACTTTTATGTCGCTTTGGCATATAACAAGAGACAGCCAATTTCACTTCCGGTTCATTACGGGGAGACGTGGCCAGATTTCAACCTTCTTATAGTATGCGTAGTTTAATTCAGCTTTCCATATCGCTGAACTCTGACTAAAAATGACAGGCCTGGATCGGTCTGCGCGCTACACACTAAGATCACCCCTCCGTCCCCCAGGGTTATCCAATGGGGGCGAGGGGCTCTCAGTGTGTATAGGGCAAAATCACTGGATTTGCTAGTAGTCTTAGCTACTGTAAAATACATCTTCATCGATATTTCTTTTCGCTAAATAATATAGGTATTTATTTTGTTAAAAAGTGTCCACGTCTCCCCGTAAAGTACCCCACTTCCAACAAACCTCATTAATCGTCACTTACCACATGCACAATAGCTATTATTGCTGATATTCTTTGCCCCCCCCCCCCTCCCCCTTTCAAAACATATGCGATCGTGTGTATATTTTTTGTTTTTTATGTATTCTCAAACTGTACGAGTTTTGTAACTATTTTCTTTTCATGTACGATTTTGATAACCATTATCTTTTTTCCAAGCAATGAAGTTTGACTTTCTAAATCAGTATAGTGACCTTGCAACTCTCGTCAGTGAGAATAAGCATACAAATGTTTCCTATCAAATCCTAGACGTAATCAAGTGGTTATAGGAAGCAATGTCAAGGACGTGACAAATTTTGATGCGTCTCTCTTTCAAACTCGAAGCATACTCTGCATGAAAGAGCTGTTCCATTTCAGCATTCCAGTTATGAGTATACAATAAGCTTCATCACAATGGAGTTACTTCGATACATGTATTAACAACCATTAAAAACGCACCGAAAATGTGATTTACTATCACGCTTAAAATGTTTATGTACGTGGCGATTTTTCAACCCAGAATTCCTGCAAAGGCTGCAAGTGATGAAATTCGTGCACTTTCATTATTTTGTTGATGTGATGTTTCTTTCGCATATTTCGTATTTCACGTACAAAACAGCTAATAAATATTGGCTTTATTAAAAGTCGAAACATGTTGAAATTTGGCACACACATTAATAATGTTTCGACGGGTAAAAGGAATTATCTGGTTTTATCGAAAGAAGGTCTGTTACTGGTGGGGTTTTTTTTTTTCATGCTTCAACTGAACTTACAAGAACGATGGCAAGCTGTTGGTATGTTTGTCAGTTGAGCGGCGACCAGAGACATTTCCAGACATTTCAATTGTGGCCAGTCCTTAACATGACCATTGCCAGTCGTTTCTTAACTTCAACTGTTGATTCACTATTATCTGGGCTCCCAGATAAGTAAACATAGAAACTACCTAAAACTTTCGATTGTTAAGTTTTATATAGGTTGGATTTAAGTGAGTACTTCTATTCACCGAAATTTTACTCTTATCTGCAATGATCTCCACACCAAGTTTTTTGCCAGATAGCTCCAATCTTGTTAACTCTGGTAGTTCTGCTTCTGTTGTCGCCATCAGATCGATAGCATCTGCGAATCGGAGATTAGAAATGTATCACCCTTCAATTGATGTTGTTGGATGAAATTCATCTAATACTTCTCTGATGATTGCTTCTAGGTAATTGTTAAGTGTTGGTGAAAGTAAGTATCCTTATCGAACGTCAACATTTCTTCTGAAAAATTCACATAATTTTATTACATTATCTATAAACACAGCACTTTTTGTTTCTTTATATAGTGCCTCTATGACGGCGATAATTTTGTAGTCAAAATTAAACTCTCGCATAATATACCATAGATTTGTATGTAAGACACGCTGAAAAGCTTTCGTGAAATCAATAAAATTATACGGTAGATCACGTTGATGTTATTATTGCTTCTCACTTATTACACGTAAATTGAAAATTTGTTGTACAGTATTTCTGTTCTTCCTGTTTCCGGTTTGTCCTTCTGCAAAGATTTCTTCTGCTTCATGATTTAATTTATAGAGTATAATTCTCAGCATGACTTTACTTGGATGTGAAATGAAAGTGGTTGTTATATAGTTTTTACAAGAATTCACATCTCTTGTTTTGGGGGGAATTGGTATTAGTAGCGACTGTGTCCATGTTTCAGGCCATTTTTTTTGTAGACCAAATCTTCTGCCATATGATTTTCATGAC
This sequence comes from Meghimatium bilineatum, assembly GCA_034231615.1. Classification (NCBI taxonomy): domain Eukaryota; kingdom Metazoa; phylum Mollusca; class Gastropoda; order Stylommatophora; family Philomycidae; genus Meghimatium; species Meghimatium bilineatum. Next base: position 49,500,724 of record CM067320.1, on the reverse strand, counting down.
ATGAATAACTTCTCCTCCATGTATCAGTAATTGTTGGTATGTTGTCAATTCTTGGGGATTTTCCTTTTTTTTAATGTCATTGTCTCCTACCTCTGTGTTATTTAGCCAGGTGTCATTTAATGTTTCAATATCTACTTCATTTTCATGGTTATATAATTCTAAAATATTATGTCCATCTCCTTAAAATATCTTCTTTTATATTCAGTATTATTCGCATGATCGCCTACGCCACTCGGCATGGCATTTGATTGATTGATTGTTCCATAATATACCCACTCCTTTAGAAACGGTGGGGAATGGTTTTAGCTTCCAAAATACTAAGAACAAACATACACCATACTAGCTTTAAAAAGTATATGAATTTCTGCGGACTGTGTACTAAGCTTCCTATGAGAAATAAAAACGATAATAAAAATATAAACCACATCAAAGCAACACTATTCAGTAAAATATAGCCCAATGAATTCTAAAACTTCATTGATATCAATATAAGGAAACATACCGAACATTCACAGAGCATTCTCTCATACACGCATTCATAATTGTAAGCTTATGCCCACATCAGGGCCGGATTTAGACTTAATAAGGCCCTAAGCTATTTGAGATATGAGGTCCTTTATAAGTCCAGATTATATGTCAGTGCCAAATATGATTTTCGGATACCTAGTGGGGGCCCTAAGCTATAGCTTTTGCAGCTTATACGTAAATCCTGCACTGGCCCCCATGCTTATATATATATATATATATATATATAACTCCATTGTGTGATATATATATATATATATATATATATATATATACCCTATATGAAAAAACACTTGAATTAATTTAACGCTATCCCAAGTAACCGTCTGCGTAGCAAACGGATCCTGGACTTGCATGAATATAGCATGTTTGTCATTTTGTTGCAGACCGCTAGGTCGTGGAGAATGTTATATGTAACATCACTGCAGATGGGTTCAAAGACATAACAAAAAAATATTAACTTATTAGCACAGAAGTATATGCTGTGCTCCTGACAGGACGTGACAATACTGGAATACTACCACTATGGAATGCCTGTCTTGAGGGCTAATAATAATAATAAAACCGATAATCCATCCGGGTCGCAGGAGTATAACATTGAGACATTTGGTGCAGAAAGATCTCCACCAATCTATATCCTCTACCATCCTCGTGAGTTTGGAAACTTCACCACCTGTCCAGTGCTTGATATTATCGAGCTGTCTTCTTCATGCCACCTCGTCCTCTACCACCCTACACCGTACATTGAAGAACATCTGACATCGAAGAATGTCTTAATCACGTGCCCATACCACCGGAGTTTACAGTTTCACAATTGTTAACAGTGTTTCTTGTTGACCCGCTAACACATTAATTCGATCATGTACAAACACATTGGTCTTATGTTCTCGGTAACAGATATTAACACACGTCTATAGCATTTGTTTATGAACGCGTGGATTCTTCTCTCTAAGACCGCAGTTGGAGTCCATGTCTCACAGATATAAGCCAATAGAAATATTGAGGAGAAAAACAAAGATTTATATACATTAATTTTAACACGCGTGATGATCCTGCTTTTTCCCAAATAGCGGTAAATCTGGTGATGGTGGCCATGACCATTGTCAGTCTTTTCTTAAGTTCAGCTGTTAATTCACCATCACCACGAATCTGGGGCTCCCAGATAAGTAATCATCAAAACTGAATCAAGACATTTATTGTTACGCTTTATTTGAGACTACATTATTATCCTATTCGCCAAAATTGTACTCTTATTTCCATTGATCTCCATGCCACAATTTTTGCTAGATACTTCTAGTCTTGTCAATTCATGTAGTTCTGCCTCTGTTGTCACCATCAGAATTATGTCATTACCAAAGCAGAGATTAGAAATTCGGCAATCTCCTGCCGATGTTTCTGAATGTAATTCCTCTAACAATTCTTTCATAATTTCATCTAGGCAAGTGTTAAATAATGTTGGTGAAAATAAGCATCTTTGTCGAACATCAATTTTAGTTCTGAAAAATTTACCGATTTCATTGTCTATGAACACATCATTTTTTTATAGTTCCTCTACTATATGATATCTACGGCAATGATATTGTCAAAATTAAAATCACTCATAGTATTCCACAGACCCGTATGTCAAACACGGTCAAAAGATTTGGTGAAATCAATAAAGTTGTGGAATAGATACGCTTGGAGTTGTGATTTTCACCTATTATACGTAGATTGAATATTTGTTATACGGTATTTCTGTTCTTCATGAATAGGGATGGAATAGATCGGGTTGATATTGTGATTTTCACTTAGACGTAGATTGAAAATTTGTTCTATGGCATTTCTGTTCTTAATGAAAACGGCTTGTTTTTCTGTCAAAATTTCTTCCGCTTTGTGATCTAATCTATTGAGTATAATCCTCATCATAGCTTTACTTGTCATTGGTGCGATCGTGGTATTACTTCTTCAGCGTTCATTCTCAAACTCCCGCTGGATTTCTCTTGTAACAGGACAATGTTCCTACAAGATTTCCAGTTGAATATAGTCCAGAGAATGGAAATGCGTTGTGTTGCCGTTTTATTTGCGCCAATGGCCCAACACATCCGTCTTCGTCGGTAATCTTGGTATTTGAGCAGAAGCTGTTTGTGAAGCGCGTTTCTGATGTGAAATGAGACTAAGTATTCTATAGTTTATATATGATGACTTAAATTATTTATTTACTTTTTTAAGTAGCGACTACGTCTATGTTTAAGGCCATATTTCCGTGCACCAAATCGTCCGACATATTATTGTCATGGCATTAATCACTTCCTCGTCATGAATCAGCAATTCAGCTGGGATGTTCCTGGGAATTTTCCTTTTTTCAGTGAATGAGCTGCTTCCAGCACTTTGTCTCTGAATATGCCATCTCTGTTATGTAGCCTGGTATCTTTAGCATTTCACTATTTGGTACATTTTCATGATTATATAACTCTCTACATACAATATTTTGTCCATCTTATCAAAATATATTCTTTCATATTCAGTACATGCTCCGTTTTTGTCTTCTATAATGGTAATCTTGGATTTCTTTTGCGGATTGATTTTCTTTATAGTTTCAAAGGCTGTTTTACTATTACCCTGTAGCATGTTATTGTTAATGGAATCACACTGTGCATTGATCAAGTTTTCTTTGGCTTTTTTTTAATTTTAGTTCTTATAGTTTTGTTCAATATAAGGTAATAGTAAGTACTAGTTTTGTTCAGTCACTATGTCCAAACTTTCAATGGACTCTGTTTTTTTCTCTTTTTTTAAAAAAAGTAGCTCTCTCCTGCTATCACATAAGCTTAATACGTCTTCAGTTACCCAGGGTTTACTGGCTTTGCATTTCTTGCCTAGTAGCTGTGACGATGTGTCAACTAATACTGCGTTCAGGTTCTCAATCAGTGAGTTCATATCGTTCTCTAAAAAGCTCAAATTACAAATTACATCCTATTTTTGCTTTCAATAAGTCATCTATTTATGTCGCCATTAGTTTTTCTAAGTCAAATCTTAAGCAATTCCTGTGTTCTGTTGGTAGTTCTTTTTTAGATTAAGCTTAATGGTCATCATAATCATATCATGGTCGCTGCCTATGTCAGTAGCAGGGAATGATAGCATCCTAGCTTGATTTATGGCCGATTTAAACCTCTTTGAAACCAGAGTAAAAATCAATTTGATTGTGTAATTGTACTGATGGTGCGTGCTAAGTTGTTCTTCATGAAATTTTATGAGGGAATAATATGTTGACTACAGTTTGTAAATGTTAGTGAATTCTAGCAGACTCAAATCGCGATTATTAGTCATTCCTTAACCATATTTTCTTGTTGCACTGGCCCATTGGTCATATGCATGTGGACCAATTTTAGCGTTCTAGTCTCCTTGTACAATTAGTAAGTCTTTTTAAAGATTTTCTGAGATGTTCCTCAAGTTGATCACAGAACAGATCAATATTGTCTGTCATAATCGGACGTAAGTGTGTAAACCTAAATGATGGTCATATTTAAAGGTTATTCAGGAATTCTTATCGTTATCAATCTGCAGTTTATGGCCAAGACACATAGACATCACAGCTATAAAACCAGAGGCAAACCATGTAAAAGATGAATCACAGAAATCAAAGAAGCCACAGGAACAAGCTTACAAACAGCACACAGGAAGGTCATCTCCAGATAATTCTTCCACCCCTGACACCGCAAGGCCACAGATTATAGATAGATAGATCAATCTACTTGTTTACATGTGTAAGACTAATAACCGTTAGTTAGTTTGTTCCTTTCGTGCCGCAAGTGACACATAGGGCAGAGGTTTTGGTTCTCCATATGATGCGGTCCGCTGCCTGTAGCTTTAGTTCCTGGGTGGTCTTACAGCCTATTAATTACTCTTTTTTAAATTGTTTTTAAGGGTTGTTTTAGGTCTTCCTCTTTTTCTTTTACCCTCAGGTGACCACATAAGGGCTTGTTGGTTTATTCTGTTTACATCTAGCCGTAAAACGTGACCAAGGTATTTCCATCTTCGTTTTCTTATGATGTTTGAAACATACTCTTGGTGTGTTTTATCTCTTATATCACTATTTGTGACGAAGTCGCTCCATTTTATGTTCATCAAATAACCGTACTAACCATGTTTTTATTAACGATAAAACCAAATCCATATCGATGTGAATTCTCATAACTGCTGTCCATACCACAATGTATGTCCATCGGTTGAAAACATGCTGAAATTTGTCTATCTAATCTCCACTAGGCCTGGTATATCCCATTTATATCAATTGAGTCTATCATAAAGAAAGACAAAGACAAACAGAAGGATGACAGTTACAGACCAATAATCCTAACAAGTTGTGTCTTTCAGGAGGATCAACAAAAGATTGAAATGTACATAGAATCAGAGAACTATTTGTGTCAGAACAAGTTGGATTTAGAGAGTGTAACAGGACAGAAGACTAAATAACATTCCTGTCCCAGATCATTGAAGATGCATTTCGAGAAATGAAGAAAGTCTTCCCCCTATGGATAAATCTCCAAAAAGCTTTTGGCAAGGTCTGGAAAGACAGACTGATAGTAAAGTTGCAAAGAAATTGAATTTGGGGTAACATGAGTAAGTGGAAATGATCTTTCCTACACAATTGGAAAGGAAGAGTCACTATGGAAGGTCACAACAGCAAAAAGTTCTCATAAAATATGGGAGTTCCCCAAGGATCAGTACTGTCTCCAATTCTGGTTCTTGTGTTCATAAACGATATATGTGAACTGCCACAATGTGTAAGAGCTGCAATGTATGCTGATGACTTGGTGGTATGGTGTGTAGAAGATCATCTAAAGATCGCTAAGCAAAAAAAAAACCTACAAAAGGCAGCAGACAACAGAACCACATGGGCAGAGAAATGGATGGCAAAGATCAATGCTGAAAAGTTCTCAACAACACTCTTCACGCTCTCAAATAAGGATAAAGTAGGAGAGATAAAACTTGGAAATGTACATATCCAAAATAGACGAGGAGCCTGTGTACTTGGGCACTACATTAGATAAGAGACAGACATGAAGGCCTCACATTGAGACAAAAGCAAGAAGGAAACTTGGAATCCTAAGGAAATTTGCAGGAGCAAGATGGTGGGCCAATGAAGCTTAAAGAAGGTATATACAGGTGCAATTAGAATTGTACTAGAATATGGGGATCAACAGCATGGACTGCAGCAGCCAGTTCCCACCATCAAGCCCTGGACAAGGTACAAAATCAAGCACTTCATTAAATGGAAAATATTACAGGCAGTACCTCTTTACTATACAGGCGGGGAACTAAACTATGATCCATGCAGAAAAGTACAAGAGAATGCAAGCACACCCAATGAATAAAAGTTGCATGATCTAGATATTGGAAGGCTGAAGAGAAACAGTTTGATTTACCAATCAAAAACAACTAAGCAGAGAATATAAGGAAGAACTGCCAAACATAGAAAATGAAATAACGCCAACATTTTTTCTAGTTTCTTGGGAGCAATATCAAAATCTCACTATCAGAACCACCATAAACAACAACTACACTATAAAATAACTGAATGTTCTACAAAAGAAACAATATTATACAACATGATTGAAGATATATACCCCAGGGAGGTGTGGATACAGGTATATACCGATGGATTAGCAACCAGAGCAGTGAAGAATGGTGGAGTTGGAGTCTATATAAAATATTCATTTAAAAAAATGAATCCACATGTTCACCAACTGGAATGTTCTGCTACAACTACTCTGCAGAAGTACAGGACCTAAACATTTCTGCAGAAATAATTAAAAACAAAAGAAGCCAATGTCATCACGTAGTGTAACTTACTGATACAATGTCAGTTTTACAGGTCCTTGACAGCGATAAACTGCCAACCTGAATGAAGCCCATATGAGAAGTGATCATCCAATGAAGGATAGTATTACAGTGGATTACTATCCCACTGTGGCATAGCAGGAAATGAGGAGGGCTGGCAAAAGATGGAGCAACACAGGAACAAAAAGACCAAGAAATCACCTACCAAGAATGAGTACCCTCATCAAAGCTATCAGGAAAGCGACCACCCAAAAGAAAACTATCACTATCTCGACAGAGCTGAGTAGGTTATTATCTTCTACATCAGAACTGGACACAACAGACTAAACAGCCACTTAAATAGACTAAGACTGGTTCCATCACCTCTGGGTCCAGGCAGACAGCACAGACCACGTAACATATCCTGTAAGACTGCATTACACTAAACCAGCTATGGGAGGAACAGACCCACGGAGATGGAAATCTACAGAAAGCTTTATGGGAGCAGTGAGCAGCTTTTAAATACAGCAGAATTTATCAAGAAAACTGGACTTGCTGCATAGACATGTCAAACTTCAAACAAGAAGGAGATCTATTGAGTGCATGGGTTACTTCTTGTAGTTTACTGCAAACACAATTGTCATCTTAAAACTCATACTTAATGTCTCGAAATGACAGTTCAGTGGAGCTTGTTTTAATACGGTAGTGCCCAACTCCTCTCCAAAACTCCCACAATAAAATGGCCACAGAAAACACAGCTGTTATTGTATGCCATTTTACGAGAAGTTACAGATGCAGCCATTTTATACCCTTACTCTCTGCTGAAGACGGATGTGTCGGGGCATTGGCGCAATTAAAACCGTGACATAAATCATTTCCATTCTCTGGACTACATCCTGCTGGAAATTTAGTATGGCCATTGTCCTGCTACAAGAGAGTTCCAGTAGGAGGTTGACATTGAACACTGAAGAAGAAACCCTTACCCTTCAATACTTTCTTTAGACTATTATTTTGTGGTTTCTTTTCCTTTTGTGTTCTATTTTAGTCATGGACTAAACATGTATCCAATTAATAATCTCCTAACACAACCAAGCCTTTGAGACAACATACCTAATATGTTTGGGTGTCACTAGTTTTTTCAACTAAGGAGAACCTGTGCTTCTGTCTTTTTGAAAGACTATGGGCTGTCAAGAACTACCTGCTCACAGCTAAAGGGATTACTTCACTATAATCCCAAAGAATGAAAGCAAAAAGTTGAATCAATCAATCAAGTGTCATGCCGAATGGCGTAGACAATCATGACTCTCCACAACTCTATATTGTCAATAAGTTCGGTTGGTAACCTTTTCCCGTGCTATAATACTAGCCCATCCAGCAAATTCTCTCTTTGTCGTCCCGTTTCTTCTCCCCTTGATCGTTCCAGTGGTTATTAAGTGTTTAAGCTGTGTTCTTCTCAGCACATGCCCCAGAAACCTTGACTGTCTGCCCCTAATGTTTGCTATGATTTTTCTTTTTATGCTAGCATCACTGAGAACATCTGCATTAGTTTTCTTAGCTGTCCTTGGTATTTTCATCATTCTTCTCTGAAACCACATCTCTGTAGCCTCCAGTTCATTTTAAATTTTTTTGTTTACAGTCCATGCTTCACAACCATAAAAAAGAATTGGTTCAATATAACATACCAGCACTCAAAATCAGGTCTGCGTTGATAGTGCTTCATTAAACAAAATGTATCTAATTTTTTTAATGCTGATTTGGCTTGTGTTGTTCAGCTCTTATCTCATTTGAACATCTACCTTCTGATATTAACAGGGTGCCAAGATATTTCCATTTTTCAAATTGTTAATTTTGTGTTAGTGAAGAAGTGAGTAAATCTATACTTAATTTCTATATGGCTAGTGCACTGTACAAAAGTCTGATGTATCCAAAAAAACATTGATTTGGTAATTCATCATTTTTTTATTTCTGAGAACTCTCCATTGTTTCCTACAAATGATATTACTAGTATAGAATCACAGAAATCAAAGAACCCACAGGAACAAGTTTACAAACAGCACACAGGAAGGCCATCTCCAGAGAACTCTTCTACCCCTGAAGCTGCAAGGCAAACAAGGGATATAGTGTATTGATAGATAGATCATTGTTTTAAGCACAACCTTCATTTATTGTTCATTACAAAACAATACATATGGTAGAAGTGCATTTAAACTATCTATATTAGTTTTTTTAGGAATTAAGAAAACAACATACCCATAATATTGAACATTTTGGCAAAAATATAACATTTTCAGCAAATTATCCAAGAAATATTGTGAATTTAAACTTTAACAATAATGTACTTACTGAAAGCATTGCTTATAATATAAGTTATACTATATATAGTTAAATGCATTTTTTTTTGGGGTGTGTGAGGGGGGTTTGTGTTGTTTACCCCAACACTGCTCATGGATGAAAAAAAAAATGTGTTCACAATTATATCTTTTTATTAATTTTTAGTGCTGAATGGTTATACAATGAAGAAAAAAAAACACAATGATGATGTTAACTCTTAGTATACATTCTTTTCTTCTTCTGCGTTCATTCTCAAACTCCTGCAGATTAGCAGGATGTAGTCCAGAGAAAGGAATGCGTTGTGTCATGGTTTACAGCATTGCTGCGATATCTGCGCCTTTCGGCCTGACACATCCGACTTCAGCATAGCGTTGGGTCATTGACCCTATATGGGATGGAACAGCCAACTCCATCCCATAACCTCCTTAGTCGCCTTTTACGACATGCGTGGAAGGTAACAGTGTTGCTATTCTTTACTCCCATTCGGGCCCCGGGAACACACAGGCGTTAGTATACATGAACTAAATGTACATTTTACACACTATTTCTAAGCAACAAAATTGAGAATGTGCTTACATTTAGTCTGTGTACAAGATTTTATTTATTTGTAAACCTACAGTGATGTAATATACATCATAATGTGCAGAATTGAATGTCATTTCTAGAATATATGTCCATTGTCTTGTTTGAAGAGCACTTAGTACATTACTAGATAAAATATAGACCTAATGATCGTAAAATTCAAAAACAAAACAACAGGGCTAACTTATAAAAAAATAATTACACACTCAGCAAAATGAGACTATCATTTAAAGTTGGAAGTTTTGTATTGTATATCCATTTCTGCAACTATTTGGAAAGTTTCAAATTTTTCTATACAGAAATAAAAGTTCTATGATGATTAGAATGCTTGTTTACATGTGAATATCTTATGAAAGTTGTCAGTCTTTACCAATCTCATGCCGACTACATTTCAACTTACAATTTCATTTGCTCCTGAACTAATATCACAAAATGGATTATTATAGTCATGAGGTAAGACCTTTAGAATTATTGTGACTGGATGACATACTACAGTATTTTTACAATCTCTTTTGGTGAAGATGTTCATGGCACCATGTCCAAAACATCTAGCTAAAAGACAATTATCTAGCTAAAAGACGGGCAGCATTTTGGACAATTGTCTTTTAGAAAAATGTGCCATACACTATGAGTTAATTTGTCATTACCGGGTAAGTCTATTACTGGTACATGTTCTAGACTTGAAAATAGCAGGAATAGGGAATATGTGTTGATTTTTTCATCAAATGTAATTGAGATTTAACGAATTGAAAAAAAAATATACTTAAAAAAGTGAAATAAATCATGTAATTATTTCCAATGTTTATATTACATTTTGTTTTGGGGGAGGTGGAGATTAAAATATAGTGATGCAACTAATCTGGGATCCCTGCTGGGCCATAGATACATTTGCTATAAAAAGACAAGTGATGTATCTAAAAAATGACCTTTGTTTTTTTTTTAAATATTATTCCTCAATTTTTGTTTGTCAATTCTTCCTTGATTAAAAATTGTATGACCTACTTGTGAAAAATAGCTCTGGGAAATGGGGGGGATGTGAGTTTGGCTTTTGGCCAAGTTACTAGTACTGAAAATCATGTATCAATTTGCTAAAAGGGGGACAGGTGTGTTTGACCTCCCTTCACCCTATAATTATCTACGGGCCTGAGTCCCTGACTTCTTCACAAGGTAAAGTAAAGGTAGGCACCATGGCTGCTTTCAGGGATGAAGATAACTCTACATTATGCACTAACAATGGCAGGGGTTCAAAAATTGCCTATAAGTGATTGGTTAAATTTATGGTCCTCCCCATCTCTATAATATATATATATAATATAATATATATATATACACACACACAAACACACACATAGGACCTATAGCCCCCACCTTTTTTTTTCCTAAGGAATATTCTTTCCTTTCAGTTCTGCTCATCAGTTTGTAACATAAAACCCTCTTTCAACCTTCCCCCCCCCCCCCCAAAAAAATACATATTCATGGAAAAACAACCAACACAGGAATGATAATATGAAAGACACAATAGTCAATGTATGGAGTTCTATTTTTAGCCCTATTTGTCTAGAATTTTCAAATGCCCATTTCCAAACAAGACCAGGTACCTAGTTTCACCATAGATGTGACCACTTTCCCATTGTAATCTTACCTCACTGATCCGAAACCCCGCCGGAGACAGATGTGTCGGGCCATTGGTATAAATAAAATGGCGACACAACGCATTCCCATACTCTGGACGACATCCTGCTGGAAATCTAATAGGACGATGGTCCTGCTACAAGGGAGATCCAGCGGGAGTTTGAGAATGAATGCTGAAGAAGAAGAAGATCCGAAACAATGTCATTTATCTTAGATGATGAAATTATTATCATGATTTTTGTTGGCTGGCGAATCAAAGTAGGACTATATGCAAAGTGGCCAATGATCAGAGGTAAGTGATAAAACCTGACTGCACACAGGACAAATTAGTAGAAGGGATTGCCTTCTTCAGAGCAGATAGGGCACCTATGTATTGTGGACTGTTGTGAATACTAAAGTTTTGAAAATATTTTTAATGCCAAGTTGTTGCACAGTTGGATTAAAATTTAATCCAATAGTTTAAAACCATTTGCAGAATCTAGATTTCAGATAATACACTTCAGAACTTTGTGTCAACACAGATAACCAAAAGAAAAGAAAGAATCTGTGTTACAAAGTTTGTAGCCAAATATTTAATTTTTTAAAGAATTTATCAAGTTTTATAAAATATTTGAGAAGTAATGAATTGTGTTTGTGTTTATTGGTGGGGGGAATTACCTCTAAATATATAGGAAGTTTTGGGTTTTTTTTGCAAACTGACTGATAATCTGTATACCTTTTTTCTCGAAAACAAAAACAATATATATATATATATTGTTAGCTCCCTACTATATATATTATAGTAGGAGCTATCAACTTAACAATGATATAGTAGAGCTGTCAATAAAATAATAAGAACATATTGTTATTAATTACAGCCATTGCCTTCTTCTGACTAGTTGCTAGTAACTAAAAAAAAATGTTTTTATGTAAGCTATTTATAAACAAATATGTCTGTAACTGTGTAATAGTCTAAAGAAGTACTGACTGATTTCTTCACATGGATCAACAGCGGTGACGCAATATATTATCAAGGCTAAAGGTTGTGACATAACATTTAAAACTGGCCTACTTATATACAAGACCAGAGGTCGCGTTACAAAAATATAATTATGTAAACAAACCTAATAATAATAATTTGTTTGTATTCTACTCAGTTAACCCTAAACTAACAATGAAAAACGTATAATAATTATTTATTGCCAAGATGTAGTCAAGATTACAAAATTAGAGCTGTGAAGATTTAAGAGATACTCACCCCATATCCTACCAGTTGTGTATATAAAATGTTTTAGCTGAAATGCGCACACAGTTTCTCTATCACCATAGTCAGCGAAAGTTGAAATCTGATCTGGATGCAGAACTCAGACGGTAACTGCAGAACGGGACACAACGAACTAGGTCCGATCAGCTGGTTTTTACAATTGATTACACCTTGACCTTGTACTTCGTACTTGGAGCTATTCGTTGTTTTAATCTATACGACATTGTTACTCACGCTGTTTGCAATGCCTATAACTTATCTTATGAACAATGATGGTGTAAATACTAAGCTTTAAGAAATATGTGATGTCATGATTATTGTTATTATTATTATTACTATAAGTTAGCAGAAATCCAATTTACTGTGATCAGGACACATTGATAAATACATAGTCTATTTCAAGAGATGGTGAAATGAATGGATGCCGATGAATCTTTCGGATTCTTCATAGATTTACACATAACTTGCACGCATGGATTATCATACATTCTCTAAGTCTCCTCTTCCTACTGGCGCTGTGATTCCAAATTCTTGCACGCTTTCTCTGTAACATGATTTATCGATTGCAGTATTATCGGCGGTTGCTGGATGGCTATTCGGTCGTCCATAATGCAACTGCTTGCGAATAATATATATGGTGTAAATATATAGAAAGCCGAGCTGTGGTTCTATATATGCGCGCATCCTTCTCTCTAGTATTTTTTTAAACAACGATGTATCTGAACTGCAAAAACACATAAACGCATTAAATACCCATTGCGAAATCAACATGAGAATCATCAAACCAAAATCAAAACACTGAAGATATGCAGAAATTAATCACCATTATAAATATACTTACGGCACAAAACTCAACCAAATAAATGAATTTAAGTATCTAGACATCTTGTTCCCGAAAGATGTAAACTAGATGCATAAATATAGATTAGATGTCCGAAAATAAAGGCAGTTTTATATCAGTTAGCACCACTGCTGAAACACCAGAACATTAACATGATCTTCAAATGTTCATGCGAATAATGTGCTACCAATGCCAGACCTGGACCCTGACAGAGAACTAGAATAAAAACTCGATGTAAGCAAAACGAAGTGCCTGAGAACATCATTTGGGGGGGGGGGGGGTGGGAGGGGGTAATAAAAAGAGACAATAAGCAATGACACTATACGAAATCTAGTGAAAACAATATCGTGCAAAGAATACATAGACACACAAAAGATCAAATGGTTCGGCCACCTAATCAGAATGGAATCAGGTCTCACAGTGGAAGAAAGATATGGATATTGACTCGAAACCAGACCCCCATACACCAACTTCATAGGCAACAAAAGACCATTATCTTTCGATTTAAAATTGACCACTATAGGCTACAGTCACCAGTACCGGATCAAGGTGGCCCACAAAAATGAATGTACACGTTAAACAGGCATACAAACCCCTGAACACATACTCCAAGACTGTCCAGAATACAAAGAACTGCAAAGCAAGACATGACCACAATGGACCGAATTGAGACAAAAATATTGGGGCAGCCGCTCATAATGGTTATATAGGCCTATATGACTGAAACTGCCCAATAATATGAAGAAAGAAAAATTTTAATCCATGAAGACAGAGACAAATTATACGTCATGAATGGCTAGGAAATGTGGAGATGAATACATATAAAAAGGGAGGAAAAGTCGTCTTAGGGGTTAGAAAAGGTATTTAGTGAGTCATGAAATCATAGAAAAATCAAGAAAGTGGAGAAGCGTGTAGAGAATATTGGCTGTATATAGGCCTGACACTAACCAAGAAGATGAACAATATAAACCATGAGGACAGAGAAAAAATGACATGACCCCATGATCACCACCGTGGTCACCACCGTGGTCCATATATTAAGCCACAGTACTTACATTTTGGTTTTTGAACTTATTATAACAATCTCACCTTACTACATCTAACAATTACGTCCCCCGCTGATATACCGCCAATTTTTGAGTTCTAATAGGATTCATATAACTAATGGTCACGTGCCATTATTTACTGCAATAAAAATTGTCAGTATAACATCATCCTTTTATATACTTATCTCCCGCCGAAGACGGATGTGTCGGGCGATTGACATGAAAAAAACGGCGACACAATGCATTTCCATTCTCTGAGCTACATCCTGCTGGAAATCTGGTAAGACCATGGTCTTGCTACAAGGGAGACCCAGCGGGAGTTTGAGAATGAACGCTGAAGAAGAAGAAGAAGTATACTTATCTACTCCTCCTTAATTTTCGAATTGATTCCCCTTAGACAGCACCCTCTAGTGCGTTGCAACCAGCCCCGTACAGGAGTACAGTAAAACTGACAAAACCCCATTTTTCTCAAGGGTCATCCTTTGGTCAAATTCCCCCCCCCCCCTTTTCGAGAGACGTCATCAGCCCCTGCTGTGTAAGACTAAACCCTTAAAGTAGCCCTACCATACACTTGAGATTATGTCCCTTAGACAACGAAGACCAACTTCTTGGTCAACACCCCGCGATCACTACCTTGGTCCCTATATATCACACCACAGAACTTACCTATGGGTTTTCCAACTTACTATAACAATCTCCCCTACCACATCTAACAATTACCTCCCTTGCTGATTTACGGGGTATAATTACTGTATTTCCAGACCGTAACTACTTTGCAGAGTTCAATACATCTTTTGTAGTGCAATTTGGACTATTGATAAGAAATGACTGAGGAGAAAGACATATAGTTCTGTGAGGAGAACAACATGACCATACATAATACATCCTTTCAACGTGAAAATATAAGATTATATACCTTGAAAAGTCCTGGAGACAGAAAGGGGAACCAAATATATTAGTGGTTTAGAACAACAGATTTAGAAATAGTGCCAAGAACACTAAAACATATCCAGGAGAAAATATCAACTCGTACCATAATCCAGTGCTGGGCAAAATACATGTCAAATTTAAAAAGATAGAACATAGAATAAATCAAGTTCCACAGAACTTATATTAAGAACTTATATCATTCCACAAGCATCATCTTGTGGAGAGAGGAGAAATGCAGCAGCACTAAAACAACCAGACATACAACAAAAATACCTTGTAGATGTAAGGAATAGATATCAACATCTAATGAAAGAATGGATGGAACAATACAGAAGGAAAAATCCAGAAGAGAAAATAGACAATACAAGGGAAAGCCTAAGGAAAAGTATTTAAACATTAAATAAATATTTACCAATAAGAAAAGACAGGAACAAACAAACATGGATGGCAGATCACATATATTAGAGAAAATGACAGAAAGAAAGGTAAAAGTACCCCAAAATACACAATTATAGACAATGAGATACATAACATGTGCAAAACAGAGCGAAACAATAATGACTAGAAACAAAATGCAGTGGAATTGAGGGTATGTCAAAACAACAGAAGACAAAAGTATTGCATAAGGAGAAAACGAAGATCACAAATTTTTTAAAAACCATATAATTTGGGGTGGCTGCATTAAAGATAAAAATGGTAAAAATTATATTTAATAAAACAGAAGTACTTCACGATATGAATATTATGTCACAGAACTGTTTGACAACCAACGGAACAAACAACCTACTATACACGACTATGATGGACAAACAATATTGAAAGTAGAAGTAGAAAACGCAATAAAATGTGGAAAGTCCGCAGGCTCCGATAACTTAATAGCAGACACAATAATAACTATAAATGAATATGGTGTGGATATTAATTATCACATAACTTTGCAATAACATATATGAAACAGGCCACATGCCTAAAGACATAACATCATCAATATTCATACCATTACCTACGAAGCCCAGGACTGTGGACTGTACAGAATATAGAACAATAAGTCTAATGAGTCATATAACTAAAATACTACTCAAGATAATACATGAAAGAATTAAAAACAAGATAGACACTGAAATCGGTGAAGAACAATTCGGTTTTAGGAAAAATAAAGGAACCAGAGAACATATACTTAATATCCGACTAGTGATAGATAAATATATAGAAGTCCAAAAAAGTATAAATATTTGCTTCTATATCTTCTCTATATAAGTATCTAGACTACAACAAGGTCTTTGGCAGAGTCCAACATGAGAAGTCAATCAAATGTCTTCAAGAAATAGATGGAAAAGATATCAGACTGATTAGAAATATATATTGGGAACAGACTGCATTAATGAGGTGTGAAAACAGCTACTCGTCATACACAGAAATAGGAAGAGGTGTAAAACAAGGATGCTTTTTATCATATATCATATTTAATATCTACAAAAAGAATATTTTTAAACATATCAAAGTAATTTCATGATTCAAGATTAATGGGAAAATAATACACAAACTGAGATATGGCAGGTGACATCGTTCTTTTAGAAGAAAATCGATAAATCAAGTAAAGGTTATGGACTGGATATAAATATCCACACACACACAAAACATGATAATCAGCAAACTCACAAAAGAACAGGCGAGAAACTACAAGTAGAACATTATCACTATCTTGGACACATAATCACAAATGACTGCAGATGTGAAACAGAAGCTAAAAGGAGAATAGGAATGTCTAAAAGTAAGCAAGTTAAAAATGGCAATTATAAAATGTTACATCTATTCTATATTAATGTAGCCTATGGCTCAAAAACATGGACACTAAAAAAACAATTAGAAGACAGAATTGATGCCTTTGAAATGTGGATATATAGAGGAATATGGAGAACAACATGAAAAGAAAAGAAGAAAAAACAAAGAGGTTCTAACAGCACTTAATATGAAGAAATAATTATTAAGAGAAATAAATATCTGGCAAATAAAAAAACATTTTGTACACATTAAAAGACATGACACCTTGTTGAACATCATAACACTTGAGGGTACAGTCGAAGGAAAACGAGCATGAGGTAGGCAGAGATACAAGTGGGAGAGTAACATCACAAGATCGACAGGTTTACAGTCTAGCAGAATGCACCACCAAAACTAGAGACAGGGGATGTTGGAAGTCTGTTGCAGTCAACCTTCGTTACGGAGACGGCACTTGACGATGATGATACATTTTAATAATTACTTTATACGACGCCTACCGAAGACTTCACTCATACTGGTGTTACTTTACGAATGTCTATGCTTGTTCGTCACGATACTTCCACCCAATTTACACCTGTATAGTACACGTTGATATTCTATCTACACCAGCCCAGCTGGTTCACATATGTAGGTAATACTTTATCACACAATGCGAACACTGATGATCTTCTTCTCGTTCGCAGATTGATATGTCTACACAGCAAGTCCTGTTTTATTAATAAATGCTGCCGTATTTGAAAGCTTCTCAAAGCTCCTATACATCTTTCTGTGAATATCCATCTCTGTGGGCCAGTGTTCTTCTCTTAAATGGTTTATACATTGATGATGAAGTGTATACAAGGATCGCCATGAGGGGCAGCTTTTTCGGCAGATTGTACACAAATGTGTGGCATAGAAATGGCATAAACCTACAGACTAAGCTGAAAGTTTATAGAGCAATGGTACTTCCAGTGCTGTTATACGCTAATGAAACGTGGACTATGTATAGACGTCATATAAGAAAACGCAATCATTTTCACACAACTTGTCTCAGAAACGTTATGAACATCAGATGGCAAGACAAATTTCCAGATATCACTTTCCTTGACAGATCTGGTATCTCCAGCATTGACACTATCCTGATGCAGACACAGATTCGTTAGGAAAGTCATTTGTTCCTATTCCAGACCTTCACCTGCCAAAGATACTTCTCAATGGTAAGCTGGAGAAGGGTACACGATCTCAAGGTGGCCAAAAGAATCGCTCCAAGGATGCATTAAATACCTCACTGAAAGCCTTTGAAATAGACCAAGATACATGAGAAGAACTTGCAAAAAATAGATCTACATGGCTCCCTACAGTCAAAAATAGCGCATCATCTTGTGGAAAGAGGAGAAATGCATCAGCTCAACAACGGAAAGTAGATAGAAAATCACGGAGAGACCAAAATCCGTCTACAGTGGTCATTCCATGCCCGAACTTCCATTGACATTTACAGCTCGAATATGGCTTATTAATAGGGCTTATCTACGAACATGGACATGGGCATGGACATAATTCTAACTGAATTTTCAAAAGTGGATGTAACAAATGACCATCATCACTTGTGATGGACAAACACACACACGCCAGCTCAGCGTATGGTACTGAATTCTAAACGCCTGATAGTAGTGTCATCCAGATCAGACAACATCACAGCCTAGCAGATGATAATAGAGACCTTTAAACACATGATAGTAGTTCCCTACCATACCAGCATCTGTTGATAACTTCCTCGGAACCACCACCGGTAGAAGTGTTCGCTGGTCACTATTGTTTTCCCACTACGGTTAGATGTACTTTCGATGGATCCGAGAAATCTTTCACGACGCTGTATGATTTTGAGGATACTCTGACGTTTAGTTAAACTTACCAGAAACTGGTGTAAATAATAATATTCTTCCTTGTCGCCCTTTTCGGTGTCATTAAACGTAAACAGTGCTGCTATTCTTTGCTCCCCTTTCGAGCTCAGCATCATCTGTATTTATCGTGTGCTATGTCACTGCAACAGCTTCATTCTGCGCTGCTTCCCGCAGCGCGTCGATTTGTTACTACACAACTGTAAGAATGCACTCATGTTGGTAAAATCGATACTTCTCAGCGAGCCGCTAAGGTAAGAAAAAAATGTCAACAAAACTTCAAATTTAAAATTGCTGCCTAGTACATAATAACCCTTCGTATGTACTAATGTAAACATTGCTGTCAGTTTTAAAGGAAGGAGATACACTGAGAATTTTGAAGAAAAAAATATCGATTTGTTAATTGTACGAAGATCATCATCATCATTAAGTGCCGTCTCCGCAACGAAGGTTGGCTGCATCTCCAACATCTCCTGTCTCTTGTCTTGGTGGTGCACTCTGCTAGACTGTAACCTGTCCATCGTGTAATGTTACTCTCCCACTTGTATCTCTGCCTACCTCTTGCTCGCTTCCCTTTGACTTTACCCTCAAGTAAGGTCTTCAATAGGGTGTCATGTCTTTTAATGTGTCCAAAGTATTTTATTTGCCTGATCTTTATTTCTCTTAGTAGTTCTTTCTTCATATTAAGTGTCTTTAGCACCTCTTTATTTGTTTTCTTCTCTTTCCATGATGTTCTCCCTATTCTTCTATATACCCACATCTCAAAGGCATCAATTTTGTCTTCTAATTGTTTATTTAGTGTCCATGTTTTGTACGAAGATATTGGTTTCAAATTATAGAGTATCCATTTATGCATATTTTGCTTACAAATCTTTGTTGTAGTGTGAATAGTTTTTGAGATATAGAAAATAGGTTGGGTATCAGGGATTGTTAGGAAATAGGCCCCTATAGCAAAAATGTTCAGTGTGTTTGAGAAAAATAGTGAACCGTTCACACATGTTAACGACACAAAGTAAGGTTACCGAGGCAACCCTAGACGTAAGAAGAGTCAGGAGGAGTATTTTGGGCCTAGATTAAGCACACGTTAAAGCTGAAGGGTATCCATACCTTGAAAAGGGGGGGTTAGGAATTATATTTTTATCGTTTAAAAAGTGTTCCTATTATTTCACAAACTTTTGATATAATTGTCACTCTTACACTCATAATTTTTTTAAATATTAACCGATATTGATGAGATTTCGCATGCACATTTTTTACATAGCTCCCTATAGTACATAATAAGAACATTACTATATATATATATATTTACTATTTTTACAGCTGTTCATATTTGGAAATTTTTAACCGAAATATGGGTGAACTTTGACGAAGAATTAGCAAAGATGCCAGAAAACACCCAGCACAAAGAAGAATGGGAATATTTCAAAAATGTCATCATACAAACAGCAGGAAACATATGGGGATATAAAAACCATAAAGGCACGAAACCAAAAATAACAGCTTGGTGGACAGAAGAGGTAAAGAACGCAACGAAAGATAAAACAAAAAATACAAAAAATGGGCAGCAAGCAAAACGCATGAAGATTATTTAGCACGAGTGCAATGCGGTATTCTTTGCACCCCAATTACTATTTCAAAATACAGCATATGCATTTAAACATAAAATTAGTACATGTTTTCATTTTATATTGTTATTTATTGACACTTGGCGGTAGATTATCAATTTTATTTATTCCTTGCAGGAAAAACAGAAAAGTGTTGCTTATAATTACACAGAGCATCACGCCATTAGCAATACCCCGCCAAAGATGGATGTGTCGTGCTGTTTGAGAAAACTAACGGCGACACGACGTATTTCTATTCTCTAGACTACATCCTGTTGGAAATCTAGTAGGGCCATTGTCCTGCTACAAGAGAGATCCAGCGGGAGTTTGAGAATGAACGCAGAATAAGCATTACATTGAAGATCTTTCGGTAAGAAAATGCAGTAATCATGTAGTTACCGCTGTTATAAATTATCATACAAAGACAAGAGATATGGTTTTTAAAGTGTACGTAAAAGCTCTAAATAATGTTCAACTAATTTTAAAATGAAGTTCAAAATTTAAAAGAAATATTTAAAACTGCAAAATAATTCTATCTGAAAATAAATCACGTATTGACAACATATTTTGACAGCTATTATGAATCAATGGATTGAAATTGTCTTTTCGCGCGTGAGAGGGGAAGGTGAAGAACAAATTTGCGTTATGGGCCAAAATGATAATGTTGAATACGGCATTGCTTTTCTGTTACATAATAATTGTGCTACATAATTGTATTACATAATAATAGTTCGTGCTAATAAAAATTGAGTTACTATATGTTTTTGTCCACATGTGCCTAGCTGTCTAGACAGTAGATGACCAGAGACTGGTAGTCTTCAGCAACTATAACGTAACGATTATGTCATTTTTCGTCATCATACCATGTTCAGTTATGTCATTATAATACCATGTTCTGTTATGCCATTATAATACCATATTCAGTTATGCCATTATAATACCTTGTTCAGTTATGCCAGTGTTTCCCAACGTGGAAACGCCCCACAGGGGGGCAATTTCACTGTTCATGGGGGACAATTCGAACAAATTGTAATTATGCAATTAAGCTTCATTTAGGAATATGATTCAATTTTTTTATATACAAAAAATATGTGTTACATTGGGGGGGGGGGGGGGGGGTAGGGGCATCAGAATTTTAGAAATACTTAGGTGGGGCATGATGAAAAAAAGGTTGGGAAACACTGAGTTATGCCATTATAATACCATGTTCAGTGTGGCTAGGTCGGCTACATAAGTTTTGTGTGTAAACAGCAAGTGAGCACAGCCCCCATTTATACATTCTGCTGGGATATTCCTGTCATTCTGGGAATTTGACCTCTGACTTACGACTAGCCAACTTGAACCCATCTGGTTTGTTGTGGTAGGAAAGCACACATTAGGTTGTTCAAACTGTACATACTTAATGTAGTTCTCTGTATCCTTTTTCAACTGTTTTTTTTTCTTCTTAGTTGCAAATTGGCGGGGGTTAAAAAATATTGACTCTATTAAAGGGGAATGTCATTGAATTCTTGACAGGATAGGGAGGGGGTAAAATAAGTAACAAAAAACTGTTCATATAATTAACGGACAGTCGCAATTAAGGTGAACTACTGTCACGTAAGAGGCGCTTAATAAGGAAGACTATTAGTGGGATTCTATGCCATGACTAAAGTCATATATGCATATTCCATTGTTCTGGTGCTATCTCCATTGCTTCCGATTTCCAAAGCTATCTCCATTGCTTTGATGATTGCTTCCGTCTTCAGCACATATATTTGTTAGGACGGACTGTGGTGTTTCTTGCGTGTAGACTGACTGTGGTGTTTCTTGCATGTAGGACGGACTGTGGTGTTTCTTGCGTGTAGGGCGGGTTGCCCTGGCTTAACTTTCTGCTTCTGGTGGCATTCTCCAACATTATTAAGCTCCAACATCATTAAGCTCCAACATCATTAAGCTCCAACATCAATAAGCTTCAATATTACTCGTAAATTGGACTCGCGTGTGCGGCTGAATGGAGCGTACCTCAACTACAAGCGGTATGAATTAAATGACCAAGCAATGTCCTATACGCTTATATGATATGCTTATATGATTATTGTTACCAATTTATAATGTGGTCTAATTTATTTGTATGTACTGCGTTAGAGCAAACATATAAGATCCCCGCAGCAACAAAATATGTTTTGTTAATGGCTAAAACTTCGGTTACAACTCTCCTTCCCCTTAATA
Source organism: Meghimatium bilineatum (assembly GCA_034231615.1). Taxonomy (NCBI): domain Eukaryota; kingdom Metazoa; phylum Mollusca; class Gastropoda; order Stylommatophora; family Philomycidae; genus Meghimatium; species Meghimatium bilineatum. The sequence continues at coordinate 49,478,327 of CM067320.1, read as the reverse complement.
GTTTTCCCAAAAAATCACCAACGACTAAAACACAAAAAATACCAACGAAATGATCTATATTTTAAGTGGGAACTGGTTTGGAATTAGTGCCTACCTATGTGATTATTTCCCTTGACTATGATTATCAATTTATGTTTATTATTTATTAATTTGAATATAAATATATTTAGGGTTAGGATTAGTTATGTAAAACAGTTTAAAATAAATTATTAATTTATAATTGTTTATTACAAATAATATCAATTATTAATTATTGTAAAGATCGCATTTATTTGAGTAACGACTGCACTGAACAATCACTCAGAAACAATTTTCTGGCGATATGCCAAATGAATATAATGGAAACGAGTCAAAACTGACTAAGACGGGATATAGTGTGTTGACAGGAGATAACAATTCTAACTTCAAATGCAGCCATCAACAATCGTGCAGAAACCTCGAGGTTTAGATTTATGTTGAGCTGTCGAGAGCTGATAAGGACAGAGTGTGCATGGGTAGCATGTTCATATTACATCAACCCCAGCATGTGATATCAAAAAGATGAAGTGACGACACTATGAACTTCAGTTAAATTACATTCAGCTTAAATTATGAAACAGTCTTGAAACAAATAATGGCATAACTGAACATGGTATTATAATGGCATAACTTAACAAGGTATTATATTGGCATAACTGAAAATGGTATTATAATGGCATAACCGAACATGGTATTATAATGGAAAAACAGAATACGAATTTTACTTTTAGACAAAAATATTTTTATTGGATTAACCTTCTTCTTACGTCTTCTTTTATCTGATGGCGGCCACTACTTTCCGTGAACTATGTTCTACCTACACTGTCAAGTTGTCCATCATTTAAACTCTTACTATTTCCCTGCGCTTTTTGCTCTGCAATTTGCATGTTATTTAGCTTAATACGAGGCGTGTTCAAATGAAAACGGGACTTGTTACACCACGCGTGATAGAGCGCACTGATATTGATGACATTTTGCACTAGTAATGAGTATCCAATAATTTACATACGGTCACGTGTTCATCTTCCCAGCATGCATATGTGCTGCAGAAGACTGTTAACAATATGGCGGGTGTGATTCCGAACCCGTCCAAAGTGAATCAGCGTGCTGTGATCCAGTTTCTTTCATTTGAAGGATGTCAAGCAGTAGACATTCATCGGAGAATGAAGGCAGCTATATATCTCGTAGATATATCAGAACTTTTCAAACATCAAAAATAATGGAGATCGTGATTCAGTTAATCTTGTCACGATGGCTTCTTTTTTAGATAAGGACATTGCTATTTAACCCCTGTTGAATTTTAAGGACCGCCCATGTGTTGCCGGGGCCCGAAAGGGGAGCAAAGAATAGTAACACAGTTTCCCTTCCACGCATGTCTAAAAGGCGACTAAGAAGGTTATGGGATGGAGTTGGCTGTCAGTGATCCAAAGCCATGTTGAAGTCGGATGTGTCAGGACGAAAGGAGCAGATGTCGCAGCAATTCTGTAAACCATGACACAACACATTCCGTTCTCCGGACTACATCCTGCAAATCTGCAGGAGTTGAGAACGAACGCAGAAGAAGAAGAAGAATTTTAAGGACCATAAATTCATGTAAACGAGTCTCAGGTAGACCACTTCTGAGGTACACAGATAGATGTAAATCCGCAATGAAATAGTAGCAAATATAGATCCTAAAAATGGGGAAGTGCTAGTTTTGGTACGATAATTGAGGCTCACATCCCTACTTATTGACACGTGTGGATACTATCAACCATCATTCACTTGGAGAAAGACAATAGACAATAGAGAAAAACATGATAAAGAAATAAATGCAAATTTTTTGTCCTTGTAAGATCATTATTGAAAGTTTATTCATGATAGATGCTGCTTAACTAGTTACGTTTTGCCTAACGGTCATCTGTAAACTTTCAAGAAAGGTATACACAATGTAATATTTTGCAAATGAAAGGATAAAATGAAAGAAATGTCGTCATATGACTTATAAACGATGTTTTTATTGTTGAGTCTAAAGATAATTGTTTGTTGTTTGTTTTCAATCATTTGTTGCTTGTTTGCGTTCTTCTTCTTCAGCGTTCCCTCTCATATAACCACAACGAATATTTCGTGTGATTTCCGCCGGGGTGCGTGAATTACGTTGTGCTGCAAGTTCCACAGTAGAACTGTGATTATTTGCACCCCGGTTGGCCACTTGTGGTCAGGACGTCCGAGGTCCTGTTTGCGTTCATTCTCAGACTCCCACTGGATCTCTCTTGTTGCAAAACATTGATCCTGCTAGATTTCCGCAGCACGTAGTCCAGAGGATTAAAATGCGCTTTGCCGCAGTGGCCCGGCACATCCGTCTTCTGTGTGTCTTTTATTCGGGTGTACTTCCCTAGCCTGTGATAGTCTTCCTATCTGTCGCCAGGTGGCGAGTGTGTATTGACTCTACGCCGAGACGGTTGTCGTTCACGTCCATCTCTCACGAGGTGTTCCACGGCCAGTGAGCTTGTCTCGTGTAATTAGACGTATTGTGCCTGTGCCCATCAGGTACTGAACCTTTTCTCATCCACGAGAGTGGTTCTGGTATAGAAAAAGTTCGACAGTAGAGTTGGGTCTATATTCGTTAGCCTTCTTAGCTGAGCGTCCACGGCTGATTTTCTACCCATATTTTGGACCACCTTTGACTATAAGGTTGTTCTCGAGCTGAACAACACTTTAGTTCCGATTTCCATTTGCACTTGATGATGTTCTCTGGCACTGTGCATCTCTCATTGTACTCATGTTATCCTTGCGTGATTGGAGAAGTGACAATGACTCTCGATATTCCTGACATCGGGCCATATCGGGACATAGGAATTGATCGCCCCTCCAATACATCTGCATTTTGACTTCCTGAGCCGAAATGGTGTGCATCACTTTGTGTCACCAGTAACGATGTATGTTGGCACAAAAGTGTCGGAGATATTACTTGTCTTTTGCAGTCAATTCTCGTTCCCTCTGCAGCCTTCACGAACAAAAGTATTGGCCAGAAGCAGCACGAACAGCTGTACTTCTGTTTCCAGGGTGCACCACGAGGAGGTTATTTTGGTATGATGGTTATCTGCTAACTTTGGGTCCACCGAGAGCAATGTGGTACCCTTAGCACCTCAAGATAATCGTGATCTCATGTATTTCCCTCTCAGATCTCATATGCAAATAGAACAGCATAATTAACACTGCGGGAAAAAGACATACTGTAATACCCCCAAAAAAATTGTGCAATTCCACCAACCCCAATCTCCTTTTTACAACCGTACAACTAAAACAAACTATTGATTTCCCAATAAATATCTTCCAAAAAATAAGCGAAGAGTTTAGTTATTTTAAAGGAAATTTATATTTCCTTTAGCAACGCCGTATTTACGTCCATGCTGCTGATAGAGAGTAAGCACTTATGCCCTTGTCAAGAGTGCATTGAGATTGATTATGTCAATCAATAATTCATTGATTTCAACAGCCAATATTTAAAAGTACAGAAACAACGATTCTTTGCGTACATAGCTCTGACCACAATTGTGTGCTTCAAATATAACATATACTATAAGTGTCCCTAAAGGACTTCATATATATATATATATATATATATATATATATATATATATATATATCGTTCTATTTTCTACAACATTAGGGAGTATAGTTAATTTGTTGTTGTTTTTGTCACTAACCCTGGGAATTGCGAACAACCTGATTTTGTTTCCTATGTGTAGTGTGGTGGTTTCTCGAAGCTTTATTACATACACAGGAGACTTCATCTTTCGGCTTAATGCAATGCCTATTGAAGAAGCCTTCTACTGAGAGAGGGTATATGTCATGAGACCAGCTACTATTTTGCCTCAGTAACCCACACTGCTTCTTTCCTCTGACAATGTGCTTCGAATCCGGCGTTCTATTCCTCGTGTAGGAAGACCATTTTATTACCACCCTTCGTGTTCCTATGTCCCAAACCCATTTTCTTCTGTCTGAGTCGTGTTGGACAACTGCGACAGTCGAATTAGAGTTAAACGGTTGATAGCCATCTTAGACGAGGAGCTGCTTCGCCAAACACGCCAGGTGTGAAGAACACCGTACAATCAGCCCCATGAGCCAAATAAGAAAAATACTTCTCAGAATCATCATGAAGAGAGTGAAAATATATATATATATATATATATATATATATATATATATTTATAACACTAATAGATAGGTCTATAAAGGTAAAATAAGATCTGTACCTCTGTTTTATAGACTGCACAAAGAATTTGATAAAGTTAAACATAGTGAAGTGATACACATGCTAGGAGGTTTTAATATCGACAGTAAGGATTTAAGAATCATCAAGAACATGTACTGGCAACAAACAACAGCGATAATAATAACATGTAATATTATTAACCAAACATTTGAAAAGATTATGTCGGTGTCACTGGTCTTCTAAAACGAATGGCTCTAATAGACCAATGGGGTGCGATATCTTAGTGGAGCGTGAGATGATCTGAAGGATGTACTGAATGATATGGGAATTGAGCGTATTAAAGGAATTACTGCTACCAATGACAAAATAAGCGTGTTGAAATATATATATTTAAGAAAGCACAAAATACATAATTAATAATTCTTGCACATACAGAATATGTGTATAAAACCACGGTTAATTTGACTATGAAAATCTCCTACTGATGAAAAGATTGAAACAGTTATTTCTCCCAAGAAAGGCGTATGCCTATGTTCAGTTTGATCTGCTGTTTACTGAAACTTTCAGGAAAAGGCTATTCTCTGATTTTGCTGTTAGGCGTCACACGATTAGATAGCAATCTGTTTATAGCATCTGACACGATTACTGATTACTCGCTTGATATACAGGAATGTTGAGAAAGAACGTTGGTAACTATCGATTCACATCTTTTTGTCTTCCTCTGTCTCTTGGTTTTTCCTTTCTCGTGTTCCATGATATTGCTGCTTGCCAATATGGCTTCTTTCTCATTAAGTGGCCGAACCATTTCATTCTTTGTTGCTCAATAGATTTGATAACAGACGTTATTTCAACAGTTCTAGTAATCTCAAAATTCCTCACACGATTTCTTCTTGTTCTGCTTTCCCAGAATTATGTCTGAATGTATATTCTACATTTAAATGTGAGAGCGATATTTATTAAATTATATATATATATATATATATATATATATATATATATATATATATACTCTGTGGCCCTTGTTTGCTTAACGGCGTCAGGGGTAGAAGAGTTCTCTGGAGATGGCTTTCTTGTGTGTTTTTGTAAGATTGTTCCTGTGGCTTCTTTGAATTCTGTGGTCCTTTTTTTTACATAGTCTGCCTCTGGCTTTATAGCCGTGATGTATATGTGTCATGGCCATCTTTGGCATACTATCTGTTGGTAGTCTGGAAATGTGTGATAACTACTTGATCCTTTACTCTGATCACCTGATCGGATAGAATATCGTCACTGCTACATATGCCATTGAGCATTTTAGTGATTATTTCTATGCCATACTCCCCTATTACTTCTAATTCTTCTTTTGTCTGGTCCAGGAGATTTATTGTATTTCAAGTGTTGTATAGCATATTCCACCTCTGCAGTTAATATACGGGGCCTTCGTTCTTGTACTGTACGTCCGTTTCATTTCTAATATCTTTGTGTAAAGTTTCCTAATTTATTCTTGCCATCTGTGCATGATTTAACTTTCTCCTATTAACACATGCCCTTGTTTTGATTTCACGCATCCAGTTTTGTGAACTTGTTTTCTGTATGTTAATTCATTTACTTGTTTATGTGTATCCTTTGTATTTCCATGACGATATTTTTCTATTTCACAGCATTTTGCATTTAACCATTCCTCTTTAGCCGCATTGCATTTGTGTTCAATTTTTTTGTTTATCTTGTCATATTCTGTAATGTTAGCCTTCATTATTCTTCTTTGTTCCATCAACGTTAAGGCATCTTCTGTCATCCAATCATTCTTTGCTAGATGTTTCTTATGTGGTAGGATCTCTGCAGATGTTTGCTGTATAGATTCTTTTCCTTTTTTTTAAAATATATTTATAGCTGGAGTATTATCTTTCCTGGCAGTTATTAATCTTTCTAATCGTATACTTATCTGTCCCACATGAACATACGAGTAGTTGCTATTGCGGTCTGCACTTGGGCGTGTTTTGACAGGCCTCAGTGAGTTTTTTAATCTGTTATTGATCATAATATAATATATCTGAATGTTAGTCTTGTTATCTGGCTTCTCCGTGTCCATGGTCGTCTAGGATGTTGATAGAACCATGAATTTCCTATTATCATGTTATTATTTCTGGCCCAGTCTACTAATATCTCACCTCTTTCATTTTTTATGTCTAAGCCAAATTTACTAGTAACAACAATGTTTTGCTCTTGCCCCACCTTTGCATTCAAATCTCCCATCACAATGTTTACTTTGTGATTCTTGCATTGTCTCATATTGCTTTATGTCTTCATCTGAACTTTTATGTTGGCGCGCATACTTGAATAATATTTATGTTAATTGGCTGCCCCTCTAATTTTACTAAAAGACCCTTATACAGATCATGCTCTCCTCTTGTCTAAAATTACGCCTAATCCATTTCTATGTTGGTCTCTTTCAGAGTATATTATTTTGAAATCTTTCGATAATATACTGCCTGCTCCGAACCATCTCATTTCACATAATCCGAGGATGTTATTCTTCATTCTCTTCATTTCCAGTTCGATGTTTTCTAATTTACCTAAATATGTCATGGGTCAAACATTCCATTTAGCTATCTTGATGGTATTCTTCATTTTGTCATTTTGAAACATGATATTCTAATAAAGATACAGCCACGGCCTTCTCGAATAAGGTCGTCCGCGGGAAAAGTGTGGAACCCCTGTATAAATTAGGGGCGGACAAAATACAGCCCACAAAGCCATTTTTAACTGACTTGCGAGGCTCATTTAAAATGAATATATGCAATCCGGAGCTCACAAAACAAAAAAAGCACATGCTATCGCAGCGACATAGTATGCTACAAGTCAACAGTTATACGGAAAAAATGTTACAACCTCCAAGCCTTTAATATTACGAGATGAATAGTGTTCAGAATGAAATAGACGTGAAGAAAATGTTCCCATCTTTTGATGTTTGATATGGGAAGCAATAAAAATTTGCTTAAAGAAACACGTTCTTTACAGTAAATATTGTTTTTTTAAACCATATTTGGGGGCATCGGCAAAATTCCGATGTCCTTTTGTAACTTAACTCTTCATCTCAATCAAGCTGCTGAAACAGCCAGTTAAATTGACATTATTGCTGGTAAGCCCCTAAAATCTCAATTTTATATATTTCTACGTACATTACGGCGGGATAGACAGGAAAACTCTAAAGGAAGTAAAGAGTTCAGAAACAGATTGATCTGTTAATAGGAATGAATCCATTCCAGGCGACCAATTCTGAATTTGGTCAAGATAAAACAGCACGAACAGAAAATAGACAATACACATCCAAATATCCATAAAACACAAACAAACCGATGAATTATGAAACAGAACTGTCGGGCATTGATCCAAAAGGGCTCAATTGTGCCAAATTGATATATAAAACGGTTCTCAAGCGTATGTCGGGTCAGGTCATGTGAGAAACACGAATTCATGGCCGTCGCAAGAATATTATGGGCACCCCGATGATTCGTGCTATTCAGCTTCATTACCCTTTTCCAAGTTTTACCTCCTGCTCACGTATGGTTCTACGTATGGTTCTACGTATGATTCTACGTGTCTGTTTATGTACAGCAGTCGCCAGCCCACCCCCCCCCCCTCCATTTAGGCGGCAACAACTTTGGATAATCTGCAAGGGACGTCCTCCCCTACTATACACACAACTGTTGGTGGGCAAGACGAACAATAGTATTATCGACAATGGATTCGAAGGCGCGAGCTGGAAAGTCCACGTACTTGGTTGATGGTGCATCAATGGTAAAAACTAAATTGCGACTAGAATCTGCTCAGACAGCAATGGCAAACTAATGAGACGTATTCAATGCCAAGAAACTTATGATGATATGGAACTATCTAGACAGCTTACACAGAACATAGAGACTTAAAGTATGGCAGTGAGGACAAAGCTCTACAAATAACATGTCACAAAGATAGTTAGGTCAATTCCCCCTCCCCCTTTTTTTCCCCTTGCAAAAAAGCCTACAGGCGTCCATGGAAACGTGATGGTGTTTCATTTTAAAAAACCTATCCCCCTTCCCTTTTGTTTATTTTCTCGTATTAAACTTTAAATGTTCCCAAATTATATGTTCCCAAACATGAACATTTAAACCATATACCCCTGCCTCTTCTATGTTTATGAAATTGAAATTGCATATCCACTGCCACGATGAATAAGCAACACATGCCGATATTAATTAGCGAGGCACCTTTATATTTTGTCAGCTAATTTCATAACCCTACATTCTTCTTACTCTATAATTGCGTCTATATTTAATCTGTAATGAAGATGCATACTTTTCTGAGCAAAGTGGGTATGTCCTGACATAATCACGTGAAATGTATTTCCATAAATCTATAAGATGGTTTTCAAACGAGCAAATTATCTGTTACAGGTCTCCTGTTTTTACTATTTCCATATTCCTCCAACTGAAGAGTTCGCATAACAAAGCCAGATACTGTATGCGTTTTTGCTATGCCTATAAGAACGTATATTTATATTGTTTTAGCCAGTCAGTTCTCAAATATTATTTTTTTTAAATTACAATAATTCTATAACGAAAGCGCCTGTGCACTAAGAAAGTAGATCGCTGCATATTTAAAATCCTTGTTGTACTGTACCTCTTGAGACAGAAGCTAACATTGTATTGATTTACAACAGCAAGAACAAGTTCACATCGCTTTACTTTATGACACGTTATGCAATAAGCACTCAATACATGTTATACACGAGTGCACATCTATTGTTAATTCATGTCTCTTATTCGTGTATGTTCAAAGCCTACTGAAACTTCGATTTTATACATTTGTGTTTATTTATGAAACAGTATTTCACATTATGTTTTATTATTTTCTTTTATCCATTTGCAAGTCAAATTTGTTTAAATAGTTCAACGAATTAATGTGGTTACTTATGATACGCATAAGTTAGGGAAGGTAAAAAACAGCAAGGAAGGGTACTGGCCACCCCACCTAATAGTTGCTGCGGCTTAGTACATGAAGAGTTATCTTCATCCCCGACGGCAGATGCCATGGGACCTACCTTTACCTTTTACCTATGATACAGTAGCTCAATGGCTTAGTAAAGCGGTTCTTCTTTTTATGCGGTCATTTCCAAACTTATAGATTCGCAGAATGTAGTCAAGAGAATGCAGTGAGGTGTCACATGATCGTTGTGTCATGGTTTACAACTTTCCTGCGATGTGTGCGTTTTTCGGCTTATCACATTCGACTTCAACATGGCCTCTGTGGCACTTTTACCCTATAAGGAATGGGACAGACAACTCCACCCCATAACCTTCTTGATCAAATCTTACGGCATGTATGGACGGTAGACAGTATTGCTATTCTTTGCACCCCGGCAACGCGCCGGCGCAGCGGTTCTTAAGCTGCATGATTGAGTTCTCAGTGAATCCACGAAGACTTCAACATTATGCACCTTTAAATTTACAAAAATAAGATACTCGGATAGTTATTTTAAGGGTCCACGGCAGACAAAAACTATTTAAAGGGGATCGGCAACAGCAAAAAGTTAATGAATAGCTGACTTATTTGAAAAGTGTTGATATCAGTTCCACTAGACTACAGGTGGTACTGATGAAATAGTCTCTTTAGGAGACAACTCTTAGTATTTCTAACAAAACCACAGCATGTCCTCCTGGGTAATTCCTGGATCTCTCAATCAATCAACTAAGGCAACACCCAGATTTGTATACGGTCTAAAGGCATGGTGTTGTGTGAATTGATATTTAGTCCACGAAAAAATAAGGGGGGGGGGGGTATTTCAATGCGGCAGTATCCCAAGATCATTATGTCCTGCTAAAAGCGCAGCATACACTTCTGCGCCAACTACCTCATTATTATTCTGCTAGAATTGTTAACCCATCCACAGTGATGACATATCTAGCCTTACCTAACACTTAGGAGTTTGCCACAAAAGGACACACGTACAATGCCGAATTTTTAACCCATCCACAGTGATGATATATCTAGCCTTACCTAACACTTAGGAGTTTGCCACAAAAGGACAAACGTACAATGTCCACTAGCTTGCATCTCTTTGTCACCTACGGGGATCATTTGATAGAACACAAAAGTTAGAAACCTAGGACAATGTATGCAGCAACAATGATGATTGTTTCACATGTGATAGGTTGTTAGTGTATCTACCAACTTTGCTTAGGTGTCCCTAATGTCATGCCTGGAAGTAAGACAGTAGTCATATTTCTCCTTGAACAAGATGTTCAGGGCCGATTGCAACAAAATTGAAAATATGGAAAGTGAAAATAAGAAAATTAAGTTTTACAAACCACCGAAAAAAATCCATGAGAACACACACACAATCGATGTTTCAACCAAATTATTTTTCATCAAGAACAACACAAGACGGCTCTGGCGCTAAGATAATGTAATGGCAAGGAATTTGCAGCTTTGTACAGTCAATACTCGATAAAAATGTATATATAAAATGACACACCAATACATGAGTATGACCGGACGAAAGCTCATCGAAGAGAAACGCTAACTTTAAACCTTTGAAGACAGAACTACTTGTCACCAAACAGTTAATGGAATAGCTTTATTCACATGGGCTACACAGGAAATGTCTGAAGCGCACACGCATTCGAGAAATTCTAGACAATAAATAGCATTCACTTTGATCTTAAAATCTCCCAGCGTGTAAGATCAAAATATTATTTTTTTTAAATTACAATAATTCTATAACGAAAGCGCCTGTGCACTAAGAAAGTAGATCGCTGCATATTTAAAATCCTTGTTGTACTGTACCTCTTGAGACAGAAGCTAACATTGTATTGATTTACAACAGCAAGAACAAGTTCACATCGCTTTACTTTATGACACGTTATGCAATAAGCACTCAATACATGTTATACACGAGTGCACATCTATTGTTAATTCATGTCTCTTATTCGTGTATGTTCAAAGCCTACTGAAACTTCGATTTTATACATTTGTGTTTATTTATGAAACAGTATTTCACATTATGTTTTATTATTTTCTTTTATCCATTTGCAAGTCAAATTTGTTTAAATAGTTCAACGAATTAATGTGGTTACTTATGATACGCATAAGTTAGGGAAGGTAAAAAACAGCAAGGAAGGGTACTGGCCACCCCACCTAATAGTTGCTGCGGCTTAGTACATGAAGAGTTATCTTCATCCCCGACGGCAGATGCCATGGGACCTACCTTTACCTTTTACCTATGATACAGTAGCTCAATGGCTTAGTAAAGCGGTTCTTCTTTTTATGCGGTCATTTCCAAACTTATAGATTCGCAGAATGTAGTCAAGAGAATGCAGTGAGGTGTCACATGATCGTTGTGTCATGGTTTACAACTTTCCTGCGATGTGTGCGTTTTTCGGCTTATCACATTCGACTTCAACATGGCCTCTGTGGCACTTTTACCCTATAAGGAATGGGACAGACAACTCCACCCCATAACCTTCTTGATCAAATCTTACGGCATGTATGGACGGTAGACAGTATTGCTATTCTTTGCACCCCGGCAACGCGCCGGCGCAGCGGTTCTTAAGCTGCATGATTGAGTTCTCAGTGAATCCACGAAGACTTCAACATTATGCACCTTTAAATTTACAAAAATAAGATACTCGGATAGTTATTTTAAGGGTCCACGGCAGACAAAAACTATTTAAAGGGGATCGGCAACAGCAAAAAGTTAATGAATAGCTGACTTATTTGAAAAGTGTTGATATCAGTTCCACTAGACTACAGGTGGTACTGATGAAATAGTCTCTTTAGGAGACAACTCTTAGTATTTCTAACAAAACCACAGCATGTCCTCCTGGGTAATTCCTGGATCTCTCAATCAATCAACTAAGGCAACACCCAGATTTGTATACGGTCTAAAGGCATGGTGTTGTGTGAATTGATATTTAGTCCACGAAAAAATAAGGGGGGGGGGGGTATTTCAATGCGGCAGTATCCCAAGATCATTATGTCCTGCTAAAAGCGCAGCATACACTTCTGCGCCAACTACCTCATTATTATTCTGCTAGAATTGTTAACCCATCCACAGTGATGACATATCTAGCCTTACCTAACACTTAGGAGTTTGCCACAAAAGGACACACGTACAATGCCGAATTTTTAACCCATCCACAGTGATGATATATCTAGCCTTACCTAACACTTAGGAGTTTGCCACAAAAGGACAAACGTACAATGTCCACTAGCTTGCATCTCTTTGTCACCTACGGGGATCATTTGATAGAACACAAAAGTTAGAAACCTAGGACAATGTATGCAGCAACAATGATGATTGTTTCACATGTGATAGGTTGTTAGTGTATCTACCAACTTTGCTTAGGTGTCCCTAATGTCATGCCTGGAAGTAAGACAGTAGTCATATTTCTCCTTGAACAAGATGTTCAGGGCCGATTGCAACAAAATTGAAAATATGGAAAGTGAAAATAAGAAAATTAAGTTTTACAAACCACCGAAAAAAATCCATGAGAACACACACACAATCGATGTTTCAACCAAATTATTTTTCATCAAGAACAACACAAGACGGCTCTGGCGCTAAGATAATGTAATGGCAAGGAATTTGCAGCTTTGTACAGTCAATACTCGATAAAAATGTATATATAAAATGACACACCAATACATGAGTATGACCGGACGAAAGCTCATCGAAGAGAAACGCTAACTTTAAACCTTTGAAGACAGAACTACTTGTCACCAAACAGTTAATGGAATAGCTTTATTCACATGGGCTACACAGGAAATGTCTGAAGCGCACACGCATTCGAGAAATTCTAGACAATAAATAGCATTCACTTTGATCTTAAAATCTCCCAGCGTGTAAGATCAAAGTGAATGAATCAATACTCAAACGAAGTTTGATATTTGAATACACCAGTTTAAGTATTTAGTAATTATGATGACCACAAGATGGCCTACAACAAACTGCTCTATATGTGATCAATATTTAACTGAATGCTTAACCGTTGATCGCAGAAGAAGAAAGAACAACTACAGTATAAGACTGGATGGAAGAGGCTTAACATGGATAAGAAGTAGAATAGGACAGGCAAGAATAACTATCCAAAAAAAGATGGAATTACCGACGAAAACCGGCAAATGACCATTTGGTAAATTCCTCCTTACTGAAAACGTACATACGATCCTGCGTGGATTCTTGACAAGTTGCTGACGGAAGGTGGGGGTGGGGGGGGGGGTGGGGAACTGACCAAATATTTTTTGCAAATCTCGCCATATGTGATTTCTTTGGATTAGGAAAAAAACGTCAGAAAACATACAATCTGTGCCGGATTACAGTTTGATGAGGGAGTCTTAGCAATATTGACATTATGCACTGACTTGAGTTCCTAGAAGAACAGATTAATATAGATTATTTTCTTTGATAATATTGCATATAGGCCTAATTCTATAATTAATACTTGTGAGGGCACTGCGAGATTTCTATTGCATATAGATAATAACGATTCATTAATCCAGCACTGCAAACTAGATACAGTAGAATCCCTTTATATCACATTCTTTTATAACAACTGTCTCTATATAACAACATTTTCAACAATTCCCAATTATATTATTTCTATAAGCATTTGTATTGTATATAGTAAATTTCTGTTATTACATACATATTTTGTTGGCCAGAACCAAGTAGTTATAACGGGATTCTACTGTAGTATGAGGAAACCACTTTATTATATGTCATAATAACTGTCAGTTTGTGCTCACGTGTTTTTGCTTACTTCTAGCTGGCTCGCGTTGCCAGGTTTCTTTGAACAATGGCTAAATATTGATGTGAATTTGATCCCAGTCTTATCATTTATTCGGGTTAATTGTGTTATTTCTTCAACTAAATATACATGCAGATCAAAATAATCGATACGAACTGTACGCTGTTCAATATCTGTTCTGACAATCATAAGAAAGTACAGTACTATTATAGACTTACAACGTACTGTACTTGTATGTTTATAATCAGCAACGTTCATATTAAAGAAGTACAGTATAAGCATAGAAATAAAACAAATAGATGCCACGGTTACAATCAATAGACCTACTAGATTTTGATCAAGCACTGGTTCCCAACCCATGATTTGCAAACTCATTTCCGGTAGCGGGGGTTTTCTTTGGAGTTACCGACTGAACTGAGCAAATTGTAAAAAATACAATATATAGGATCCATTGTATTAATAAAAAATGGTTATATTTCATTCGAATTTTACTCGCCTTTGTTATTCTGAGAGAGTAGATTCACTCGCATTCATTTAAACACAAAAACAAAACAAAAAACATTGAGAATGTCATGAGGTTTACATTTACGAAAACCCAACCGTGAATTTGAAAACGTGTTAACTAGTTACAATTTCCACCATAGATTTAAATATGTCTAAAGAAAAAATTATATTTAATTCTACTGTATTATACTGAAAAATCTATGTACCTTCTGCTTTTAACCGGATTAAAGGGCTTTTAATATTTATCGGGTTCGCTGATCTCTTTGCTCCGATAAAGGTTGGCAACCTGTGACCTAAAGAGTACGTTTACATACAAACCGAAAGAAAACCTGTTGAATTTAAAGAAGGCTTTCTGAACATGAAACTTACCAGGCAGTGTTCTTCTAATGGCTTGTGGTACTCTACTTATGCGAGTACACTGTACAAAAATTGCTCTGAAGCACAAACTTGTCACATGTTAAAAATTGTATTTATTTTTTTAAGAGACATTTTTTTAGGTTTTACAGAATATGCATATGACATTGAATTGGGGATTTCGTACTGTAGCGGGTTCGAATATGGCTCGTGACATCTTGTTTAGAAAATGACTATTTCTGAGATCCCCATAGGTTTATCGCTTGAAGCTACAGTTGGAGTTCCGTGCTATGAGTGGTGGTCTTTGCAAGAGGCATTCCTCTTGGTTCAGGGTTAAAATACATATGAGAAAACTAGAATACAATTACGTTAATCCTCTACGACTTTTGAGCTCTATTTTAACTTGAATACCTACATGTAGTCAAGTATGCTTACTCAGTAAACATGAGGTTCTTTCTCTGAATGCGTGCCTACCAACTTAATTTTCTTTTGATAATATTTCCCTTGGCTATGTGTATCAGACACCAGGTATTTATAACTTAACATTAGCACGTACTTGCCGCCTTCGTAACCCCCGTGTGTTGTCACCAACACAACTCTTTTAACCACTCATACAACCATCCTAAATATATTAATATTTAAATTAATAAACACATTGATAAACTTAGACAAGGGAAATAATCTAAAGAAAATTAAGTTGGTAAGCACGAACTCAGGGAAAGAACCAAACAAAATATGGACATGACCTTCGAAGTCAGAAGTGTCGAGCCATTGGCGCAAATATATCATCGAGCTCCTCGCGTGCTGGCATAAGTGATGCAGTATGGCAGGTTTCATTTGAATACAAATATTAATTCCTGTGGATAACACCGTGGAATCCCGTTATAACTGTTTCGATCTTGTCCAGACCACCAAAAATATGTATGTAATAATAGAAATTCGCTATATACAATACAAACAATACAGAATATATATAATTGAGGGTTTTGAAAAGTGTTGTTATATAGGTAATTGTATAATCAATCAATCAAGTGCCATGCCGACTGGCGTAGGCGATCATATTTCTCCACGACTCTCTGTCTCTTGTGTTGTCAATAAGCTCGGTTGGTGAGCTTCTACCGTGCCACAATACCAGCCCATCTAGTAACTTTTCTCTTTGTCGACCCCCATCTCTTCCCCCCCCCTTGATTTTTCCAGTGGTTATTAAGTGTTCAAGCTGTGTTCTTCTCAGCACATGCCCTAGAAACATTGACTGTCTGCCCCTAATTATAGAATGTTATAGTAGTGTTATAATAGAATGATCTATAGAGGGACTCCACTTTATACAATAAAGAATACAAATGTCAAGGATTTGTAAAAGTGTTGTTAAAATAGGGAATTGTATTTGAAACGTATTAGCTAAGACAGGACTTTGTTATTGTGGGTGCTTTGAAGGTGAGATGTGATTGAATACTTTATATCAACAGGCCTTGATATATATTCTATGATTGATCACTTAGACAGGTGTGTTCTATGATTGATCTCTTAGATTGACAGGTGTATTATACGACTGATATCTTAGATATCTCACGATGTGTCCAAAAAATGTGGACAGTCTCTTTATAATGCGGATAAGCAAGGTTGTTTTTTTAAATTGAATTCAAGATATATTCATTATGCTTTTTTATCTGTCATTGGTGTTCTCGACATTCTTCTATAAAAACACATCTGTGCTGCATCAATATAATTTTTCACTGTTCTGCTAAGCATCCAAGATTCACTTCCATACATCAGATTTGGTTCTATATAAATTCTTTCTTTGAACCTCGTATTTATTAATATTTAATTTCATAATGACTGAAGCATGTGATGTATGGGGCAGTGCTGTTCACAAATTGTTGAAGTTTTAGGTGATACTAATTCAATCAATCATATTGTCAGTAGAATGTGCACAGTCAGCTTACAAACCACAAGCAAGTTCGACCCAGATGTGTTTGTGCGATGGGCCCACTAACCACTCTACCACCACACTGATCATTAATAATTCCTCAAAGGTAAATTCTTAAATTTTGGACTTGATATTTTGCATTCAAACATGTATTTTATATTGAGCATCTGTGTTATGTTTCTCTATAATTTGCATTAATTTTAATGAAAACGGTAAGCACATCAACCCAGTAAATGTTAGGAATTTAAGTTAGTATGCTTGTTCGCCTTGTGTTCAAGAGGTCATGGGTTCGAATCCAGCTCATGTCGCCTTGTTTACAAGGTGGATTTTTTCGGAGATCCCTGTGGTTTATCACTTGAAGCTACGGAGTTATGAGTGGTACTCTCGGTAGGTGGCATGTCACTTATAGTTAAGAGTGCTTAATACACGTGTACACGCAATACACTTAGTACATGTGGTAACCCGAGTACAGTGAAGTCAATCCTCTACGTATTTTGAACTTTTTTTTACACCCAGTAAATGTACAATAGACAACCATGTTTAAAATGATGATGACTGCCTTTTTAAGTTCTTACAGATGGTCAATAAGCAACTCAGTGTAAACATTACAAATGGTCTACAAATGAAGCCTCTCACCTGGTGAATAGTTTGATTCGCAAGAATGAGAACAGAATATACATAACAAAAATGTTTAAAATAGTGTATCCTGAATATATAAATTATATGCACAATTATCTGTATAGAGGTAGCAAGCACAACACAGCAGGGTTGTCAAATTCTGTAGACATTTCTATCTGCAATCTACTGATAGAAAAGTCGGTTCATTACGAGAATCAGTGCGTTGCAGGCCGAGCAATTCCTCGACAGCAGAAGTTGCGACTTTTTAATCTCCGAGTAACGAAAGCTGTGATGAAATTTCGCATATTTAAAAGTGGAATGAATGAGGTAATGTGACCACTGACTCCCGTAATGAACCGAAAAGTCTATAAATGACTGTGACCATAAACTAGATGAAGCTCAATGCTTGAAATTTCTCTTATGTCAAAGTTCAAAAACGAAGTGATAAATTAAGTCAGAAAATGAAAGCCTTACGGTCATAGTCTAATGGCTCTAATAGGTACATTAGGGCTATTCAACTATATTTACTCGGGGGCCAAAATGTAGAAAATTGGGGATCATCACGGGCCTTATATATTTAATTTCTTTTATAACTTTATTTCACTGTTTTAGCAATGATCCGTGGGCCACTTACTAGGCCCCCGCGGGCCGAATTGGCCCGCGGGCAGCCAATTGAATAGCCCTTATGTACATCCTAGTTGTTTATAAGTCAGTTAACACTACACGAGCTAAGAAGAATGTAATCCTTTTTTTTTAACTCAAGATCAGCATTTCTTAGTATATGTATACTGCATATGTGTGTCACGTGTGTGCAATGTCTCACAAACAAAACTCTGTCAAACAAGTTTGTGGTTCGATAGTCAATCGTCCAACATTGTGCTGACAATACAATATCAACAATAGTTGAGCAGTTTTCCTATACAGGATAAACCTCAATTGTGATTTATATAATCTTCCTCTGAAAGCGTTTACCATTTTCACTGCATTTGTATATTGTGTGATTGTATCCCTTATACTGCAAAATTGCTGTTCAAAAGTTCAGTAATCAACCAAGTCCAGCTTATAAATCACTAGAGTGAAATCTCTCTATAGCGCATTCTTTTATAACAAATTTCCCTATATAACAATACTTTTCAAAATCCCAATTATATTTATTCTGTATTGTTTGTACTTTATATGATGAATTTCTGTTATTACATAAATATTGTGTCGGTCCGGACCAAGTTATGATAACGGGATTCCACTGTACCAGTACATCATTCGATCTGTACATTGAGGGCATAATGATTTTATCTCTGTTTCAAGCTATGTTAGAACTACATCAACTGAGGCTTTCCCGCAGGTCTGCAGGGACTAGACCTCACAGTCTTATAATTACTACATATTATTTAGATCAATGGCCTAATTACACCAGATCTAGCTCTCAATGCATTCAAATGTATGCCAAAAGGAGCAAGCCATTGGTTATGATGCATCTACTAGTATCATGATCCTGGTGACTGAATTACTAAAACCCCGCCGAAGACGGATGTGTCGGACCATTGGTGCAAATAAAACGGCGACACATCACATTTCCATTCTCTGGACTACATTCTGCTGGAAATCTAGTAGGGCAAAGATCCAGCGGGAGTTTGAGAATGAACGCTGAAGAAGAAGAATTACTAAAACAATGATCTTCACTATTTTTTAAATGAATAAATGCTCTGATATAATCAAATTCGACTAACATTTGCGGTTGAAAAAAAGCGTACTTCGCCATAAGAGGTACTTTTCACGTAACCATTGTCCATGACTCACACCTATAATGCCATAATAAACTCACAAATGTATCTCTAAAAGGACTTTCTGGTACCCTTAAGGCAGTTATGGTGTCAGTCTATGCTTTAAAAATTGTTAAACTGATTTTTGTGTGCCTTAGTGAATCATGTCATCTGTGAACATCTTACACGAAGTTACTATCCTGCCTATGTGTTTGCTAACGTTTACAGTAATGAGACAGGTTAGTATTCGCATAATTGGAGAACAAATCATCATCGAGAGCCATCTCTGAAATCAGAGGTTTGTTCCAAAAGACCTCCAATATCTTTACTTATCTTTTGACTTTATGAACACTGCTAGACTTCATCCTGTCGGTCTCATGAAGTTTTCTTCCCACTTGTATCTCTGCCTATCTCTTGTATCTGTTGCCTTTAGACTCTACCTTCAAATAGGGTCTTCAACAAAGTCTTTTAATGTGCGAAAACAATCTGTTTGATTTACATTAGTTTAATAACTCTATTTTCGCCTTTGTGTTGCCGGGGCCCAAAAGGGGAGCAAAGAATAGAAACACTGTTTACCTTCCCCGCATGTCGTAAATGGCGACTAGGGAGGTTATGGGATGGAGTTGGCTGTCCCATCCCATATAGGGTCAGTGACCCAAAGCCATGCTGAAGTCGGATGTGTCAGGCCGAAAGGCGCAGATATCGCAGCAATGCTGTAAACCATAACACAACTAATTCCGTTCTCTGGACTACATCCTGCTAATCTGCAGGAGTTTGAGAACGAACGCAGAAGAAGATAACTATTTTTATATAAGAAGTGTAACTTTTGTGTTCGTTTTCTTCTGCTTCCATGAAATTTTTCCACCCATATTCTCATGTGAAACAGTTAACTGTGTGTTAAATCACCTCACTGGGTTGGACAAGAGGCATGATGATGTCTCTTCATGACTGGCCACATGTTATAATAACACAGTGGGCGAGCCTGCAGAAATACGCAATCAATTGTGGCAGAAATAAATAATGTCACCTAATACAGTGGAATCTCACTACAACGAATCCGGTTTTAACGAATTTCCCCTCTATAACAAACGTTTTCAAAATCCCAGATTATTTTGCTCCTTTGTCTTACCGGAATTTTTTTTAACCGTTTGTAATGCTTGTATTTACCACACATATCTATGTATAAAGTACTATTTACAATTTACTTCTGGGTAAAAATGTAGTATCTCTAAACGTTTGACTTGTGCTGTGTGTTTGAAAAGGTGTACAAAAGACTCGAACACCATGTGCCCGTGAGACATTCAACCGGTAACACCATGACATGTTTACGGCAGTGCGTTTGGACACAGCCCTAATCAGTACATATGTAAGCATCGAAAATAGCCTGGCTGTCTTTTCCTTTAATTTAATTGGTAACTATGTGTCAACAACCAATGAAAATCATGGGGAAAAGCCAAATGTGTCAAGTTAGAAGAATGATTTATAAATTAGACCACATGTCTTACGAGGTGTGTTCGAATGAAACTTGTGGTCATGCACAACTAAAAGCGTTGACAATGGGGAGTACGGGGAGTGTAGAAAGAAGTGACCTTGCATTCCATTCATCTGAAGTATAAACTCAATGCTCACTTTGCTTGTTGAAGAACTCACGGTGCAGGGCAACATGATCTATCCTTATTGAAAAAAAGGAAGATAGTTCACTGAAAGCTAGGCCATAAAAAATGGTAGCATATCATGTTAAGGGTGTAGCCATCAACCCTTTAATTTTTTCTATAGTGATTTCAGCCTAGACAATAATGCCCTTAAATTAAGTCTTGGCTGGTTGAAAGAGAAACATGAAATTATTGTGAAAGTATATGTAGCCTAATTGTCAGCGATACTGTCTAGATATGTGTATCTGTTTCACAAGAAACAACTGATACTTTGAGGAGAGGTGAGTAACAGAACATTTAAATACCATTCTCTTAGCTGATTAAAAATATAATCGGGATTCTACTGTATAAAAAAGAAATGAAGATATTATTACAATTTTTAATATATCAATCTATACGCTTGGTCCCTTGTTTGCCTGCCTTGCAGCGTCAGAAGAGTTCTCTGTAGATGGCCTTCCTGTGTGCTGTTTGTAAGCTTGTTCCTGTGGCTTCTTTGATTTATGTGATTCATATTTTACATGGTCTGCCTCTGGCTTTATAGCCGTTATGTCTATGTGTCATGGCCATTTGTGGCATGCTGTCTGTTGGTAGTCTGGAAGCTGTGAAAAACCACTTGATACATTATCTAATTCTAAAAACCGTTTCTAATTCTATCTCTTAATGTCACTCCGAGTATTCTTCATAGACATGTAATTTCTGTTGTCATTATTTTTCTTTTATTTTGTGCTGTCATTGTCCAGGTTTGGCCCTGGTAGCACAGTGATGGGATAATAAGTCTTGTACATTTTTCATCACCTGCTAGAATCAATCTCTCGAGGACTGTGCTAGTTGACTATTTATTCTTAGTTGACAGGCAGTGATTACTTCATGGAAAAACAATGCATGCTCAAGGGAAACAATAAATGAAAGGGCATAACTTATGTTAATAATTGTTATTACCGCATATAATGAATTTCGGTCATAACGCACATATTCTGTCAGACCCCCACCAATTCGTTATAACGGGATTCCACTGTATAACCAATTAAAAATCTGTATAAGAGTGACAGTCAACAATAAATATAGAGTACAGTAAAGTTTATAGGCACTGTGGTGTTGGTTTTGTATTTATTCTCATCAACAATGGCATATCTATGGATGATGTGGTCAGCATCATGGCTTTAGTTTCCAAGAAGATCAAGTACTGGGACTCATTTTCTTAGGCTGTGTCAAACTAGGAGCAACTGGTGGCCTAAACATTTTTTTCATTTACACAGGAAAAAAGATTCTGGAACACCTCAAATAAAAGACAAGTGCACTAACCACTCTGCTGCGGCTGCTCCATATTAACAAGTATACCATTGAGTGTTTTCTGAAAGAGACTAAGCACCTATAGGCGTGCATTGAAAATGCAGACAATGCTATAATGAATAGGACAGTGATAAGAATAGACATAATTAAGTTAATTAGAGAAGTTATGGATGCACTACAAAGTAATGAAGAGGAGGCTGAACGAGACAATGTTGATATTCAGAGAATTATAGAAATGGGAGCATCCAAGGGAGAGGGAAAAAGGTGCCTCCTCTCTGAAAAATATTTTTAAAAACGTAATAATCAACTGATTGGTACACGGAGCTCATACACCGTTTGATGGATTGGTGAGCTAAGCATTTATGGGAATGTTCCCAGTGCTATAATGCTGATTCATTATCAAGAATGAAGAACAAAGTAAAGAACTTAAATGATAATGGCAATAAATTATACAGAACTAGTAAATTTACAAATGACATCACAACAATGAATATCTGCAAATCTTAAACTTATACCAGAAAGAGAAATTAGATAATGGCTTTACTTAAGGTTCAGAGAGTTTAGCTTGACATCTCATGTAATACATCATAGAGGAAAAACCAACTTTTAATCATATTTCACAGGATCCATCAAAACAGTACAACATCCAGAAGTTTCACTAGCATCAACATTATTGGTGATGGCAACTGGTAAAGGAGAGTTCTCACCAAGTGATTGAATCATTAGCATATGCTTCCCAGATGTTTTTACAATGGCATGCTCTTTTGTGCCTGGCGTTGCAGTTTTCAGAAAAACTGAGGTTTTTCATGCTGGTACCAATTGGAATTATGACTGTTTTTTCCTCATTAAACTTAAGGCATCATTGGCCAAAACAAATTGCTGTACAAGTCTGGTTGAGCTCTGTAGCGATGAAGTATGGGATTGTTTGTTTGGAGACAACGGAATCATAATTACTGGTAGTGTACTTTCCTCATTGATAGATAATATATTGTGCAAATAAGTGTTCTGTGAATCAGATTTGCTGGGCTGAAACATGTGTGGCACCTCACTCAATGTATCCAATAGAATCACTTGTTCGTATTCCACTGTGCACAGACCACCAACTGGCATGAAGACAATTTTATTGTTGGTACGGGGAACATCTTGGGTTAAATTCTCAACATTGTCATGTTGGTCCAAAGAAATATTCATAGTCTGATGAGCTGCAGTGTCAAACTGAACTGTAATGGGTTCTAGCAGTGGATTGAAGCTAACAATTTCTTGATTAACTGAAAGTACATTTTCACTGTGTTCATTTATCTGTACAAACTGCCCAGGCCTGAGTTTCGGGATGTTTGGTTTGACTATTTCAGGTTGCATGACAGACCCACTTATTAAAGGATTTGGGAAAAGTGTTGATTTTATTGTATATTGTTCTTCACTTTGTTCAATATGTTTGCTTAAGACATTGCTTATTAATTTAATAAGATCAGAACAAGAGTTTGTATTTGCATCAGTTGAAACTTTAGATACATCTGTTTCAATTGCTTTGACTTCTGCTAATTCAGCAGGTTCAGATATACTTGAAGATGGCAGCATAATATTAATATATGTATTATTCAAATTGTCAATGACTATAGGTGTCTGTGCACTTGAAGTAGTCTTGGAATCAAGAATTGCTTGATCAATCATTTCAGCCAGAGATGGCTTACTGGTGGTTCTATCATTTTTCTTATTGTGTGCCATCCTTTTAAAATCAAGAATGGCTTGATCTATCATAGATGCTAAAACCTCTCCTACACAGGCAGTTGGCTGTGCAGTGCTGGATTCTTCAACAGCTTTGCTTAGAGCTGTTTTGATATTTGCTAGAATCTCAACAGAATCTCTGTGTGTTCTCAAATGTCGGATGAGGCTATTTTCTGCTGTATACTTTTTTGGACACAAGACACATTTAAAAGGCCGTGAAAGCATACCTTTGGATGTGTTGTGGCATTGTCTGTGACGCACAAGTTTGCTCTTTGCAATGAACCTTTTATCACACAGATCACACTGAAATGGCCGTTCCCCGCTGTGAATTTTTGCATGCACATGCATATTCACCTCTTGAGAAAAGCATTTGGAACAGATATGACATTTATATGGCTTTTCTCCTGTGTGGATTGTCAAATGTCTCTGCAGGTCTCGCCTGGTAGAGAATCGTTTGCTACATTTATCACACACTATATTTTTAGGTAACCTAATTCCTTGGTGTCTCTTCATATGAGCATTTAGTTCGGATCTGTAAATAAATCTCTTATCACACTCACTGCAAGGAAATGCTGCCTCCTTTGTATGCCTCCTTTCATGCATCGAGGCATCACTTTTTGTAAAATAATATTTTCCACATCTATTACATGGGTAGTTTCGTTTAGGAATATGTCTCTGAACATGGTCGACTAACCATTTGTGCACAGCAAATTTCCTGTGACATAAATGACATTCATATGGTTTCATAGCATTTGGATGCCTCTTTTGATGAATCCAAAGATTTCTTCTGTCTTTAAATGATTTCCCACAATCCGTACAACTGAGAGTCACTGGTGATTGTTGTATAATTCCCAGGTGTTGATTTATGTGTCTAGACAAAATGTATTTGTAAGGAAATGATTTTTCACACAGAGTACATACATATTTGGATCTTAAACAGGCTTTATGCGTAATCAAATGACGTTTTAGTAAATACCATGAGGAATATGTCCTTGGACATTTATAGCAACAGTGAATCCTGCCAGGACTGTGATAGTTTCTCTTATGTGTTATGTAGTGGAAAAATGACAAGAATCTCACCTTGCAAGTCATGCATTCAAACGGTCGTTCATTTGGATGCAATTTCATGTGATCCAGGAAAGGATGTTTCCAAAGGTAACACCCTTCGCATGTGACACATCTTAACAATATTGCTGATCTGTGTGTTCTCATTGTTGCCTGTTCGATTGTTAGTCTATTACATGAACATTCAGGCATGATGCCTATATTTGTAATCACATCATTTGCTGTCTTCACTCTATTATTTGAGCAATAATAATTATGGTGACAGCTAGTACTATTTAGAATATAGTAATCTTTAAGGAAGTGACACCTAACACTGCATATCTTTGTTTCCTTCTGAACAACTTTAACACTGGAATTTGAAACACCGTTGTCCTTGCTAAGAAAATAATTTCTCAACTTTGTAGTTGGTTCAGTATGTAATCTGCAGTTATTTGTACAATTCTTATTAGCTTTCTTTGGTGGACTTTTGTCATGAATTATTTTCTGAGTAAACCTTACATCATCATCAGTCACTTCACTGTGTGTAAGTTTATATTTGTTTTTTGTTTTCTTGTTGTCCAGTTCGTATTTAATAACATCATCATCAAACTTCTTCTTTGCCTTCCTTTTCCCAACACTTGCCATAGCTTTCACTGGAATCTCTGACTGGTTTACTTTTGACAGAACATTTTTTGCAATCTCACATGACAACATTCTTTTCATAGATTCTTTGTCTTGTCTTTCATACGAAGAACAAGATAAATTTAATAATTCTGTTCCTATAATATTTCCATCGCATACTGTTTTCTTCATGTCTGAAGTTTCAGCAATCGACAGTCTTGCCTTTGAATTTACTTTATTATGTGTTGTACCTTTTCTCACCTGGCTTATGTGATTATCTCTTTGCACTGACTCACACCCTCTCTTCGCATCTGCAATGGAATAAGGTACACATTTTGTTGCTAATAATTTACCCTTCTCCTTTAACTGGTTAACCATACCACTTTGCTGAATAAATTGGATAAGCTTATATGGTCTGTTATCATGTGTCAACAAATGTCTGATCAAATTACTCTCCGTGCAAAACAGCTCAAAACAGTACCCACATTTCAACACATTTCCCAAACCATCAATATCTGCTACATCCTTTGTTGATGTTACATCCAATTTTCTGAATATACTATTTCTTTGCACCAGAACTCTAAATGCAGGTTTTTTTATTTCCTTCTCAAATACATCATCTGTGATTTTATTATTTCTTCCATTTTTTACACTCATTTTCTTACTCAATGATTCTGAACTTTTCACATTAACAGATGATATTGCTAACAGTTCCATATTTACAGATGCTCTATATTGTGGAAACTTCTTTGATTGCAATATGCTAATATGAATATAACCAATAGAATTGTATATGCTGTATGGGACAGAGCTTACTTTCTGCCAAAACTTGCTCTATAAGTTTATGTAATAAAGAAAACTGTACTAAACACAGCTCAGGAATAGGCAATAATCACTCATCTTTACGGGTCAAAGGGCATGAGTCCATACCGTTGGATCAGCAACCTACCAACCCATCTTTACTAATCCTTTAATTCTTCCAGACAGTTCACATAATACATATACATTCCTTTGTCATATGATTGCTTACAAATGGGATCAGCCACTAATATGATAATTTCTTAACTATTAGTTTTTTAATAAATAATTGTTTTACTAAACATTATCGTATACACTCCCTCTTACAATTTCAAAGATCAGCCTGAGTGGATATTAGAAGCACTATTAGAATTGTAGAACATATTTCAAGTTTCTTTTGATCGTAGCAGCAAATTGGTCATTACTATATGAAGATTTCTGCAAAAAAATTATCAAAACAAAATAGATTAGTGATAACAAAGCAATCATAGCAAGCAGTGGCAAAAACTAAGCAAGAGTAACCATTCCAGCTGAGAATGTGACAAGAATGTCAAAAGTTATACTCTCAGTATTTGTCACAGACCTTGGTGCCACACACGATCAAAGGCAACCGTTCCAGCTGAGAATGTGACAAGACAATGTCAAAAGTTATACTCTCAGTATTTGTCACAGACCTTGGTGCCACACACGATCAAAGGCAACCGTTCCAGCTGAGAATGTGACAAGACAATGTCAAAAGTTATACTCTCAGTATTTGTCACAGACCTGGTGCCACACACGATCAAAGGCCTTTGTGAAGTCAATGAAATTATGATACAAAGCATGTTGTAAGTGTTTTTCTATCAATATTTTGAGGTTAAAAATATGCACTGTACTACTTCTGTTTTTACAGAAACCGGCCTGTTCTTCTGATAACAATGATCTTTAGCATCACCTTGATAAACTAGCTGATTAGACTAATAGTTCTGCAATTCGTGCATAGTTTGCGGTTGCCTTTCTTAAGAATCGATATCACTAACAATTGTGTCCATTTTATAGGTCATGTTTTTCTAGTTTATATTTTCTGGTGGATGGTTGTCATAACAGTGATCAACTCCTCTCCTGTATGTTTTAATAGTTCCGACGGACTTACTACCTATTATCTACCCCTGGTGATTTATTTTCTTTCATTTATCCTAGAGCTGTTGATGCTTCCTCTCTCAATATTTCTGCATTTCCCAATTCTCTGTTGTTATTAAAAGTCTGGGGCAATTTCAATTAGTGCAGATTGGGACTTATTGCCTACAAGAATGGAGAACGGTGTTGAAAAATTATCTGCCTACTCTACGACAACATCAAGCTAGAAAATGAAATAGAAGCTGTGACTGCGGCTGGTGACTGAAATATCGACTCACACAGTAATACTCTCTCTCCTAGAGCATGCTGCAGAAGATAGAATGGTGTATGTTATGAAAAGACTGGGTCATGATACTGAATTCAATTCAGTTGTTAAAAAAAAAATACATTGATATACTGCCCTGGTCATGTGGGGGTCAGAGAAAAAGAAACAGCAGACTCATTGGCATGCAATGCTGTGATTGATGGCACAGTATTGATGGCGGATAGGGCAAACCTAATAAGGAATGTCACTGATTCTGGAGATGATAGTGTGCACATACAATGAATGACATATGGGGATAACCATAGGGCACAATTGTTTCCTTTTTGGAAAGTTACAATCACATATCAGTCTGGAACTATGAGTCTGCATCATCTTGGATTGAAAGCAATGGCTCCTGAATACCTGCATACATCTCTACTTTATTTCTTATGTACACATTGATCTTATGTTTCCTATAGGAAATTTGTAGAATTCATCTGTAGCATTTGTACTCGAAAGCATGTAATCTTCTCTCCATGTCCGCAGTGAGTGTCCAACTCTCAAAACCATACAGCACAACAGAAAGCACCAGCGACTTATAGTTTTTCACTCCAACACTGATGTTGCTTTTCCAAATCACAGTTAGCTTTGACAAGGACGCTAAAGCCATCTCCAGCCTTATTTTTAGTTTTGCTTTGCATTTACCATCCCTGCATATACTGGATCCGAGGTATCTGAAGGTATTCACCTCCTCAAGCTTATGTCCATTCGTCATAATATTAGTCTGGTTTTCAGTGTCTCTGCTGTTTACCAAGATTTTGCTCTGGACATGTATGCAGGTACGATTCCTTGGCAAAAAAAATACTGCAGGGAACTGTCGAGGGTGGAAGAAGCAGAGCAGGACAAATAAAGGCATGGACAGACAACATCAAGAAATGGACAGGGCAAGTATTTCCACACTCATCCGCATCGCTGAGGATAGAATTTTCTTGATGACTCTGTGTGCGGAAGCATCCAATGTGGTACCCCTTCAACCCTGAAGAGTTACGGGTTTATTGATTAATTGTCTTGGATGGCAGTTGGAAAAGAGAGTGGAGCAATTTTAGGAATGTGCCATGATGCTAGTTTCTACTCAAGAATCAAGTTTGTGATCAGATATTCTCTGAATTGAGGGGTCTGTGCATATGGCAATTTTAAAATCAGCCTAGAGACCAGAAAAATTGACTTGGTGGGTAAGATTTTGTCCATCTTTGGCATAATCCAAAAAGGCACTGAAGACTTCAGTGTCCATTTGCAGTAAAGCTGAAATTGTAACAGATGGCTTCTAGTCCAGGAGGAAGACCAATATGAGCTAAAAAGAGTCTTCCATAATATTTACAAGGAATTTAAACACCACTTGTGCTATGGTGTGTCTTCTAAACAGTCTTGATCAATCTATCATAATTTTCTTCTTTGCCTGCATTCCATTTCCAATATTTCGCATCCTGCAACAGATTCACTGCATCCTGTTCCCATGATTCCATATAAATGGAATCATGGGAATATGATACATATCCTGATTTTATACATCCTTAAGCAAAATAAGGCTTAGTGATGCAGATGCTTCTCAATGATTATTCTGATTTTGAAAATTTTTTCTTTATAACTTTTCAAGAAAATCTGCCTATTCTTCAGCGAGAATAATATTACTTCTGATCTGTTTGAATCTGTTTTTTAATTTCCTTAACATCACTTTGTGTGAATGAGTGATAACAATAGTAGTTCTATAAATTTTTACAATGTAAATTCCCTTTCTTTGGTAGTGGTCCGTATAGACTCTAACACTAACCATGTCCATTCTGAAGGCCACTTTTTTATTCCATATATGCATTGGTAGTGTTCTTGTAACATTTATTATTGTCATAGTATATTTGCAACTAACTGTATATTTCTATATTACATATTTTATATGAATATTAACTCTATCCACCCGTAAAAGTGATTAATCGTTGCAGATAGAAATTAATTGAGGACGTATCCATGATTATTTGTTCTTGCAGATGCCATCTAAATTTGCTTCGTTTTGATTGTAAATGAATTAGTATTAACTTATTTAGTTGTTTAAAATTTAGAAATCTGGCTAACGAAATGAAACCCTAGTAGTAATGTGTGATTTGATGCGTGTGACTTTTAATTTACATTAAAATTTGAACAAGGTAGATTCAGTTTTCTAAAACTAGTAAAATGGATTCATCTTCCACTAATAAATGAGCACAAAGATTTAGCAAACAGCAGGCTTTATTATTCTTTGAATTTTATAATTAGAGATATTATTTCAAGTGATGTGTCGGAAAACAACAGTGTTTTAGATTCTGACAGTGGAGATTACCAACTTGTTGAAAATAATAAAATAAATATACTTAACATCGCCTGTGTGTTGCCGGGGCCCGAAAGGGGAGCAAAGAATAGCAACACTGTTTACCTTCCACACATGTCATAAAAGGCGACTAAGGAGGTTATGGGATGGAGTTGGCTGTCCCATCCCATATAGGGTCATTGACCCAAAGCCATGCTGAAGTCAGATGTGTCAGGCCGAAAGGCGCAGATATCGCAGCAATGCTCCGGACTACATCCTGCTAATCTGCAGGAGTTTGAGAACGAACGCAGAAGATATACTTAATATTATTGGAAATGGAAAAATAACAGCTAAAATATTATAAAACTGTTTCCACTGCTATTGTTTCTGAAGAATCAGATAGGCCTAGTGACAGAAAAGATAATCTTGCACTACATTATACAGAAAATAGAGTTAGGCCTAATGATAATATTGAGTGGAATAAAGTTCAAAAGAATGTGTTCATTGGATGATCTGTCTTTAGATCAACTGGGTCTGATTTTGCAATATTTTGTTCAGTTCTGAAATTTGACATGAAACACACAAAAATGGCATAAAACACTGGGCAATTGATAGATTTTTTCAAAAATTCTTGACTAACGGGAATTGAACCAGTCCGTTCAACGGCACCAAATCGCCTAGCAACTATTGAACACGCGTTCTTCAGTACTTGACTAACCGCATCTCCAAAAAAAAGATGCGATTTCATCAAGCCATTCAAACCGTGCACACAAAGTCACCAGAACGGACCAATCGAGGCAAGGACTATTACAACAACAACAAACATCCCGTACAGGTATTTAAATAACAACAAACATATAACATAATATCCGTATTTAGTTATACAAGGGCCGATAGGTCTTATGGTAAACATGGATAACATATATAGACAATACAATTTTGCTTTGAATAATTGTTTATACAAGTAAATTTAAGTAGGAAGCCAGCGGATAATTTTTTTAAAATTCTTAAGACTAACGGCCTTAAGAATTTTATCCGTTTTATCCATTTAAAAAAAAATTATCCTCTGGCTTCCTACTTAAACTTAGATTTTTTCAAATAAACAAATTATGATCAGCAAATGGACAGTCCAAGACATCTACTCTAGTAAGATTGGATAGCAACATTTCAAGACAAGTAAAATTGAACGTGGGTAGAACACAATAAGTGCCAAAAAGATTTCTGTTTATCTAACATCCCTGTTTGTGGTGCAATTTCTGTATTTTATTGTTATAATTATTATATTGTGCATGGATTCCACATTAATACCTTATAAGACCTTCCATAGCTAATAATTTGTCTTGTGCCAAAATTATGTTACGGTCCAAAAATTAAGCCTAAAATTAATTAACGCCTAAATCCCAAAACAAATTCCATCCTGAGTTAATAGGCTAGTGTATAAGTGTAGCAGAATAGCACAGGCAAAAATCAACTTTTCAAACAATGAGAAACTCTATACAATGGAGTAATATCAATGCATAGGCCTACGAAAGTTGGAGTGATAGGATGTTATATTGAGCCAATGTGTCTTTATGGATTCAAAGCATGGATTGCAAACAAAAGTGACTAAGATAGTATGGAGGCAACTGAGATGTGGTTTTTATGAAGAATGATGAAAATTCCATGGACAGCCAAGAAAACTAATGTAGAAGTTCTCAGAGATTTTTTAGGGTATGTGATGAGAAACTAAAACGTGAACATTTAGTAACCCCCATAAAGATCAAGGAGAGAAGAGACAGAGGAAGACAAAGAGAGAAATTTCTGGATGGATTGTCACTGTAGCACAAAACAGTGACAACTGAGCTTATTAACAACACAAGAGACAAAGAGTTGCGGAGAAGCATGATCACCTGTGTCATGATTGCATAAGTGTATTAATGCAGGCCTAATGGTTATTAGTAGGACCCAATGTTTTTAATGTAAGATGTTTTTCTTAAGGATGAGGGGGGGGGGGGGTTACCTCTACAAATAAATGAGCATTGTGTGTTTTCCTGTGTCAATTATTACTTATAAAAAAATATGATTCCCATTTTTTGTGAAAAATCACATGGGAAGGGGGGAAATGGGCATAGGAGTGTTAGCCCCTGGCTAAGTTACCTAGTACAAAACATCCTGTTCTTATTAAATTATTTGCTAAGGTGTGGTGGGAGGAGAAATTGTAGGTCTATAAAGGCTATAATTAATCAATCATACTGTGTGATTAGTGGAAGATTAGAGAAGTGGGAAATTAGAGGCAATAGAAATATGGTTCTACAGAAGAATGCAGAGAATAGGAATAGTGCAGAATACCATGGACTGCCAGGCTAATGTGGAGCCAGGTGTTGAAAGAGTCAAATTTGAAACAGAGCTTAACTATTAATCAATAATAGGGGCCTATAAGAAAAAGACAATCTTTTAGCCAAGTAAGTTTGGAGAACATAGTCACAACGACAACAAGCAAGATTGAAGGAAACAGGACAGAGGACGACAACGTGAGAAAAAAGTATACAGTTTAACAACCTTGCAAGGCAGGGAAACAACAACGACCTGATAACATTAACGCTTCTCATGATTTTATTTTGCTGTTGCAATGTGTTTCATGTTTTGTTATTTGAACATATGTACTCTGTGGTTGGGAGAGAGCCAGAGGGAAGCATTATTACATCATTATAAACACCACAGCTGGATAGCCCTTGAAATTTGTATTTCAATGGTACCTCAACCAAGTCTGTAGGTAAATTCTGTGAAAAGTAATGAATTTTTTTGGGTCAAAATTTAACGAAACGATAATTACACGGTAACATACGAAAATAAAGGGGCTGGTTAAGAAAGTTGTGACCAAGAATTACAGCAGAGTTTAACCATTTATGAAATATCTTATAGTCCGTTCAGATTCGTTTGCCGAGATGTTATGATTTATAATTCAAAAAGTTCTTGATGATTTCACATGAATTTTGGCATACGTTGTTAAAATGTCCATGTCGCGAAAACATATGTGTTACTTGATGTCTAGCTGTAACGGTTATTTGAAAGCGGCGAATTCTTTTGATGTTTGCCCATGTAAATATTATTTCGACCATAAACAAAATATTTTACAGTAATCTAGTGCAATGATGACCCATAGGCGTGTCCACAAAATTTTACATGGTGGCAGGTGTAAAAAAATTTAAAATATATCTTTTGTTCGTAGAGTCAATTTGATATTGTTCCATGCTCTTGGTGTGAGTTTCACAAATGTTGTCGCTGCCTTTGAAATAAGTACATATATTTCTTCATGTAAGGAAATTTTGTCTGTAATAGTTGATCCAAGATATCTGAACTTCTGTATTGAATCAAGCGGGCTAATTTTTATAAGTAATGGTTGATGGTTTGCTTATAACATTTTTTGAATTGCTTGGGTGGTATTGAGCAATGAAATGTTTTACAAATCAACTTGTAAATTTTGCAAATCAAACTTTTTTTAGTGTAGACTTAATCAGAGTAATGATCATTCATAATCAGACGAGTCAAATAGGTCGATTACTGTTTTCGGCTGAACAAACAAAAAACCTTCCTTTTTCCAATATTCCTCTTCTTGGCGTAACACATGATCCTCACATTTCACCCAGTAGTCTTTATGTATATTTGATAGAGCCTGATTTGTAAGTGTCTCAATATCACATAATTTGAAAGTTGTATTTGTAGATGCTACGTGTCCTTTAACTTTTGCCCAAATTAGCTCTATAGGATTTAAGTGTGCATGATATGGAGGTAGTCTCAAACATCTATGACCATGTTCTTCAATTAACTTGTCTATTTTAAATATCTTTGTTCGTTGTGTCTGTTTTACAAGGTTAAGCAATTCGGGTTTCAAGTACCTGTCGGTAACTGGTATGTGTTCTTTTATGAGCCACGTTTTGATTGCATCTTTTGTACTTGATGATGTTGGGATTCTATCTTCTACGTTCACTACGTTATGGTATGAAGCATTGTCCATTATCAGACAAGAAGTTCTATCTAATATTGGAAGAATACTTTTTTCGATCCAGTCTTCGAATATGTGCCCATTCATTTCGGAGTGGTAGTCTCTATTGTCAATGGATTTTGAAATGAAAATTAGATGAGCATTCTGCAACAACCCATTATGTCTGCTAGCTGCATGTGCAACTATCAAACGTTGCCCTTTACTACTTGGTACTGATCTTTTAATACTTCCATCTGCTAACTGCCATTCCTTTTCATTTGTATGATGAGCGTTGATCCAAGTTTCATCTAAATACACAATATCATAACCATTCTCGCGCATTCCCTTCACTTCACGTAAATACTTGCTTCTAAGAGCTACCAGATGTGGCTTTTCACAAATAATGTTTTTTCCACCAGCATACTTTCTAAAGGTGAAGCCTGCATTTCTTACAGTTTTGCATAATAAAGTTTTTGATATTTCAATGTCGTTATTAGTTTTCAGCCAAATCTTCAACTTTCTAAGTGTCACTTCTTCGTTTTTATCAAACATTCTACATATTTCTCTTTTTACTAGGTCCTTATCGAAACTGTCTATCTTTTCTTTCCTTCCTTGCTTTCGTGAATTTGTTGGCAATAAATATCCGCTTGCTTCCACTATTCGATCAAATGAACGTTTACACAAACCTAAAATATGCATTGTTCTCTTCTCAGGATTTGATAAAGAACAATAAAGATGTCCCTTTTTACGCTCTCTGCAGAAGTATTGATAAATCTTTATAGCAATGTTATGCTCAGTAAAATATTTCGCTTTCAGATTCATTCTCACATAGACTTGCAGAAGGTAATATGCTTAGTGCCGCCTACTTTCTGTAAATATTGAGACGTGCCTCTGACTTGTGACTTGAAATCGAGTCAATAGCCGTTTTTGATTTCACATAATTCTAAGTTCAGGAAAAATAATATTTGGTGCTAAACGGGAATTTCCATATGTAACATTGCTTTATACAAATGTACAGTGGAAACAACTACTTTTAGAACGGTGCACATTCTACCGTGAGGGTCATGCCTTTATATTTAATAATCAGCTGTGAGATGTAAGCATCTACATAATCCAGCGATTGTTTATAATTTAGATTAACTTTTTTTTAATATAGGTTAAATAAGGTATCTTTGATACTGGATCACATTTCTTTGATAAAAAAATATTTCTATAGCGACATTATTATTCTAAACCTAACTTCAAATGATCAATCCAAATGAACAATACGTTTTTGATAAAAATAATTTAACATCTCGGCAAACGAATCTGAACGGACTATAGTAGTTAATTACAATAAAATTTGGAGGAAGTTAGGGTATTTTATCATAAATAACTGAAATATTTAATAATTAGACTATTCAATTGAAAGTAAATTATGCAAATTAGTCACCATTTTGAATATTAATTAGCCCCAATTACGTCTGATAATTTTTACAGTATATTCAAAAGATGCGTCTTGCCTTCCTGAACACCAAATGTATTGTTTTAATTTTATGCATGTTTTATCGTAAATAACTAAGATATTTCATAAATAGACTTGGTTGAGGTATCGTTGAAATGCAAATTTTAAGGGCTGTCTAGCTGTGGTTCTAGCTTTATAATTCTGTAAACCCAATTTGAAAATTTCGTGCTAATCAAATGCCTATTATTTAAATAGTAAATAGTCTCAGTCTGGAAATACTAGCAGCTGTGGAGAGAATGGCCATTCAGAATGCTACGCCGGCCGGAATGGCAGCTAATGAATGAATGAATTATATATATGTTTTACGTTTATAAATTTCGATACACACCCACGCGACTTCACCACAACTTACCAACTTGACAACATAAATTGTCACAAGAATAGGATATACAAACGGGATTCTTCGTGACAATTCTTCCTTACTTCAAAATTTAGTCTAATATATAAAACAGTGTTGCCAACCCGTTCCATTTAATTTTGTTTGTCTCGTGCCTTAAAAAAACAATGGATGAGAAAATATTTTTTTTATTAACATGTAGTCCCGCATAGTGCCGTGATGTGCTATGATGCAGAGAGGCGGCCACATCAGGCAACACAATCAAAATACATTTAAGGGGTGGCAGAAAAACGTTTTTTAAGGGGCGGCATTTCAAAGACTTGCATCATACTTAGAAAATCTACCCTACGGTTCTTACTCCGTAGACAAGGGGACGCTGCTGGGGATGTTCCTCCCACTCCAAAAGCAAAACTAACATAACATTTAGCACTTTACCAAAATGTTGATAAAAACCAAACCCTTGACGATTTTTGCACAAACTGGTCTTCAAATTTCCCGTCACAATTTACACACGGAAATGGACGAATGCCATTTTTTACAGGAACAAAAACTCTTCTTAAGGTAATCATGTCTACGGCCCTGTAAACATGTTACAAGATATCACATCAATTCATTAATATCAATTAATATTATAATTAACGTTATTATAGATGTGCGAAATCATTGTCAGTCAAACTTCCTCAATTTTCTGGAAATGTTTTCTGTTGTATTTAGGGTTGCCAACTAATTTTTATCAAAGGGACTATCATACCAAAATTTCACACACAAAATTCAAGGAAAAATATACATTATAAAACGCTAACGATATTCAGATAATTATAACTCGATTTTAAATTGAAATTAATCACTGTTAGTTAATACTGGAATTGAGTTTATTCCAGATCTGCAAAACTGTAGCCAGACAAATCTCCTTATGTATAAAGGTCTAATCTTCTGGCTGTACTTGTATGTACAAGCTGTTCAGTGATATTGATGACTGAAGCGAACTTCCTTAAATGTTCTGTGATCATTTTTTGACATAATACTGACATCTTCTAACGTTCTTTATGTTCTTGCATAAAAATACGTTTGCTACAGAGTTCATTTAAATGATCAACAATGCATATGCTTATCGAGTAACTCCAATTATAAACAAATATAGGACTATGCCTACTTCTGTTGTTTTTGCGTCATGTCTGATTATGAAAGTCTGAACGATTTCTCAGCTTCCTTTAGTTATTTTTGTGTGTAACAGCGTGTATTTCAATATCTTTCAATCTTACCAGTATTCAAAATTTAATAGTATGTGCAATGGCATTTTGTGTCATTGAGCCACCGAGCTTCCAAGTGCTACGGGTACTTATTGCTCATAATGAAACAGCGACAAGGGTATACTAAATGGTGGTACAGTGACAGCAAAAATACTGAACGAAAATGTATGCTCCAACAGACGATATTATTTATATTTATACACTAACGTTTAACTGTATTGCAATAGTAAGATTATGGTAATATAGTTGAATGGTTTCAAATGGTAGTTAGTTAACCGTTGCTATGTAACGCATTACACCAGATCGCAACTTATTTTCTCTAGTAATCAGTTTGACATTTTGGTGTTTAAAAAAATTAATGAGCTAAAAACATTAAAATTATGTTTTAATAAATAGAGACGCTAAAATGCACCAGACATTTGTAGAAAGCACTAAACTATTGTACTACCGCTATTTAAAAAATGTTGGCACCTGGTAACTTGAAACAAACACAGATTTGGAAAGAATTGATCACCAAAATGGCAACCCTGGTATTATAGTAATAATAATAATAATAATTACTTCTATGTAAAACACAACTGTTTTGAGAGAGAAATAATGGAGGGCAGAGCACATGGGAGGAGGAGGAAAGGCAGACCAAAAAGACGATGGGCTGACGACATAAAATATAGCATGAATATGTCGTTGGAAAATGTTAACCACATTACCCAAGATAGAGATGGGTTCAGTGAGTTCATTGAGAAAACAACTTTCTGGAGATAACACGTCACATTACATGTTTCCTGAGCTCGAAAGATGCGTAAATAGTAACACTGACACTCGGGAATGCCATTTTGGTGCTTCTCGCAACAGATCTGGTTATTTTTCAAATTAGATGGTGCCAACATTTTTAAATATCGCGGCCATATTAGTTTAAGTTAAAAAATGTGTTGGTGTTTTACTGCATTTTGTCATGTGGGAAGGCTGCAGGGTCCGACTACATAACAAAAACTCAGACATAATAACAACTCTAAATGATTTTGGTGTGGATACTATCACAGAACTTTGCAATGACATATATGAAACAGGCCACATACCTAACGACCTAACAACAACAATTTTCATACCACTATCTAAGAAGCCCAGGGATGTGGACTGTACAGAATATAGAACAATAAGTCTAATGAGTCATTTAACTAAAATACCCCTCAAGATAATACATAGTTAGTTAGTTAGTTAGTTAGTCGTCGGATCATCATCACTGCAAACTGGACACATCCATAGTTGCTCCGATCTCTCCTTGAGTGTATCCGCCATCACACTTCTGCTGACGGTACCGGTCCTATGCTGGTTGACCATCATTCTTCTGCGCCCTCCAAAATGTTCACCTCTAGCAACACCGCATCTCAATCCCTGATCTTTAATCCTAGCCATTGAAAAGGAATCATCATCCACATTCGTCTCACTCTCGCGTGTTATATCTCTTAAGGAGTTCAAAACGTCAGCGCGATCCATTGCCCCATCGCCCTTTGCCACAATCGCACACGATGCCAGTTGATCCGCTCTTTCATTGCCTCGAACGCCCACATGTCCCGGCACGAAAATAAATGTAACCGCTTTCAAGCTCGCATTTCTCAAGGCCTCAATCCACTGTTCGCGAACGAGACCCACTTGTACCTTCTTAATCATACTCATAGAGTCACTCAAGATGCAGACCTGCGTTACTTTCTGTGTGCGTAGCCACTCAAATGCCTTGGTCACCGCCATAGTCTCCATGGTCATACTACTCGTAGTGACCGCAAAGGCACCACTTTCCTCCTTGATCGTTTTACCTGCGCACTGAGCTGTAAAGGCCCAAGCACTGCGAACATGCCTAATTACAGATCCATCAGTGTATATAATCACATCCCCCTCTTTGGTATTCTCACTGATTAAAGCCTGCACTTCTTTCTCCACAGCTGTGGGACACCATTCTCTGTATTCCCTGCTAAGTGATATTACTACTCTCAAACAAGTTTCGAAATCTGTGGGTAGACCTATCCATTCCGCACCAGCTGCCACATCCTGTAATCGGCACACGCTTTGTATTACATCCTCAGCACGTCCCATCCACGACCTTCCTCTCTTGAGTCTGCTGCCTTTAACTTTCTGTATTTCGGAATGCAACGGGTGTTCCTTATCTGCATGTATTTGAAGGTACGCCCGTTCACGGCAATACTGTAATCTATGCTCAGCTGTTGGGCAGTCAAGTAGGTATCGCATAGCTCTTGTCGATGTGTCTCTTGTGCATCCCAGAATGATACGCATTGCTGCATTCTGGACTCTATCCAAATTTTCGATCTGAGTTTGGCTAAGAGTCAGAATTGCCAGTGCATATTCCACCACAGCCACAACCAAACCCTGGTATAAAATAAATAACAATATTTGCTCACACTGCGCAGCAGCCATAACCTTCATTGCTGCTAAGCCTTTGCCTGCCCTTATGATAATGTGGTCAACATGTTCCCTGAAACTCAGGCTTCTGTTAAAAAACACACCCAGATATCTCATTGTGCTAGTTCTCTCTAAACTTTTCCCGGACAACGAAACTTGTGGCATGGGTGTCTTTACCATGTGATTGTTCAAGGAAAACCACGTCACGAATGCCTTAGACGGATTAACCACTGCTCCCGTATCTCGACACCAATTTGTCAGTCTGTCCAGCTCCTTCTGTAGTTCCACGACGCACTATTCTCGATTTCTGCCCTGTCTATACACCAGGATATCATCGGCATTGCTGGTATTGTTGTCAATACAAGATATCCTGTATTGTTGTCAATTCTGTAAAAGAACATTTTGTGCGCGCATTGGATTTGTTAGTCATTTAAAAACACACTATTAACTTTATTATTTTTATTATTTATTGTTATTATTATTATTATTATTATAGTTGAGTTTTTGGTCATCGTCTATTACGACGGACGAACATCATCATCATATATGGGAAGGTCTGAGTGGTTCTTTTTGTTGCTAGTTGTCATACTCAACACTAACCTCATACCTATTATTAGTCTCTTATGACATGCATAGTAGATCAGAACGTTAATATTATTTGCTCCTCCTTCTGACACTGTCAACACACGAAATGACTGAACCCTCCCTCTTTAAATAATGTAACTTCATAATTAACGCTACGGAGAATACATAACAAACCACACAGCCGCCCGTTTTTTAATATGACAGTAGAACTATAAGAAAACTATTTGATTACTCAAAATGTTTCATACGTAAGCTTGGTTTTTTTTTCTTCAATACTCCCTATGTGCAAAGTATGACGGCAATATGGGGGGGGGGGAAGAGGAGGAGAGGTGGTGACCATTCATGTTGAAGTATTGACCATCCACTTCTGTAAACGCCGTATACCCACCTTTTTCCTAGAAAAAAACCACTGTATATATATATATATATATGACGCTCTACAGTCAGAGCGCATCATCTTGTGAAAAGAGGAGAAATATTGCAGCCCGACAGCGGAGAGTAGCTAGAAAGTCACGGATAGATCAAAATCCGTATACTGTGGTCATTCCATGCCCGAACTGCCCAAGAACATTTACAGCTCGATTAGGGCTCATTAGACATCTACGAACTATTAGACATGGTCATAATTCTAACTGAATTTTCAAAAGTGGATGTAAAAATTGTCATCATCACTTGTGATGGACGAACACAAACACAGATATGTATGTATTCATTATTACATGATGGTAAAGCTGTCCCTTGTGTAAACGTAGATTTATGTGTGTGTGTCATCAAGGAATAATTTTTATTACAATATGTTTATGTAATAAATCTCTGTTTTGTCATCCTCATGTTTCGTTATTACCTAACCCTTGTTTGTACCACAAACTATGGTATTATTATAATTAATTTTATTTAAGGTTCTCTAATGGTGAGTGGCGCACTTCTTTCAAACGCGGACATGGTCCAATTTCTCTTCTTCTGCGTTCGTTCTCAGACTCCTAAACATTAGCAGTATGTAGTCCGGAGAACGAAGTGCATTGTGTCATAGCTTATATCTTAGTTGCGATATCTGCGCTTTTCTGTCTTGACACATCCTATTACTTTGACCTTTTTGGGGATGAAACAACAAACGCGAGCCCAATACCTGCTTAGTCGCCTCTTACAACATAATTGGTAGGTAATAATGTCGCAATTGTTTACCCCCTCCCCTTTCTGTCCACTGGCAACACACGGGCGCCAATTTGGTTATATCATAGTTTTTTAACCATAAAATAATAATAGAGTTCTGGTAATCCAGCAACCACGAGTTCGAGAGTAGGCATATGTATTTAAGGGAGTGGTGCAGAACCATAACCACCGAGTTATATATTCAATACGTTTGTGTCATCGCAATGGTAATATTGGAATCATGGTGACTAGATTATCTGTAACAGTAACCCCCCTTTTTTTGTGTGGCTGAAAGGCGCATACCTCGCCATAAGATAGGCCTACTTTCTTTCTTTAAAAAAAAGAAAAACTGAAGAAGTGTGATCGGTAAACAGTGAATATACTATATATTCACAAACATATTCATAATTTTCGTATTGCAGGAATGACAAAGAAACTAACAATATATATGGTGTCCCTATAAGCTACAGTTTACTCAATTTGTGTACTTTGAATCGCAGGTGCTTAACATGACTAGCATACCACCTAAGGACAAAGATGGTGCCATAGACCTCCCACTCTAACATTAACTCTTCCTTTTCTCACGTACTGTCTTTGGAATGAATGAAAGTGATAGTTTGTCATGTGTATCACGTTACAGAAAACCTAAACTTATCATCCATTACTCAATAAATTACAGTGACCATGACTAACCCTTATACATAATAATACTAGACAACACACTGTTAAAATTATATTCCTTACAACTCTCCCACCTGTGTTAAAATTATATTCCTTACAACTCTCTCACTTGTGTTAAAATTATATTCCTTACAACTCTCCCACCTGTGTTAAAATTATATTCCATACAACTCTCCCACCTGTGTTAAAATTATATTCCTTACAACTCTCCCACCTGTGTTAAAATGAATAAATGGTAGAAGTTTCTCTGGCAAAGAATGCCACAATAAAAGCGAGCACAGTGCTCAAAAGATACAATAGATTAATGTTTTTGAGATTGTTGAATAGTCCAATGTCAGATGAATAACTTCTAAATCCATAAATGTGATCCATAAATGTTCAGTGAATCCAAGGTGGAGAAAGTAAACAATGTATAACCCAAGTATGTAATTATTGAGCACTGTGAACATTCTGCAGTTATGTTGTATGTGTACAGGATTTTTGATTTATTTAAGATCAAAACTTGCAAAATGCAATGCCCGAAGAAGGCCATTGGAATCACCAGACTCAACCAAAATGTGCAATGAGAACATCAGAAAGATAATAGATAAAACACCATGCATAGAATATATATAGAAACAACAGATAAAATAGTTTGGACAATGGAGGGAGGGGGTTTAAATTTAAGTAATTATTACTAATACGGACGTTTTTATAAGAATTGTCTATTGTCATAAAGTCCACACTTGCCGCTGAGCGTAGAGGTTTGTACAGAAGATGTAGTCTGTGTTTCAGAGCCAGGTGTGTTGCTATGGTTGTAGTGCAGTCATATTTATTCAGGATGGTCTTGATGTTGTCTATCTATCTTTTCCTAGGTCTTCCCTTGGCTTTGTATCATTATTTAAATCTTGTTATAAGCTCTTATGGGACCGTTCATCCTCATAAGACGTCAAAACAATTTTATCTGTTGTTTCTCTATATACTTGAAGCACTATGTTATACTTAGTATCCGTCTGATGTTCTAATTGCGCACCTTGTCGAATCTGGTGACTCAAATAGCCTAACTTAGACATTTCGCAAGTTTCGATCTTTCTTTTACTTGTAGGTGTTAGTTGCCAAGTCTGACATTGGTAGCATAGTGTTGGCACAAAGATGCTCTTACTTATGTGTAGGTGTTAGTTGCCAAGTCTGACATTGGTAGCATAGTGTTGGCAAAAAGATGATCTTACTTATGTGTAGGTGTTAGTTGCCAAGTCTGACATTGGTAGCATAGTGTTGGCACAAAGATGCTCTTACTTATGTGTAGGTGTTAGTTGCAAGTCTGACATTGGTAGAAATAGTGTTGGCACAAAGATGATCTTACTTATGTGTAGGTGTTAGTTGCCAAGTCTGACATTGGTAGAAATAGTGTTGGCACAAAGATGATCTTACTTATGTGTAGGTGTTAGTTGCCAAGTCTGGCATTGGTAGCATAATGTTGACACAAAGATGCTCTTACTTATGTGTTTCTTTACTTCCATGTTGTTGTTTTTTTTTTTGTGGGTGCTAAAGCAAAAGTGACATCTGGTATATCACAATATTTGCATTTTGACATCTTGTTTCTATCTCTCAATTGAC
This sequence comes from Meghimatium bilineatum, assembly GCA_034231615.1. Lineage (NCBI taxonomy): Eukaryota > Metazoa > Mollusca > Gastropoda > Stylommatophora > Philomycidae > Meghimatium > Meghimatium bilineatum. The sequence goes on along the minus strand of CM067320.1, from coordinate 49,434,881 downwards.
TCGTCCGTCTTCTGTGAAGATACTTCGTAGGTACTTGAACTCTGTGACTTGTATTATTTTTGTGTTCTCTATTTGAATGTTTTGCTCTGTTGATCTCGTTATTTGCATAGTTTCTGCCTTTTGCCATATTGATCCGCTTGTTATATTTATTGCATATTCTTGATAGTGAGTTGATGTGAGTATGCAGTTTTTCTTCATCATCATACATTATGTTTTTATCGTCAGCGAAAAGCAGTTATTTGAGTTTGTTTTTACGTTGTTCATTCTCTGTTGTTTCATAAATCAGAAGTTGTATAAGAATACGCATATAAATTCTACTACATATGGCTGTATGTAAAAAATAAGATGACAGCTATGTTGATGGAAAAGATCTAAAGATAGTAAGAAACATGTATTGGAAACAAACAGCTGTGTCGAGGGTTTACGGTAATGTAGGAGAATTTCAAAAGATAGAGATGGGCATCAGACAAGGATGTGTAATGTCGCCAGATCGTTTCTTTCTGTATACAGAGGATATTATGTGAGACTTAGAAAGAATGCTAGGAATAGCAGTTGGAGGTTACAAAATCTGAATAATCTAAGATATGCTGACGATACAGTTCTGATTACAGGGATAGAACAAGAAATGTAAAGCTTGTTGGACATGGTAGTAAAAAAGGTGAAAACAAAGCTCTCAGTCTAAACCAGAAGAAACCAGAAGTAATGGCTTTTTCAAGAAATACACACCGTCAAAATACAGCATTACTATCTATGATTCAGCATTAAATCATGAGGATAAAGTCAAGTATCTTGGCACCATTTTAACATCAGATGGCAGGTGCTCCAATGAGTAACAGTAATAACAGTAAGAGTAACCGTAACAATGAAACAGTAACCATATGATTTTTTTAAAATTGATAGAACAAGGGGATCTCATCCAAATTTCTCGTTTTTGTATATAGGAAACAATAATTTGTTAAAATATTTTAGACAGATGCATACAATTAAAAAAAGAACACACTAATTGGTAAATGTAAGTTTAAAGTGAAAGTACATCAGAAGTAGATTTTTCAACTTTGTTTTGACACAATAATTAATTAAAACAAATCTGTTGACAACTGTGCATATTATCTCCCCTTCATTGCAAACGTAAAACCACCTTCTATAAATTGAAAACCACCTTCTATAAAGTGGGAAGTTCTCTGTTTACTGTGACTAAATTATATTTTATTAATGAAGCATTATGTTTAGTCAGTGTGACTATCTAAGACACAATAGTCAAGTTTTCTTCCAGTAAACAGAGCCCTATTTCTATCTCGTGAGCACAGTTCACGAAAGTAAGATTGCTCTTGAGATGTCAACATTAGGACTAGTAAGAAAAACCAAAACACAAACAATGTGTGGTGTGGACTGTGCTGTGTGGTTTAGATCAGTGGTGCCAATGTGGTGTGGAAAATCAAGCAAAGTTAGTGGTACTGTTATTGTTGCCTACCATGCACATCGTAAAATGTGACTAAGAAGGTTTTAGGTGGTTGAGTTGGCTCTCCTATTCAATAGAGGATCATGTTATCCAGAAGTCATTCTGAAGTTTGGTGTGTTAGATCGAAAGGCGCAGATATCGCAACCGTGATGTAAATTATAACATACCACACTCCATTCTCCGGATTACATCCTGATAGCATACAGAAGCTTGAGGACGAACGCATAAAAAGAAGAAGCAGATAAAGATCAGTGGTTCTCAAAATGTAATTAGGTCCACGTTTGGGGCTATATATTTTAAGGGAGGGGAATAATTGCACCAAAAAATTAAACTATGGCGCAGATTCTTCCAGATCTGCGACACTAAAATATGTTTTTGAATACTTCTATTCTTTTACAAAACTGTCCACTATATCACAGCACAAGGGGGAAACGATGGCTATCTGAAACAGCTCTGACGGAAAGCTCCACTGCACTGTCTAACTACTGCACTGGAGCTGTTAACTACAGAACAGTTCTTTAATGGAATCCAAATCAGCATCTGACCTGCTGGAAAACGAGGAAGAAGGAGAAAAGAATTATGCGACGCATAAGATATACGATAGTAGTAATCCATAAGGAAATATGACAAGCTTTTTTCTGGTCTATAGGAATTAATCTCTAGTGTTTGGAACAACACATCGGCTGAAAATACGAGGGCTGGGGCAACACAGTGCAATATAAGGAAAAACGGATTTAGATACAAATGCTGTCAATATGTATACACACGACATACTAGCGAATAGACGCATACACATACGACCTGTTGAATAAGAAACCATCATCAGGACAAGCGATAGCAGACTAACAATGAATAGAAACACACATATGACGAAATGGGAGACAAGGGAGGATGAAAGTGGGAGAGAAAGAAGTGAAGCACAAGTGGATATTAAGGGAGTGATATTACGGACGATGTGATCAACCCTGGTAACAGGAGATAAAAAGGACATTGAGATCTGGTCAACAAGACATAGATGCTTTCCATCTTAGTTCTCACTCTGGATAATTGAGTTTCTGCGTTTGTTCTCAAACTCCTGCAGATTAGCGGGATGTAGTTCATAATGCGTTTTGTCATTGTTCACAACATTGATGAGATATCTTTGCTTTTGACCTAACACATTTGACTTTATAATGGCACTGGATCATTTTGACCCTATATAGGATGGGGCAGCCAACTCCACCATATAACCTCCTTAGTCGCTTCTTAAAATATACATGGAAGGCAAACAGTATTGCTATTCTTTGTTCCCATCTCGAGACTTTAAAAAAAACTAATGGTCTGTGACTTTTTAAAAATAATTTGTGTTGTCTAGTGCTTTTGACGGAACGAGTTGGTAGCACTTGCCTAAACAAAATACGTGTTAAAAGATGGTTATTTTGTGCATCAACTTGCATATCATATATTAATAAAAGAAAAGTGTGAAAACCAGAATACTGGTTTCATTAGTTATTATAAAGAATGCAATAGATTGCATGTAACCCCTGTCTGCTGAACGACACAGTACAAATAGAAATGACCGAAATATACCGATGTGGTATCAAAAATTCCCCATTACACATTGTTTACTATACTGTATAATCGTGTCTCTCAATTAGTTGTGTGGACTATTTGAAAATACTCCATCTGAAGTCACATTATTTAACCATTACAGTGATTTTCATTGGTCACTTTTGTATACATTGTGTCGACAGCCAATGACAAATCAACGTCAAGTAAAGTCATTTAGAAGAATGAGTTCACGTGACTGTATTTGACGGGAGACACGGTACAATAAGTCGATATGACCTAACAAAACGTTTACAAACAAAAATGTAATAGTCATGATTGAATGATTGTCCAAACAAATGTCATGTGTTTTGTTTTTGCGAAAACTAATTGTACTTGAATTAAACTCATAACATAAAAACATGGATCTTTTTGTACTTGAAGTTTTAAGAAGATAAAAATGCGATTGCAATGGAACAATGGGATAAAAACTGAGGCTCTGTATGGAAAAATAATTTTGTGAAATATATTTTGAGGCTCTGTCTAGGATAGCAGGGTTATAGAGAGTGGACATTTCCATTATTCATTAAGGGTCATAACCCCGCAGATACTATCAGTTAAGGGGATGTAATACATGTGAAATGTATTAATATGTGCAAATATATTAATAAATCATAAGAACACAAATATTTTGATCTGATCATGTGGTAATATCATTTAAATAAACAACTCTCATTTATCTTGAGTGATTTTATGTAACTCTTCTCCGTTCTACTATTTATAAAAACGTTTTTTGAAAGCAATATGCACGACATTCTTCCCTAACTGTTGACATGGTGAACAAAAGTGTGGCACATAAACTTTTGGATGTTAAGGGATAATGTCCGTATAAGGTTCAAGTTCCCCGCGGAACTTTACAAAAGTTGGATCTTGACTTTGTATGGGAACTAGTGTCAGTAGTCCGTTCACATGTCTTAGACTCCACCGCGGGGTCAAGGTTCAGCCAGTGTCGAGTCAGCTCGCTCGTCACAGTACCGCTTGGGATCTAGGCTGGTTCCTCCCCATATGACATGTTAAGACAGGACGAAGTCACCGGGGTGAAGTTTTCGGTCGTACGGAATGTTAACAGCATAAACGTGCTCAGCTGAGTGGTGAGCTATACTCAGCGTCCGAGTGGCTTTCGAATGTCGGCGCCTGCTATGTCATACCGCCTCGAGAGAGGATTACGGGGGTATAGGAGAGCTGCTTAGAAAGTGCTTCACTCGACTTTTTTGTCATGAAATCATCTAAATTTTAGTATTATTTGTATTTACACGGTTACCTCCCTTACACTTGAACGTATTTTTGATTTAACATTTGGATACTGCTATTTATTGGAAAGAATAAATAAAGTATTTTTATAAAAAGTAGTAATGTAGTCTTACAGTTTTTAATGGCCATAATTCTTAATTCGTAATTTAAAAGATCTTAATTATCTAATTATAATTTCGTTAACAAAAGAAAATAAATTTAGTATTCACGAGGAAAAAAATGGGATTGCAATTTGTGAGTTTTAAAACGCTTCATTTTTGAGAGAAAATTTACTTTCAACAATAACGCAATTTCACAATATAACGACATCCACCTGTGTCAGCTGAGTTTTTAAAAAATGTAAGCTCAAAATATTTTGACTTGAAACATTGCTTACTAAAATTGCGGAAATATACATTTGTTTATGTTAATGGCACATATGTATTGTAATTGTATGTATTGAGTGCAAAGATGTGTCCATGTCTCACCGAGATTGTCTTGGTTTTATAACACTGACTTATATCTCGCCCTGTTTTGCATATGTCCCAGTTTCTATAACAGTTTACAAATACAACGAATGTGTTACGTGTTCAAATCAACACACTTGGTCTCGCTTCGTTTAAACGAATAAAGACGCTTGGTAACCCTAAATGCGTCCGAGCGTGAAGACTTTGATTTATTTATACATAGATTAGTGGTCATAAGGTATTTTCTGTAGACGAATTAATTAATTCACAGTATTATGTGATTGCCATGTGTCTTCTGTTACAGAGATCATCCAATAAATAAATTAAATTTCCAACACAGCTGACCCGTGTTCTTTGTTATAATTAAAAAGATAGAAACTCTTCAAGAATCTGTTTCTAGAAAAAAAAATTCTGAACGTAGTGATAGTTAGATAAACTTAATTTCCAATAGAAATAGTCCTTGGTTGGCGGGTCAGAAAGGGGAGCTAAACTGTTACCTGTCAAGCATATCGTAAGCAGCAACTAAGAGGAATTTAAGGTGGAGTTTGTTGTCCCATAAAGGCCCGTAGATAAGGAGGTTGTAGGGTTGAGATATTCAACTTCCCGTCCTTTAGCAAACCCTGAGATTTTAACAAAAGGAACATCACAATTCACACGAAGAAGATCTGATACACGAAAACACACGAATGACTTTTTTAAAGGGAATTACTCCCTCCCCCCCCCCCTACTTTATAACATTTATAACACTGCTCTCACCCGACAGTGTCAAATTGACCTAGAGGCTATGCTAAAGTTCGATTTGTCAGTTAAGCTGTCAATTATGGCACAACTTTTATCTGGACTATATCCTGATGATCTGCAGGAGCTTGAGAATGGATACAGAAGATGAAACAAGAGGTTGAAAAGATGTTTTTACCAGAAGGTATCGCTCTTGAACAGATGTGTGCACCAGAATGCATTGATCTTAGTGAAGAATGGATTATCTTTTCAAGACTATCTTTCCAATGACTAGGGAGTTCATTGATAAACATAGGCTATGAATGTGAATGAATGCTGTGTTCATGGAGTTCATCTCCGAATATTTTCATGACACGGATGTTGTGAGACACGGACGAATGGTATCTTCAAAAGTTAATGAAGTACCGGGGGTATGGCTGTATAAAACTACGGCTGTATAAAAGTGTTTTTGTCGCGCTCCTTTTCTGCCTAATTGGCTCAATAAAGCATTCAATGATATTCGGCATCTTTTGTTTGAGAACAGCCGATTTGTTCTTAGTTATTACAATTTTACTCATAAATAATGAGTTCTTAAAAGTTGTTGTTCAATATTACGTATTGAAATGTGTATATTACATTGCAATCTGAAAATAGATTACAGCATAGTTTTAAAACATGTAATATAAAGAACCTGGCACACAAAGGTGAAAGGTAAACAAAGGCAGCATACGACAAGTAGTTTCTGCTAATGCTTGTAGCGCCCTAGGAAATAGTAAGTAATTTATTATGTCTTGTTTTTCTGTGATACTACCGACTCGTAGTTGGAGTGCTATTTAGTAATTATTTTCTATGAATTTCAGATAGTTCTATTGGCGTAATTTCAGTGTTATTGGACTGCTTTGGCTATCAAATCAATAGCAATAGTCTTCAGAAGGACTCTTCAATAGATGAATTATCATAATTATGGATAACTATAATTAAGTCCCAGTAACTAAACTAATACTAATTTAATTTAAATTAGTATTAGTACTATTACAATTTACATTACATTACATCAAAACGATTATTATGCCAACGCTGTGTCGTGTGCTACCAATGCCTAACGTGGACAAGGCCAGGACAAGACAAAAGTAAACTTGTGACAACTGAAATGGCATGTTTGCGAAGAATCCTAGGGATATCATTAAGAGACGGAATGAGGATATTAGACAAAGAAAAGGAACCACCCCAATCTTGGAACATATTAACTAATTAAGAGACAAAAGATCAAATAGTTTGCACTGCACACATCAGCAGTACGTACCATAGCAAGCTAAGTTACACAGATACAGTGAAGGCAGACCTAGAGGACGGCCATGAAAACTATGGACCACCGAGATAAAAGAGGCAACAAATTTCACACTAACTCAGCACACAAGAGAGCCATCTCCAGAAAACTCACGCTACCCCTCACGCTGAAACTGAAAAGCAACAAACGATTTAGTAGATAGATATATAGACTATTTATTGTACTCGCTCTAAGTCTCTACCTAAATTAGTAAATATTTAATTACTAAATAATAAAGTAGGCTGATCAAATATTAATATTTTGTGATTGATATTATTCTTACATAGGTGATATTGAAGATAGTTTTGGTGTAATTAATATAGTAATTTTAGCACAAGCAAGTGCTACAGCCAGCCCTAGATTAACCAAGAATGCATATAAAACACTTGCTTAGAAATCAAGGGAACAGGGGGCAACAGCCACACCATGACAAATTTCAGTGCTCCCAGCAAATAAATTTTAAGTTTACATATTCTGAGATGAAAACATGTCTTTATTAATAAAATTGCAAAAACATAAGATTCCAGTGTAAGATTAATATATAGTAATGTGTAACTTATAAAAGTCGCCTGTGTGTTGCTGGGGCCCGAAAGGGGAGCAAAGAATAGCAACACTGTTTACCTTCCACGCAATTTGCAAAAGGGGACTAAGGAGGATATGGGATGGAGTTGGCTGTCCCATCCCATATAGGGTCAGTGATGCTGAAGTCGGATGTGTTAGGCAAAAAAGGCGCAGATATCGCAGCAATGCTGTAAATCATGACACAACGCATTTCGTTCTCCGGACTACATCCTGCTAATCTGCAGGAGTTTGAGAACGAATGCAGAAGAAGACTTATAAAAGTGTTAAAAGGCAGAAGTGATGGTCATTTCCAAGAAGCAGACTACCTCAGCATGCAACTTCAAAGTGAATGGATCAATTGTAAAACAGGTTCATCAATTTAAATACCTGATAACCTGACCTTACCACCAAACCAACGGACATCAAACTAAACGGCAACACTCTTGAAAAAGTCAACAACTTCACATACCTTGGCAGCAAGCTATCAACAACAGGCGATTTATCAACAGAAATATCACACCGTATTGCACTGGCTGCTAACTCATTCAATAAACTATCAAATATCTGGCATTCAAAAACACTAAGAAATAACACAAAACTCAAAATCTTCAACTCCTGCATAATTCCAACATTAACATATGGATGGGAAAGTTGGAAAGCAACATCAAACTTAGAGCAAAGACTAAACACCTTAGAAAATAAATGTCTTAGAAGGCTACTGAACATACGTTGGTCAGACTTCAAATCAAACACAGTTGTCAGACAAGAATCAAAACTAGAATATGTATCCACCTATATTAGAAAGTGTCGCTGGAATTACATCGGACACGCGCTACAAATGGAAACTGAAAGACTCCCCTGTCAAGCTTTGATGTGGTCACCAAAAGGCAAGAGAAAATGAGGAAGGCCAAAAGAAACTTTACGTAGAACTATTACAAAGGAACGTTTCACCATTGGTATCAGAAACAATGAAGATCTAAAGCAAACTGCAATGAAACGAGAGACTTGGAAATCTATGACATCTGCCCTATGTGCCGTCTTTGGCCCTAGAGGAATAACTAACTAACCCTGATAACCTCAGGTGGAAAAAGTACATGGAAAACAGCTAGTAAATGACTCTGACTTCTTCCATGTGGTGTGCCATTGACAATACTTTGTGCCTAACTGCTACTCTCTAAGCCTCTCAAGTGTGTGCAAGATGTCCTACTTCTTCAAGTATTATATTCAAAAGGTACTAAATACCTTGCATCCATCAACAACTTGGGCAGCCTCTTCTTCTCTTACCTGGAGTCTTTCCCATCATGATTATTTGATTGTAACCCATTAAGTATTTTTATATGTCCAAAATATATTAACTTGTGTTTTTAGCAGATTTGAAGAACTACCGTAATAATCTTTTATGTTCAGGTATTTGGTGATATCTGTTTTGGATCATGTCTCTGTCCATGATATTCTTATGACCTTTCTATACCATTTCATTTAAAATATTTATATTTTCTTTCCATTGCAAATGTAATTGCAGAAGTCTGACAACTATATAGACCTATCACCATTGGAAAAAAATATAGCTTCTTAATTGTAACTTTGCTTTTAAAATTTGCCTTTTGTGATAGAAACTTTCATACGCGATGGGTTTTGTAGGTCAATTATTAATTTCTTTCTAATCTGTGTTTAACAAGTCTCTTGTGTTGTTAATGGTTGACTACAATTCAAAGTAGTTGTTTTTTCTAGTTGTTCATTGTTGATAGTTATATTTGTGTTCATGTGAGTTTCTTATAGTAGTTTGCCACTGCTTTTGAGCAAGTTATGGTCACATATTTGTTACTGTCTTTGATTCACTAACAGCCTATTACATGACCTTTCCAACTCCTGCCTTTGAAGCCATTGTCATCAATATGATCTTCTTTCTACCTTCTCCACCAATCAGCTGTGTGTACAATATGTGTGTACAATATAGTAATTTATTATGTCTTTTGTTTTTCTCTGATACTATCGACTCAAAGTTGGAGTGCTATTTAGTAGTTATTTTCTATGAATTTCAAATAGTTATAATTTCAGTGTTATTGGACTGTCTTGGCTATCAATATCAATTAAAATCAATAGCAATATAATCAAACCGATTATTATGCCAACGCTGTGCTACCAATGCCAAACGTGGACAACAACAGTACAAGACAAACGCAATCGTGTGACAACTGAAATGGCATGTTTGTGCAGAATCCTAGGGATATCATTAATGGACAGAATGAGGAATGAGGATATTAGACAAAGAAAAGGAACCACCCCAATCTTGAAGCATATTAACTAATTAAGAGACAACAGATCAAATCGTTTGCACACATCAGCAGACTACCATCAGACAGTGCGTACTGTCTTTTGCGTAGCATCTATATGTAGTTTAGCCAACTTTCATAATTCATTGTTTGGGAATTGAAGGGGGTATTTCCATACACAAACAAACACATGAAGCCATATGTGAGCTTGACAGAAGTGTGGAAACATAAATATAATAAAAATAATATTGCAAATGGAAGACTCAAACATTAGCAAGATTTTCAAACTTAATTTCATTACTTTATCGTCATTTGTCACGCATTATTTTTAGATAAAGACCTACCTTTGTGGATAATATGTTGATTCTGTCTGTTCTGTACCTGTTTAACTATATTTTTTATGTGATTTACTGGTATTCTATGTTTTGTGAGCTGTAAACATTTCTATTAATATCTATTGGAAGACAATAGAAGTAGATATTCTTGAAAACTTCATAAACATTATATATTGATTACTTAATTATAACTACATGTAGTGTGTCCCCAACCTTTATCTCTTATCATGATAGTGGACTCTATTAAACTGTTCTTTGCCCATCTCTTAATGTTTCCATGTAAATTATTGTTCTTCCTCTTTCTTGCTTACTTATAACCTTTTTCCCTAGAATGATGATTAGAAGAGTGGCATGTATCTTTATATCTTTGTTACTTCATGTGCCTATTTTCTTCTTCTGCATTTATTCTCAAACTCCTGCATATTAGCAGGATGTAGTCCGGAGAACGGAATGCCTTGTGTCATGGTTTACAGCATTGCTGCGATATCTGCGCCTTTCGGCCTGACACATCTGACTTCAGCATGGCATTGAGTCACTGACCCTATATGGGATGGAACAGCCAACTCCATCCCATAACCTCCTTAGTCGCCTTTTACAACATGCGTGGAAGGTAAACAGTGTTGCTATTCTTTGCTCCCCTTTCGGCCCCAGCAACACATGGGGTGGTCTATTTTCTATCTATTACAATAGTTTCATTCATTCATCCATTGGTACCATGCCTTCTGGCGTAGGCGATAATGTCTTTCCACAGTCCTCTGTTTGTTATACATTTAAATATAGTTTCTGAATCATGCCAGGCTTTCAAGCCATCCAACATTTTCTCATGTTGTCTTCCTCTGTCTCTCTTACTCTCAATCTTTCCAGTTGTTACAATGTTCTCTAGCCCACCTCTTCTCATGACATGACCCAGGAACTGTGATTGTCATCTTCTAATACAGTTAATAAGTTCTCTATTTGAGTTGCCCAGTTGTAGAATTATAGCATTACTCTTTTTAGCTGTCCATGATATTTTCAACATTCTTCTATAAAACCACATTTCTGTGGCCTCCAGGTGTTTTCTTGCAATATTGTCAATTGTCCATGCTTCACTACCATATAACAGTATGGACCCTATGTAACATTTTAGTATGTTCTTTCTTACTTCTATTAATAATGAATTATTACACAAGAGGTTCACCATCTTCTAGAATGCTGCTTTTGCCTGTGCTGTTCGACTTTTTATCTCAATGATGCATCCATCATCTGAAGTATTAATTGTGCCCAAATATTTAAATTTGTCTGCTTGTTTAAGAACTGTCCCGTTGACCCTGATGTTACATTTAGAAGAGTTAGATGTTTTAGATGTAACCATTACCTCTGTTTTCTTGGTGTTCAAGCTGTGACCTTTGTTTGCGCTTTCTTCTACTATAGTTGTAATCAATTTTTGTAGTTCTTTTTCACTCTTTGCTACCAGAACCCTGTCATCAGCATATCTCAGGTTATTCACATTATACCCACCAGCAGCTATTCCTGGCATATTTTCTATAGATCTAAAAATAATTTCACTGTATAAGTTAAACAGATCAAGTGATAGCACACACTCATGTCAGACTCTTTGTCTTATTGGATGAAATTCCCCTATTTGGTTGTTGATTTTGATTGCTGCTGTTTGTTGCCAATATACCCGGTATGTTCTCTGTTATTCTAAGGTCTTTACTATCAATGTTGATATCCTTTAACATACTGATGATTTCCTTATGTTTCACTTTGTCAAATGCTTTTGTATAGTCTATGAAGCACAAAAATAAATCTGTCTTCACTTCAATTGATCTTTCTATCAACATTCTAAAGATATATAGATGGCATTATTTGTCCCTTTTCCTGTTACAAAACCGTTTTGTTCTTTGCCGATTTCTGGCCTTAGTTTCCTTCTTACTCTCATCATGATGATTCTAAGTAAAATTTTAGTCATAATACACATTAAACTTATGGTGCAATGGTCATCACATTCAATAGCTTCCGGTGTTTTAGGTAATGTTATGAATATGGATTTTAATAAATTACCTGTTAAATTCTTCTTCTTTTTCTTTCATTCGCTAATAATGTCTATATCTGCAGTGTTGTTTCTTGTATAAATTGGACAGTGTTTTCCATTTCTTGTTTTGTACCATAAAGTTTAACATTCATTGGTGTATCAGAAGGCCAGTATGTGCATCTTAATGTGTCATAGTTTGCACATTCTTGAAGGATATGTTCTGAAGTCTGGTTGACTTGTCCACAATTACACTTTGCTGTTGTGCCAATTTTAAATTTTGTATACATATGGCTGTTTAGTCTATTGTGTCCAGTTCTCAGTCGAAATATGATGACCTTTACTTGTCTGTTCTTCTTCTTCTTCTTTCGTTCACTTGAAACATGTCTATATCTGTAATTCTGTCTCCTTAATAAAACTCACTGTCTTTTGTAGTTCATACAGTGTCCCATAGAGCTTTGATTCCAGTATTGTTTCCTCTGGCCAATATGTCTGCCTCAGCGTTTCATGCTCAGAACACTCTTGAAGTATATGTTTGGCACTCTGTGCTGCCTGTCCACATGTACACATGGCCGTGTTGCCAATCTTGAACTTTGTATACATGTGACTGCGGAGTCGGTTGTGTCCTGTTCTGAGACGTAGAATTATAACTTGTTCTGATCTGTTTATATTGTGATAGTCATCTTGTGTTGGTGTTTGTGGCTTTCTTATTGACTTGAGAAAAAGAGTGGGTGATAGAACTCCTCCCTGAGGCACTCCATGGCGTAGTAATACTTTCCTACTTTTTTGCCATTTACTTGTACTCTGGCTCTTCTATTGTGAAGAAAGGCTTTCGTCCATCTATACATATTTCCACATATCGTGTAATTTCTCATTTTTTGAAGCAATCCTTCTTTCCATACTTTATCAAAGGCCTTCTGTAAATCAATCCATGCCACTAATACTGATTTTTTTGTCTTGGAATGCATCCTCAATTTCCTGTGAGAGATATGTGGTTTGATCCTCTGTGGAGTAGCATTGCCTGAAGCCTGCCTGCTGTGGTGCAAGGAATTTTCTACTTTCCAGGTGAAATTTTAGTCTTAGGTTTATGATGTGCTCCATTGTTTTGCACAGGCAACTTGTAAGACTAATTGGTCTGTAGCTAGTTGGTGTTGTTACCTGGTAAATAACCAGTGTTGTAACCATCATTCAATAGCTTTGTTATTATTTCTGTACCAAAATCACCTATTGCATCAATCTCTTCTATTGTTATATTATCTTGTCCAGGTGACTTTCCCTTTATCATTTGTTAAATTGTTAGCTCTACCTCTGATGTGAGTATAGTTGGACCTTCATATGTATTCTGACTTGTTGGATTAGGTCTATTGTCATCATATAATTCTTTAATATATTATGTCCATCTTTGCATTTATATGTTCTTGTTCAATTAAAACTGATCCCTGCTGCCTAGTGGGATATGCCATTAGTAGCCATAGGTCAATGGAAGGCAAGGGGAAACCACCATTTTACGTCACAAGTATGAAAAGTCAAGTCAAAACACAGTCTTCTTTAAAAAAAAAAAAGATCATATTTTAATTTGAACGTGGAATTAACAATAGTTACCTTGTCATTTATAATTTGTTAAACACCTGTGTGTTGTTGGGGCCGAAAGGGGAGCAAAGAATTGTGACCTGGTCTGCATGTCATAAGAGGCGATTAATGGGGTTTTGGGACAGTTTGCTGTCCCATCCCATAAATTAGGGGTGGGAAATCTTGTTCAGGACAAGAGCCATTTGCATTTATCATTCATGGGTCATAAACCATTACCATCATCATGTACTATTTTGAGCATTAAAGGTGAGATATCCAATATTGTTAAGTAAAAAATTAGTCTTCAATGTTTCATTAACTCTCTTAACTTCTATTGTGATGGCTGTAACTGCTTGAATTTGATGAGGTCTGTGATGTTAGCTGTTAGTGATGATATTTCAGCTGCAGTTGCTTTTCCAGATTTTCATCTGTTAGTCTAAGGTGCAGCTAACTCTTTGCCTATACTTTCGTAGGAAATATCCTTCATGCACATCTTCAACCAGCTGTTCACAAAGATTAAAATTGTGACAAACTATCTGTTTGGAAGCTACTTTGTGCTGTTCATCAACTGGTTTCATGTTGAATGTTATTAATTTCTATTTGCTAACTTGTTTATGTCCATTAATATTTAATTAAATACCTCCTTTGGTCCACCCCCCCCCCTTCATCTGCCTCTTTCAAATGTTATAGAATACATTAGTTTTTTTTCAGAGGGTCCACTATGTAATTTCTTTCGAGTTGCATTTTCCACAGCTTCAATTTCGCATCAAATGATTTTATTTTTGAAAGCATAGAGCTCATCGGCTGGTTAGGGCATAGCAACTTGACTTTCATCTCTGAGATGTACTGGTAATGTCCACCATGAATGCTAAATCACAGTCAATTGCTATCATTGAGTTCCATGAAAGGTTTCCCTTCATATCCATGAGCTTCCCCAACTTCATCCTTGGTTAGTAGAACCTCATGAACACATTCTCTTGATTGAATCACCACACCTCACAAGATCACTAATTCCCTAAATTTGGCGGTTAATAAACCTTCTGCTTTAGACTCAATTTTTGCATGGTACTACTGTTGAAATTTCATTCTTCCGCAGCAACAACTGTGCACAGAGACGTTTTAATCATTTTATGTAGTGGCATATAATTAAATAATGTGTGTCAATGCTTAAAAGAGGCAGTTTAAAAAGAAATAAAAGCAGTGAATCCTTTTTGCGAGCAAACCATAACTGAATCTCTATCTGCAGTAAGGCCACTTAATTTTGCTAATTCTAGCTTAAACTTTTACAAGAGAGCAATCCTCTATTGCGTGATTCAAAGACATTTCAATCCTTTCTTGCTGGAATTTTAAATCTGTCTTATTATGTGTTCCATGGTCAGACTTCAACATTGATTTCAGGGATGAAATTTGCAGTCTGTTGAAGATATATTATGCCTAATTATGTCTTCATGTGTAGCTCCTTGCGGCTATAGTTGTGTGGAGCCTCCAGATACAATGGGCAAGCATGAAGTACACATTTTACTGTCTGTGTTCACAAATACAGACTTGAGAGTGTAATTGTGTGCTCAGAGGTGGCAGTGCTCCATGTTTAGTCTAAAAAAATATCTTGATTAGAAACCAGCATCTTAGCACACAGACATTACCATGAGTGTTCCACTCTCTGTTCTTCTTCTTCGTTCGCTCTCAAATAACCACAACGAATGTTTCGTGTGATTTCCGCAGGGGAGCGTGAAGTACGTTGTGCTGTAAGTTCCACAGTAAAACTGTGATTATTTGCACCCCGAATGACCACTTGTAGTCAGGACGTCCGAGGTCCAGCACATCGTTTTCGTCATTCCTTTATTTCGGGTTTGGTCCCTAGTCCGTGACAGCTTGTGTATCTGTCGCCGGGCACGCTGGTGTGTAGTGCCTCTTCGCCAAGACGCTTGTCGAGCACGTCTATCTGGCACGAGGTGCTCCACCGTCTATAAACCCATCTCGTGCAATTGGACGAACTCTGCCGGTGTCCATCGGGTACTGAACCTTTTCTCATCCGCGAGCCTGGTTCCGTATGAGGAAGACCTCGCCAGAAGAGTTGGACCCTGGCTCGTTCGCCCTCCTACCCGAGGCGTCGTTCACAGACATCGTGAACCCCTCGCACAATTTTGAGTCTCACACCACGCGTTTGAGATCAAGGCGTTCTCGAGCTGAGCGACCTTGTCCCAATAGCGCCTGAGCCCATTCTCTCTGCAAGTGTATTTCTGGTATAGGAAAGCTTGACAATAGAGTTGGGCCAGGGCTAAATCGTTGTCCCTTTTGTGCCTGAGCCCATCAGGTACTGAACCCTTTCTCTCTGCAAGTGTATTTCCGGTATAGGAAATCTTGACAGTAGAGTTGGGCCAGGACTGCCATCGTTGTCCCCTTCTTGCCTAAGCCCATCGGGTTCGAAACCCTTTCTCTTTGCGAGCATATTTCCGGTATGTATAGGAAGGCTCGACATTAGAGTTGGTTTAGGTCTTCTTGCTTTTCCGAGCGCCCACGATTGGGTCTGGGTCTCTGCTTATAAGGATCACTGGTAACTAGAAGCTCGTCTCGAGCTAACAGAGCTTATAGTTCCCATTTCCTAGAAACTTTTCACGTTTCATTTGCAGTTCGCGCTGCCCTCTGGTGCTGTTCTGCCCTTTCATTTTGTCATTGTACTCATTATGACATATATTTGTTTCTCTCCATGCAACCACCTTTACGTGCCTTTTACATTGGCCGCCCCTCCAATAATCTGACTGGACTAACAGGCGTCACTGTATGTCGACAGTGTCGCTGTATGTGGTGATGCAAATGGTGTCAGAGATATTGTCTGTCTCTTTTGCAGTCAAATATATTTCCATCTGCTTCCTCCACATTTTCGGACACGATCCCCAAATGATTTGGCCAGAATCAGCTCGAGCTGTTGTTTTCTGTTACCAGGGTGCACCGCGAGGAGGTACATTTGGGATCTTGGTTATCTGCTAACCCTGGATTCGCCTGGAGCATTGAGTTCCCTTTGCACCCCACTCTCTGTTCTAAAAGTCTTCCAATAGTGTGCAGATTCAAAGTTCGAATCGCATGTTTATTATATGATCTTCGTAACTTTCCAGAAAGTGCACACTTTCTCCGCTCACTCCTGGTTATCTCCATATCTGTCATTCTTTGTGTGTTTTTATCACCTCCAGCATCGTCTTCTCCACTCTGTAGTAAATCAATGATTGCCCATTTTAGGTTGGCCTATTTCTCTTCAATACTATGCCTTCAACCACAACACTACCTGCCAATGAGTGCTCTTTTGTTGACGCATATCCTCACGTGACCAGGGTAGTATATCCATGTACTACTATCGACAACCGAGTTGTTCAATAATGTGTCACAATTATTTCTTAAGATGCAGCTTTCCATCTTTCACATCATGTTCTGGGAGTCAGAGAGTATCACCATTCATGTGAGATAATATTTCAGTCACAAACCGACTGAGTGCCGCAGTCATCACTTCTATTTCCATTTTAATGCTCAATGTTTTAGTGGAGTAGGCAGACAGCTTTTTTTTTTCAAGCACCTTTTTCTTGTAGGCAAGAAAACCACATCCGTACGTATTCGTTTTTTTCGCTGAGTCATATTTTTATATATAATTATTTTGCGGTTTGAGTGCATCTGGACAAGTTCTTGTACCGTTAACGTTGTCCTGACACCAGTCCATTCCCTACACTCTTTCCCAAGATGTATTACTACACTTGTCAGAGACTTTTACTCTTCTGTCCACCTCCAGCCATTCACAGCCTTTTCCTATTTCAAATTCACACTCTGCGCAACTCTGCTTCTGCCATCCATGACTTTCTGCATTTGATTCGTTGTCCCTTTGTCCCATTTAGATGCTAGTGAAAGTGTGCTGGTCATTTTTGGCTACATTAAGGTATGCCCTTACCACTTGATGCCGTATCTCAAAGCTGGTCAAATCTAACAAGAATCTCATGACCGAGACGTATATATTTAGTGCATCCTAGCACTGTCCTCATTGTCTCATTGTGGATTATTTCTAATCTGTCCATTTGCGCCTGTGACAGTGTTAACAGACCGAGGTCATAATTGATGTTTGCAGCAGCTGAAAGAGTGACCATTGTTGCATTTTTCAGGCGCGATGACCTTGATAGCACTGATTCCTCTCTTTTCTTTCTGAAGTATGTTGCATTGTTAATATGTTTGATGAATGAGAGACATCTGTCGAAAGCTATCCCTAGATATTGTAAGTCTTTTCTCTAAAGATAATGGAGCCCATAAACTGGCAGTTGGCATTGTGTCTATGACTAGCGTGTTATTCAGGAAAAATCAGACGGCCTTTACAGTTGAGGGATTAACAACAGCATGTTTGGCAACGTATCATAACGACACAGTATTCAAGATGGCTGTGTAACAAGTCTTGCATTCGTGTGATGTGCTCATTAATCAGTTTTTCTCACATAGTTGTTACCTCCGAGAAATGTTTCTATGGTGTTTTGATGTTCCGGTGTTTCAAATATATATACCGGGTATATATATATATATATATTATATATATATATATATATATATACTATATATATATCAGCTAAGCTGTAAATCGCGATGCAACACATTGCGTTACATGGGCTACATCCTGCCAATCTACAAGAGTTTTAAAAATAAGACGGAACAAAGTACGAGAGAAATATATCTAACAACATAGAGATCCAATGGCGACTCTGTTGTTTGGTGTACTTATTTACATAATGCTTGCAAATGCATGTCCCTCGCTTGTGTATGTTCGCTTACGTGTTTTACTGTTCCGTTAACGTTTGTTAATATTTTTCTAGCCTCAAGAGTTTGCCAAGTAATTCTGACTTGTTAGATTAAATAAGGAAGAGAGAGACCACCATGGCCACAAACTCAAGTAATTTGCCAAGTATTCACGAGCAGGGACGTTCGATTATTGAACCAGAAGGGCTAGCCGAGTCCTCGTGTAATCGAAGTAAATCTATTTGGTGTTTAATTTCCAGAGGATATAAAAGCATAACAATACCAAAAAAATGTAAAAGCGACAGAAGTATTTTTCACTCAATGACGAGTTTCAATTTCCGTTACAATAACCTTTCTATGCGTCTAGTAATGGTATCACAAAGGCATCTGAAGCATTCTGTAAACGGAAACAGTTCAAGGTGGTTCATTTTATGCTGTAGATGACCAAAGTTAGGCTATCCCTCGTAAACTAATATATTTTTTATTTATTATCTAATTGCGGCAGCATTGTAATCATTAAGTTAATGAAAGGGTTACATTTAATGAAGCGTTCTTGTGAAAACATAATGCGTTCGATTGCTTATAAATTGTGACAGTGTTTCAAAGAGTGGGATGTGATAAAAGGTATGGTTTGGATGTCTAGCCCATGCTATAAATTGTAATACAAATTAGTGTAAAATAGTTCAGAGAGGAGATGTATTATATGTTATGTTCATCCAGGGCCATAGGCGACGCATAGGGCAGAAACCATAGGTTTCCATTTCTGTCTTTGTGTTGCCAGGTCTCTCAGTTCTTGGGTGTTCATTGGCATGCTTTCTCAATTAACGGTTCTTCGTAGAGTTTCTCTGGGTCTCCCTCTTCTTCTTACTCTCGGTGGTACCCAATTTAGTGACTGATGGGGAATTCTTAGGCTCTTCATCTGAGAGCATTACCGATATAAGTTAATTGCATTTGTCTAATGAAGGAAGATAGGGTTTGTTTGCTTTCCTCTCTTATAGTAGTGTTATATTTAAAGTCACTCCACTTAACGTTCAGAATGGTACGTAGGCATTTGTTTTCACAGGTATTTAGTCTCTTATCTGTGGCTTTCCAATTTTCGCACCCATATGATAAAATAAGGATAATGTTGGAGTTAAACAACCTGAGTTTTGTAGTGTTTCTTATTGTGTTTGCCGTCCAGATGTTTATATGTAGTTAATTAAAAGCACCCGCTGCAAGGGCAATACGGTGTAAAATTTCTTTTGATGTGTCTCCATCCATTGCTAGACTGGTGCCTAAATATGTAAAATTGTTGACTTTTAATAATGGAACATTTTGAATGTTTATATCATTGTTGGATCTCGTGAAATCTAGTATTTGAGTTTTTGATGAGTTGATTTTCAGACCTATCTGACTTCAGTAGTGTTGGAGACTGTCAAGCTTAGATTGAGCATCTTTGTGGTTTGCGCTCAAAAGGGACAGGTCATCTGCGTAGTCAAGATCTTCGAGAACAGTATTGTTAATCCATTTTATTCTTCTTCTTCTTCAGCGTTCATTCTCAAACTCCCGCTGGATTTCTCTTGTAGCAGGACAATGGTCCTACAAGATTTCCAGTTGAATGTAGTCCAGAGAATGGAAATGCATTGTGTTGCCGTTTTATTTGCGCCAATGGCCCAACACATCCGTCTTCGGTGGAATCCATTTTATTCATGTCTGCTCATTTTCAGTGCTATTTCTCATGACCCAATCAATAGCAACGCAAAAATGTAATGTCGACATGATACATCCCTGTTTAATGCCCGTAGCAACTTGGAACCATTATGACTTCTCAGCGTTTATGTATTGCATACGAAGACAAAGTTGTTGTATTCTCCACCGTTATTCAGTTTCACTGGGAGTACAGTTTTAAATTAAAGTAGTACAAGTAATAATGACAACAGTGTATTACTGATATTTCTGATTGTAATTTTATGTTCCTCCAGGGCCATATGCAGCGAATAGGGTAGTAACCATAGCTTTCCATTTCTGTCTTTGTGTTGCCAGGTCTTTAAATTCTTGCGTGTTGTTTAGGTTCATTGACATGCCTTCTCTGTTAATGGTTCTTCGTAGAGTTTCTCTAGGTCTTCATCTTACTCCGGATGGCACCCAATATAGTGACTTCTGGGGAATTCTTAGGCTGTTCTTAGGCTTTGATATTTCTGATTAGACAAACAAAATTAACTAGACGTGTTTGTTTGATATCTATTGTGGTTTCTTTTTATTTTACATTAAAAACATATATAATAGCATATATTTTGATGGGGCATTTCTCTTTTAACTGCTAATTTAGTTCGTGTTATATTATGATATCAAAAATAATGGAGCTGATGCTGTTTAGGTTGACACAAGTTATAGCATTTCATTTTACACCTATAGCTCATAACAAAAATAAGCCTAGTTCCCATTGAGAAAAGTCACCACTGTTCAAGCAGTTGTCTATTCAATATTGAGTTGCAACATCATTTTTACAAGTATATTTTTCGGAGGTCCTTGTGAATTATCACATGGGCTACAGAGTTACTTTCTCTGGCAATATTTAAGAGATAGAGCGATGTGATTTTGAAAAGGAGGTAGTACATATGGAAACATTGGAGTATAATCAAGCCAATCCTCTTCAGTTTTTGAGTCTTTTTTGTGAGATTCAGTTAAACGTATATGTAACATATAGTAGCATTGAGCGAAGTACTATGAGAAGATAAAACAATTAGAACACTGTAATTTGATACTATGATGCCTCCCGTGTCTGCCGGAGACCAAATGGGAGTATACAATAGCATCACTGTGCCCTGCCATGCTTATTGTAAGAAGTGTTTAGGCATGAGTTTGGGTACCATATTCCGTGGAAGGTATGGCCGTAGATACGTCTTCGGTAAAAAAGGGGGACGGTGCGTATTTACCTAAAAATTGTATTAAAAGGCATGTTCTCCTTTTCGTGGGTAATACTCTCATTTTCGTGATATTTTAACAGTGGCATAGTGCGAATTTTTAGAGTGGGGACGTCGAGTGATTTTCTTAAGCAGGTAGGTAGATCCTCCTCTCTTTTTCCAACCAGAAACACGTATTTACGGCCATATATAAATTAGTAACTAGTTGTTTTTTTAAATCATAACTTATAAAACATATCTTGTAATGCATCTCCAGGCTTCTGGTCTTCTTTTGTTCGAAAATGTGCAGTACACACAGGGATTTTCCGTTTTCTGAGAATTAACATCATCATAAATTATTTCTAAGCGTATGATTGATTGGTCTGAAGCCAGCTTTTGAAAGCGCAATTGATATTACAAAATCAAAGATCAGGTCTTAAGCATCCAATGAGCGTTTCCGCTCTGAAGGGATATGTACATTAAAACCGATTGGTATCAAGAACGATTATCATTCTGTAATATTTATATTAAATACATATACATTTGTGTGCTCTTGGTACAGAAATAATTAAAACACAACAAGTCAATGTAAACAGGTGGAGTTTCGTGCTGATGAAATGTCTGTCCTACAAGTTTAGTCATGGGAGGGGACGCCGATCACTTTGATGTCTTTTGACGCTACGCCGCTGGATTTTGGTCAACTTTTGTGGGGGAAACCATTACGCAGCTTTTTTACTTGCTCATTTGTGATAAATGTTATGCTCTGATATCCTTATTGTAATTTGGGGGGAATTTGAACCTACCTGTCTACGGACGCTGTGAAAGGTCAAAGTTAGCTAAATCAAATGTCACATATCTATCAATGACTATGTTTATTTAGCGTCAAATAGGTGCATATAACAGAAATCAGTGGTCTCTAGTTTCAGCGATATGGTTCTACTGTATGTAGTTTACGCATGCTGCTGTCGTATTGTCGAGGTTGAAAAGTTCAGATATCACAGTCTAGATGTAAACTACGGCAACATATTCCATTTTGCGGATTACATCCTCCTAACCGGCAGGAGTTTGAGAACGAATGTAGGAGATCGTGTGAGGGAACTATGCAAGGCATGAAATTCTTAATTAAATACTGTAATGAGATTAGTGAATATCTTCTGAACATAGAAGAAAATTGTGTGAGAGATCTATGCATGACAAGCCCATAGGGGTTTCCACGTTCCTCAACCTCTTAAATAATCGGAACATAATATTTTGTACAGTGGAATGCCGTTATAACAATTTGGTCCGGACCAAATAACAGAAATTCACTGCATACAGTAGAAACAACATAGAATTACAATTGGGAATTTTGAGAAGTGTTATTATATAGGAAAATTTGTTATAAAAGACAGCGCTATAAAGGGAGTTCACAGTACTAGGAAGCAGGGAAAGAAAAGGGTAACACCTTCCCCATTAATAGTTTTCCCAAAAAGCCGCTACGAAAATGAGGAATTAGCTCTTTTTAGATACCTCTCCGCCTTACATAAGACGTATCTGCAGCCCTGATGTACGATGATAGGAAATACTTATATTAAATACTGACATTACGGATGTAAAGTAAAGAATGAAGGTTTATCAAATGTAAAGACAAATCTTTAACATATGAATCATGAAAGGTAGACAAACATACGTTATGTACGGTAAAGCAAAGCGCAAACATTCAACATTTTCAAAGCATTTAGGTATTTAATAGACATACATATATACTTATTTTACTTGATCAATTTGTTCTTCTTAATAGAAACATTTAGTCAGCACTCAAGAAAAATGAAGCTAGTTTCTATCATCTTCTTATCAATATTTATATCATCTTCTTATCAATATTTATATCATCTCCTTATCAATATTTATGTCATCTCCTTATCAATGTTTGTATCATCTCCTTATCAATGTTTACACCGGTATATGGGTTCAGCATAATGTCAGTTTAATTCCAATCTAATGTCTGTATGGTTATTCTAATGGTTATTCTTGTTATGTCTAATGGTTATGGTTATTCTGTATGGTTATGTCTGTATGGTCAATCTAATTATATGGTTGTTTTAGTGGGAAAGTAACCAAGGCACAGGAGAAAAGATTAAATTCATTAGAAAATATGTGTCGTGGAATGTTTTTAAATATTGGCGATATATATAATTCGAGTCAAACAAGTAAATAAGAAAAGACATCAAATAACAATGTTTCTACCCAAAAAAAAGAGAAGAAAATAGAATTATACCGGAAGAGTAATTAAAATTAATGAAACAATAGACTGTCATAATAAACATTAAAATGGGTACCAGATGGCTAAAGAAAAAATGGAAGACCATGAAACTATTTGCCCAACAACCATCATCACGAAGGGAGAATGTGTCTATGGGTATCAACAATAATTTCGGTGCTGAAGAAACATAGACTGTGACTTCTATTTGCAATATGTCCTAAATTAGTGCTTGAACAGAATATGACTCAAATAGTAAGACCCGGCTACAAATGAGAAAAGGTTGAGAAAATACACAAAAGGCACCAAGAGAACGAGATATTTTGAAAAGATGATGGTGATTAATAAGATAAACATTAAGAATGCCAGCTTATAGTAAAACAGGGCGTGTTTTCTTCTTGGATATCACACCACAGAGAAAAAAAAAATATTTTATTCAAATGAATATAGAAATATCAGGCAGGAGATCATGAAATGAAAAATATAAATACGTTATTCTCTTCATCGATGACGCTGAAGATATTTCTCCCAGCATGCAAGATTAATTATTCAACAGACTGCACCGCGGAAGACGTAATGTTGCGTCCAGCTTCGTTATCAAGACCTGACTACCACCTGAACTATCCACTGAGAGCTGAAAAAAGGACAGCACCGGTCGTTTTTCTGGCCGTTACAACGCTAGCTTCTTACCGGAGAAGCGACGATTAGTAACACTATAACATGCGATAAAGGATATCAGACAACGGTTAGCTACCCAGGCCCATTAACATTAAATCTGATGAAACCTAGACTGCTTGGAATGAATCGAGCATGTTATCTACAGCATGTCTCAAGACAAGCAGGCCACATCAAAGTCTCTTCCGGTGTAGAAGACGTTTCAGTTATAGTGTTATTGATCTATACAGCGATATTGAATGAAAAAAAAGTCATCTTTGAGTTGCCAAATTTCAGTAAAACCTCTCCATCAAATATAATGGTTGGTATAAGACCATACACAGAATACACAGAGAAACAATAAATAAAACGGTTTGGACACATTATAAGAATAAACCATAACCAGCTACCAACAAGAATATATAACATAAAAAGACCCGGATACAAGGCCAGAGGAAAACCTAGAACAAGATGGATATATAACATCAAGACAGCACGAAACAAATACGGATTCAGCGCATCCAGGGCGACACATCTGACCTTGGATAGACAACTAAAGCTCCCAGTCACCACCCCTACGCTTAACGGCAAGTTTGGATATTCTGACCTGGGGATAGACAATACAAATCATATATGATGCCTGAAAAACAGCATTTTGAAACTTCACTTCCTTCTATATGGAACAAGAGTAACACACTCATACTCCTTCGGGTTTATATCTTGATTCTTGATTAGAAACTGGCCTCACAGCACGTGGGGCATTCCCATAAGTGATCCGCCCTTTGTTCCAGCAGCCATTCGACTCGATGGTATTTCAAGTCTAATGCCGCCGAAACAGACTTCGACATCAGGGCCCAACTCTGGCCCTTGCGACAGGTTTCTTTGTTGTTCTGCTCACCCACGCCATGCCCGTAACTAGTTCAAGCACAACGTCGGGATGTCGGAACAACATGGTAACTGTTATCGAAGGTTACGACTACGGGATTGTATAGATGACGTGCCATGAAGCTTCTATAAGAAGATAACTTCAATATAAAGACATGTCATCTACTAAGGTTTTCTGTTGCATGGTTAGTTTGTCCAGTGAGCCATTGGTCAGACGCAACCGCATGCGCAAATCATATATATATATATATATATATATATATATATATATATATATATATATATATATATATATATATATATAATCATTCAACCCAGCTGCCACAGACACATTGTACGGTGCATACATGTGTTTTGTTATAAAACTCGTTAATCATTGTGACAACTGGGTAGCATAATCATCTGTGATCCTTACTTCACCAGAATACGATGACTTTGTCCTTTCTAGATACTTGACAGTGTTCGACATTTAACTATTTCATTTCTGAAACATGTTCCCATAGATTATCGGCATGACCGTGAGCTAGATTGTCTCAGTATGATGTAAGTCTTCAAAATGCCACCACCCCCCACCCCCTAAGAATTTTCATCTAAATGCCGACCCTTAATTTAAATGTATTTCCATTGATGTCGCCTCTCTGCATCACGGCATGGCCCTGATTATCGACCGATATATTACGCAACATAATTTTACAATGTATTTCTATGTGAACTTCATTAAACAACTGATTACTTTACTGCTCTCAGTCAAGACCGGTGAGATCACACACTTCAGCTTCTCTTCATAGCCGCATTTATGCAAACTACAAATCATGCCAGATTTTTTTATGGGCATGACATCTCTTAAGATCCTTATTTTTTAATTTAGCATATTTTATTTCCCCTTACATTCACCGTGGCAGGCATGTGAAACTAGTGTTCTATAAACGTTAGCATGTTCTATGTATGGAAACTTTAACGATCTACACTCGTTGACGGTATTATTGATAAACAGAAATAACAAAAGATCAATGGACAATTTACCTAAAGACCTAACATCATCATTATTCATACCACTATCTAAGAAGCCCAGGGCTGTGGGACTGTACAGAATATAGAACTATAAGTCTAATGAGTCATTTAACTAAAATACTACTCAAGATATTACATGAAAGAATTAAAAACAAGATAGATACGGAGGTCGGTGTAAAACAATTCGGTTTTAGGAAAAACAAAAACGCTATACTCAGTATCCGACTCGTGATAGATAAATATATAGACATTTAAAAAAGCATCTATACTTGCTCCATAGACTACAGCAAGGCATTTGACAGTCAAACATGAAAAATTAATCAAATGTCTTCAAGACATAGGCATTGATTGAAAAGACATCAGACTAATTAGAAATATATATTAGGAACAGACTGCATCAATAAGGTGTGAAAACAGCTACTCACCATACATGGAAATAAGAAGAGGGGTAAGACAAGGATGCATTTTATCACCAAGCCTATTTAATATATACACAAAGAATATATTTAAAAATATACAAGACTGTTCTTTTAGCAAAAAGTGAACATGAACTACAAAGACTAATAGATCAAGTAAATAAATCAAGTAATGAATATGGACTGGATATTAATATCCATAAATAAAAAACCATGATAATCAGCAAAGACACAGAAGAACAAGAGATAAACATAAGCATGCATGGAGAGAAAATGCAACAAGTAAAACAGTATCAATATCTTGGACACATAGTTACAAATGACGGCAGACGTGAAACAGAAGTTAAAAGAAGAATAGGAATGGCCAAAAGTACCTTCAATGACATGAGGAAAATATTAACATCTAAACAAATTACAAACAAGTTAAAAATGAGAATTATAATATGCTACATCTATTCTATATTAATGTATGTCTCAGAAACATGGACACTAAATAAACAATTAGAAGACAGAATTGATGCCTTTGAGATGTGGGTATATAGAAGAATAGAGAGAACATCATGGGAGGAGAAGAAAACAAACAAAGAGGTTCTAAAAACACTTAATATGAAGAAAGAATTACTAAGAGGAATAAAGATCAGGCAAATAAAATATTTTGGACACATTAAAAGGCATGAGACACCTTATTGAAGACCTTTCTTGAAGGTAAAGTCAAAGGGAAGCGAACAAGAGGTAGGCAGAGATACAAGTGGGAGAGTAACATCACAAGATGGACAGGTTACAGTCTAAAAGAGTGCACCACCAAGTCAAAAGACAAGGGATGTTGGCGGTCTATTGCAGCCAACCTTCGTTGCGGAGACGGCACTTCATGATGATGAATGGACAATGTCCAGAGGTGATGAAATAGTATGTAATATATCAAATCAAGTAATACATCACCAAATATATCAGATCAAGTAATACATCACCTAATATATCAAATCAAGTAATACATCACCTAATATATCAGATCAAGTAATACATCACCTAATATATCAGATCAATTAATACATCACCTAATATATCAGATCAAGTAATACATCACCAAATATATCAGATCAAGTAATACATCACCAAATATATCAAATCAAGTAATACATCACCAAATATATCAAATCAATTAATACATCACCTAATATATCAGATCAAGTAATACATCACCAAATATATCAGATCAAGTAATACATCACCAAATATATCAGATCAAGTAATACATCACCAAATATATCAAATCAAGTAATACATCACCTAATATATCAGATCAAGTAATACATCACCTAATATATCAGATCAAGTAATACATCACCTAATATATCAGATCAAGTAATACATCACCTAATATATCAGATCAAGTAATACATCACCTAATATATCAAATCAAGTAATACATCACCTAATATATCAAATCAAGTAATACATCACCTAATATATCAGATCAAGTAATACATCACCTAATATATCAGATCACGTAATACATCACCAAATATATCAGATCAAGTAATACATCACCAAATATATCAGATCAAGTAATACATCACCAAATATAACAGATCAAGTAATACATCACCTAATATATCAGATCAAGTAATACATCACCAAATATATCAGATCAAGTAATACATCACCAAATATATCAGATCAAGTAATACATCACCAAATATATCAGATCAAGTAATACATCACCTAATATATCAGATCAAGTAGTACATTAGCCCTGGCAATTGCCTATTGATATATTGCTATTTCTATCAATAATGCGTCTCCACATCAATTCATCAAAAGCAAAAATTATGGACCACCAATTCACCTAACGAAATTAATTTAAATGGACAACAACTTGAAAAAGTACACAAATTCTCCTATCTAAGAAGCAAATTAATTATTATTTTCCGGTGCTATCATATGGATTTTCCGGTGCTATCATATGTTTTAAATATTTTTATGGTATTGTGGTTTTTTGTTTAGTGTTATATGTTTTTTTTAGAAAGGTCCCAATTGGACCGTAACGTGGGAGATAGTCCTTGTTCTTTAGCATTTATCACTTATTCGTTTGGTTACTACGGTACTCTCCATTTTGTCGGACATCTTATCTAACATTTGAGTTATTTACATTATTGTAGTGGTAATGGATACTAGATTTTAAACGAGTACCAAAATATTATTTTACGGAATTAATGTTTCAACCTTGAAATGAAGAAACTTTCAGACTTTATAAATGAAATGATGTTCATTAAATTGGTTTATGACTTTTATTCTTTGCGACTGAGACGTCCGTTTCAGTAAGATGTATGGCCTCCTCTGACCTCTATAAAAGAATATTTCCTTGATATGGATCCGATTAGTGGTTGGATCTAATGCTGTAAGATGACTGCCCAATCTTCATGCAGTTCAAGAGAGAACTGTCGGAAATTGGCTGGAGCAAAGTCTCGCTGACGGAGTCGTCTGTCGAGTTCATTCCATAAATGCTGTACTAGATTCATGTCTGATGACATGGCTGGCCACGGAATGGTCTGGACGTTGCTGTCAGCGAAGAACTGGGAGGTGAGTTGTGCCATTTGAGGTCGAGCGTTACCTGCTGAAAAATCTACCCTCGTGCTGCCAAAATTAGGACACGAGGAAGAACAATTTCAGTGACGTATAGTTCGGCATTCAGGCGTCCTTCAATTTGCACCAGGCCACTTCTTCCCATGAAGTGAAGTTGATCTATCCCCCCCCCCCCCCAAATCAGTACACCTCCACTACCATGTGGATGAACCTCATCAACGTTGTTCTGGGCGTAGCGCTTATGGACTCTGCGGTAAACTCTTCTCTGTCTGTCGTGTTGGCAGAGCACACACAAAATGATTAATCACTAAACCAAACCCGTCTCCAGTCATTCCCAACGGTTCATTGACGATGCTGATTCGTCCACTGTAATCGGTGTTAGCGATGCCGGTTTTAAGAACACTGTAGGGTCTTCTGTAAAATAAATAATATGGTCGTAAAATAAACAATTTGGTTGTAAAATAAAGTATCTGGACTGGTCGTAAAATAAATAATCTGTTCGTAAAATTAATTAACTTGTTGTAAAATTAATGATCTTGTCGTAAAATAAAGTGTTGCATTTACAAATATACATGGCCAAATAGACATATCTCTATGAAG
Organism: Meghimatium bilineatum; assembly: GCA_034231615.1. Lineage (NCBI taxonomy): Eukaryota > Metazoa > Mollusca > Gastropoda > Stylommatophora > Philomycidae > Meghimatium > Meghimatium bilineatum. The sequence continues at coordinate 49,405,317 of CM067320.1, read as the reverse complement.
TATATATATATGTTTGACTGCTTCAATGAAGTACACTGTATATCTTTAGTTTTATTTTTAGTTTCGCGAGATTTCACCGTCAAGTTTTGCCTTTCAGCGTCAGGGTATGAAGACATTTCTTGTTAGGGTCTGGTACTTTCCGTGTAAAGTATTATACTTTGTGTCTGTACTATAAAAATAAGAATTACATAGTTACTTGCTATTGCCTGGGGGTTGCCTCGTTATATGACCGAATCATTGAGCTCTCGGCTATTTATGAAATACTTAAATGCATGCTGCTACTTGCTTCCTATTATTGCCTGTTATTTTATCTGCTCTTGTTACACCAAATGTTCGGGCTAGTGTAGGTATTTTATCACTGTTGCTTCTATTGTATATATATATATATATCTTGTCATTGTCTAGTTTTGACATTGGCTATATCATGTTGTCAGGAAGATAGTGTTGAACCTGATTTATTCTGTTGTACCTATGTTCGATCTCAATGCTAATTCTACGATCAAATTTCTTTTACCGATAATCAGAGTTCGGCTAGCAGATACAAAAAAGAAATAGTTGGTTATCACAGTGACTTTGTACTTAAATTTTTTTTCTGGTGATTACGAACCAGTCGGTTTTTCATATACAGACTACGGCTTTGTAAGTCTCCAATAGATATTCTAGTATTGCCTCATGGTCCCTTTGAAGAATATAAAGATGCCGAGCCGATACATGATTTGTATAGTTTTCCCATACTTATGTTCAAGATGATACATAGAAGCAAACATCAGACCATATTCTCAATTATTAAGTATAACTTGTATCTATACGCCAAATGACCCCACACAAACATTGCCAACATCTTCCTCACTGTCATGATTGCCACATGATTGTCACCTTAAGGTATTCATATATACGGCCATGTCGCATTTCATACACTTTCCCAGAACACGATCCCAGATACATTACTTTTTGTGGCTGGATGAACAACTGGAGTCATTTGTAATAACGAATGGATTGGAAACCCTGATTTGCTGGTCAGCAGACGAATGACTTCACATTACACTACCGTGGCTCCCTATCGGTGCCGAACTGATAAGTGTGATCAACCCTTATAAGTAATCAGCTCTTGCTGAAAGTATCGTCCACGGAACACCTATTTCTTATCTAAGGAAGAAAATGTGAACATCGACTTGATATGTTACCGTATGGTAGGGTATGTGCTACCTGGTTATGTGGTTACTTAACCAGTTATGACAGTATTATGGTTGCTTCTTAAAGTTGTCATATACGTTGTCACGTTCAATGTGTGATACATAAAGTATAATAAAAGGCTGTAACTTCAGCTTTTACATATATCTCGAACTTTATTACACATTGGTTTAAAGTCCAGAAAGGTACAACATCCACTTATAAAATGAATTTCATAAATTGCATATCCAATATTCAGACATCAACTCAGTGTCCAGACTCTCAAGTCTGAAAACTATTCTCTTAACCGAACCATTTTTGGTCCGAAAAACTAACTTTCCTGGACACGTCCGTCCAGGTCGACTTCCAAACTCCCCACTAAACTAAAACTGATCCCCACCAACTCTCCTCTTTCAACCAATATATTTCATTCATTCAACATAACAGTCACACTATCCATCCCGATACGTATTTAAAAGTGTCTGAATCTAATCCGGCGATCTCTACTGTCTTTTGTATTTTACTGGTCAGCCTTCGGTGACCGCGGGGTATAATTTGTGCGTGTCCGCCCTTTTGTAAAATCCCGTTGCCATTAAACATTTCGTTCGGCTGAAGTTCAGGATTCATATCAAAAAATGAATCTCTGTTACTGATACCGTCTGCATTGCATGTGGTGGCTAGCGATGGTTCTAACGGCCACAACCGTACAGCTCCAAACACAAAGGCATTTTTCCAGCAAACTTTGGCTACTACCACTTTAAGTAAATGTATTTCGGTTTCGGTGTCCCTGGGGATTAATTTACCCTACTTCCAAATGAAGTTATCGATACCATCGCCCCTGCCTAGTTATCTCCTGTTAGCATACACTACTCTCCTGTCACTGTGCAAACCGTTATAGACACGTTTTTCTGTAGCGCATGCTTCGTGAGGAAATGTCGACATATCATAGTGTACCATTTAGCACTAGTTTTCCAATATTTTGTCCCCGTTCAATCATATTTGCTCATGTTCGCATAACCCCATCATATATTTTGCTGTGTCACCGGAAGTTGCGTGGGAAATAACGATTTCATCGCTTCTTCGTTCCTGACAGCGGATTTGTTTGAAGACACCGGTAGTTGACAGATGACAAACATGTTTTCAGGCAAACAAGACTATGTCCCTTGTGAAGACATGGAGTGATTGTTTGCTGTGCTGTCGTAAAACAACAAAACAGAGGTGTATGTTACCTTTTAGTAGATTTCAGTCTAGGTGGCTACGACAATTCTGTTTTGTTCTAGCACTTGCCCAGTCAAATTGAATTCTTCTGAAACAGATCAATTTAGTAGGTTTCAATATAGATCACATTGATGCAGCTCGTGTTCATCAGCATCACTAAATATCAATCCAGATAATGGAAGCTAGTGATTCTGAACCTCTTTTTTTTTTTTTACCGATTTTTCTATCGTGACTTTCTTGTGATATAAACTATAAAACAGGCCATATACCCTATACGTTATTATTCAGTAAGGGTTTTTTTTAACATATTATTTCCTGAATTTCTGTTTAAATATGATCGTCATCCTGTGTGCCCCTCCTCCACTTATTTGTCCGTATCCCCATCCCTTCAAGTCTCCTTGGCTCTGTATGGGAATATTGTCCATGTTGTGAAGTACTGGCTTAGGTGACCAATGCATCGCCACAGCTCCTTATCGCCTGTGTTGGTTATCAGCTTGGTTGTTGAACTATCTCATGCCTTCTCACCAATTAAGCTGATAACCAACACCGGCGATAATGAGCTGTGATAAGGAACTGTCCAGGAAATGTTCTTTCTGATTTCCCATGCCCCCCCCCCCCCTCTTTCTCAGAAATTGTAGGCTACATGTTTTCACGATGTTCTCTATAATACCTCTTCTCGTAATGTGCCCATAATAAATGACTGTTTCTTTGTGATATTTCTGAGATACTTTCGGTGTGCATTCTCTCAACATCTTCTAATTTCTTCCCTTTTCTGTTCAAGGGACACGAAATATTCTTCTGTAGAACCACATCTTTGTTGTCTCAAGTTGTCTTCATGATTGATTACTATGTGTCGCAGATTCAGTAACATAGATTATAAGTTGTTCTATCGAGCATTGGATGGATATCTTCTTATTTTCTTAATTCCAGACAAGGACATGTTACATATTATTCTGGCAGTTAAAATAATGTAGCTAACTGAATAAGAGAGTTCTGGAGTCCTCTCAAGTAGAGAACTAGATCACGGACCAATTTACAATAACCCCCTAGTAGATGGCATGTGTATTTAGTTAGGTTTATTCATGGAAGGCCCACATCACTTCAAAGTAATAATAATGTGATGTAAAGGAATATGCACTGCTCGCTTGCAATCCCAGGGTTATCAGATTACCAAGATCCTTAAAGCACCTCTCGTAGTGCATCCAGAAAACTGATTTATTCGAAGCATGTGCGACGCAATTTGGCTAACTCTTTTTTTGGATCGTGTTCGGACAGTGCAGACTGAGTTCAAATAAGAACTGTTTGCACAAGACAAACAATATCTGTGAATAGAAGCGCCCACAACCAAAACAATGTCGCAGCACAGTACAAGACAACGACCTGCTCGTGCATACATCAGCAAAAGACCGGGCTACAAGGCACAAGGAAGACGAAGAACTAGATGGGCAGAGACAATCAAAGAAACATTAAATGGACACGGACTTACCATGGCCAATGCAACTCAAATGGCCATAAACAAAAAACTCCGAGTTCCCCCAACAACGCTTAACGGCACAGGTGAAAATGACAATAGACTGGTAGGCTTTCTTTTATCTCATCTTCCTTTTCACCTTCAGCTGTCCACTACATGAAGTCTAGAAAAGGGAATTATGCCCCACAGCGTGCCCAAACCATACAGTTTGCAATGGCTCACCAATGCTAGAGATGTTCTTGTTAACTTGCAAGCGAAACTTGAAACAGCGTAATAATGTTTTGTTAATGACTGGTAACACATATAATAACACGCACAAATCGATGTTTCGACCACAGGCCTTTATCATGAATATAACATAACAAACTATAAGTAAAAAAACACCACTGTACACGTTCACAATAATAATGGATAGGCAGAATAGATCCGGAAGGCAGAATAGATCCGGAAGTCCGGATATATAACGAAATAACTAGGATAGGGGTGAAACAGAACCAATCAGAAAGGTGAGATAATATCGCGGAATAACAACAAAACAAGCAGACAAGTGACAGCACATAACAAGACATATATGACACGTGTGAATAGCGGATGTTAATCCCCAAGGACTGCAGTGTGCTGCCGATCGAAGGTTATACCGGTTCTGAAGCGCATATGGAGTTACCAGTTATTCGCAAAACTTCATTATTCTGTTCCAAGTTTCGCCTGTTGGACTACAGTTTTGCTTAGTTACAACCTGTCATCGGTTGACTTGCAAGAACTTTTATTGTGTTTCTTACTTACGTGTACATTAGTTTTATGTTATGTAGACATGTAACTGATGTGCAATATTCGTTCTTCTTTGGACTTGTGTTAATCGCAGAATTAGACATTTAAAGTAGTCTCCCAAGTCTCATGGTTAAGAATACAATACCTCGCCGAAGATAAATGTGTCGAGCCATTGGCGCAAATAAAACGGCCACACAAAGCACTTTCATTCTATGGACTACATCCTGCTGGAAATCTAGTAGGATCATTGTTCTGCTACAAGAGATATCCAGCGGAGTTCGAGAATGAACACTGAAGAAGAACAAGAATACTGTACATTTCGGTCATTTAATGATAATGAATGAATGTTATCAGATATTTTGTACAATCACAATTTTATGGTCACGTTATGAGACAGGAAGAACATAGTTGCAACGGACAAGATTGAAGGCAAGAGGGAACGAGGACGACATCGTGAGAAAATATTAGATAAGTCTGACATTGTGGCATGGTAAAGAAGCAACAACGATCCTGATAGAAGATGCTGGAAATTGAGAGATATAGAGATCCATGATCGCACACGCTAGTCGGCACGGCACCTAATAATAATGACATTTGACACGACTAGTTTTGACTCATAAAATAAAGCGATGCAATGTTATTGGTAGTTAGTATGTTTATTCAGAGAGTAGCTTATGATAGTAATGATTACTCAATATTCCAGCTTTTTAAACACATTATCTTGTTGAGAACCTGTCTTGAATATCTTCAGGGCATTGCCAAGTCTTGAATGAAAAACTTGGAACGGAGGCTGATACTCAAGACCCCCCCCCCCCCCCCACAATGAATACTCTATAAATTAACAAAACAACAAAGTTGAAACCCGCCAACCCAAACTTAGTAAAGTGGGGCAAGTTAACCCAGCCCCCCCCCCCCACACACACACACAAATTAACGGTTCCATCGACGGCACTACAAAAGAGGCTTACACAAACTACTAAGTATGTCAAGTATACTGTGCAAGAGGTACTAAACACTGCAAGGATGCCTGTTAATTTTATTTATTTTTTGTTTATTCCCCCCCCCCCCCATTCATGAATGGCTCTCTAGATATAAGGGTTTACAACGAGGTTTGTCAAGTCACAGTAACAGTTGGTCTGAAGTGAACATTGTTGAAATTTCTTACAGTATTTCTGGCTAAACTGATGAAAATATTATCAAAAGAGTTGTAAAAAGTAGTACTCAATTTTACTCAATAATTTATTGAAAACGATTGCACTGCAAAGGAACGCCCGGTAATGTTTGTTTACAACCGTTACTGTTACATGAGACATCATTAGTATGTTCTTGCTTGTATAATTCCATGGATTATTGTGTGTTTTTAAACAGAGAATTATTAACAGGGTTGTCATGTGTCAGTGGTCAGTGAGTTATTCCTGTTGTTCTTCATTATAAGTTATTCAAAACTGGTGATACCTGCACTGGGTATTTGTTATACTTGAAATGTAGAAGTTCCATGGGATGATAAAATACAATCTATTAGTAGGCACCACGAAGGCAAGGGACAAATTATGTCAGAGGTTCAATTCACTCATCCATCGACGCATGTTGTTGCATCTGTGGGTCTCACCAATGGCCCACTAGACATACCACCCATGCAACAGAAAACCTTAGTGGATGACATGCCGTTATATTGAGGTTATCTTATAGAAGCTTCATGGCATGTCATCTATACAATTATGCTTCTGTTTTTTGTTGAAATGTGTTTCGTGTTTACCTGAATATATATGTATGCACCCTCTGTTATTGGGAGGGAGCGAGAGATGGACTGTGCGGCACTGGGGAGGAGGAAACTGACAGCACTGTTTTTTCCTATGGCTGAAACCCATCATAGAGGCACAGTGACTCAGGACGTGACAATTCTTTTTGGGGAATGAGGGATAGTGAACCCTATCTTGACTAGGAGCTGTGCATAGGTTGAAACCTACCTTCCTGGAGGTGTGATCGTTATTATCTGGCTCTGTCCCGGGGTGGGCCGAAAATCCACAGACTTCCCAGCAATATAATGCCATTTAATGGCATTAGGTCAAAAGGCATGAGCCCATGGACCGCTGGATCAGCAACCAACCAACTCATCCATCGATGCAGAGGCTACACTTTATGATCTTCTCAGTCGACCATAGTCTGTGCGGCGTAGGCAATTCTGACTTCTGCGTTCGTTCTCAATCTTCTACATATTGGCAGGATGTAATCAGAAAAATTAAATGCGTTGTCATGATTTGCAAATAAACTGTGCTATATGTGTCTTTCGATCTGAAACATCCTACCTCAGCATGACTTATTTGGAATGGAACAGCCAATCCCCACCCGAAAAATTCCTTAATCAACTCTTACGATATGCATGGCTGGTCTCAGTGTCTTTATTTTTCCCCTTAAATTTCGAATAAAATTTCAAATTAAAAAATAATGAAATTGCCTCCAGGCCCGGACAACACGCTACACAAAGATTTCGAGTTAATAATAGTGTTTTCTGTTGTACCGGTAATTTGCATCATTTAACAGGTGGCCCGGATATTGTGTGATTTTACGTAAACCTCTTGACCTCCTGTTAATTTATACTTGTGTTAGGTTGAGGTAATTTACTTGTTCCCTTCCTCTCTCTGTCAAGTCTGTCGGCGTCATTATTGTTCAACATCCTGTAACGTAATGGGTGTCTTTTTAGAGGGAGCGGGGGGGGGGGGGGGTGGAAAAATATTATACTGGTGCTTGTCTCACATCGACTCTATTGATGGTCATGAACTTTAGGCTTCTTTTTAGAACAATTTTTTTAGACAGTCACCTTTGTACTATCATGTTTTTATTATTTACAAGTCATTGTGGTTAAGTTTTATCACTATATAATTCATGCTTATCGTTCAAATAGTTACCTCCGTGTAATTCCCTTGGACGGATAGGTGACCCGCACCCGCTTTCGATTGTTTTTCTCCTCGGCCCCATGGGCAGGGGGGGGGGGTGCTATAGGCCTATGTCTTTTGCTGAGAAGCACTGATCTATATGATTGTTGCTTGCCTCACTTAGATCAATGAAATTGTTCCTTGCCTCACTACGTCTGTATGACTGTTCCTTATCTTATTTCGTCCATATAATTGCTCCCTGCCTTGCCTCACTACGTCTGTATAACTGTTCCTTATCTTATTTCGTCCATATAATTGCTCCCTGCCTTGCCTCACTACGTCTGTATAACTGTTCCTTATCTTATTTCGTCCATATAATTGCTCCCTGCCTTGCCTCACTACGTCTGTATAACTGTTCCTTATCTTATTTCGTCCATATAATTGCTCCCTGCCTTGCCTCACTACGTCTGTATAACTGTTCCTTATCTTATTTCGTCCATATAATTGCTCCCTGCCTTGCCTCACTACGTCTGTATAACTGTTCCTTATCTTATTTCGTCCATATAATTGCTCTCTGCCTTGCCTCACTTTATCTATAAGATTGTTACTCAATATTTATACGGTTTTTTGTTCTGTTAAACCCAAATTCTGATCTATTTAATGACTGATTTTCTTCAATTGGAACAGGTCTATATTCCAATATGGTCACAGTGTTTCGGCTGAAGTAATGAACGTGTGGAATTTGCATTGTAAGTGATGTCATTGTTTTTTTAATGAAGTGAGAAATCGTCGCAGTGATAATGTGTAGAGTTGTGTCTGGCTTGAGAACCACTGTGCTTGTCAACACCGTCACATTGGAACTTTGCTTGGGATGTTAACATTATCTAAACGTGTACATATGGTGTGCTTGTGCCACGCAATTATATTGTGATGCACAGGTAATATTGCCACTACAGTGTGTTGACTTTTGTGTTTATACAACTGGAGAGGTAAACGGGAAACATTCTTGTGGTGATGGCACGCTGTTTTCTATACATCGGAGTCTGTGATAATATTGGTGAAATATTGTTTTTATTAACTTGTTTTCATGCAATGTGCGAACGCGCTTGCGTCTCTGTTACAACAGTATCTAATGTTCACTGTCTTCCACTAACTCTCAATACTCGTACTATCAGTATTTCGACATGTATGTTGTTGTACCGATTCCAAGGAGCCATTAGCCATGATCAAACCCGATGCAAGCCTTTTTTTACATCATGTTATCGATTATTGCCGTGTTTGTCGTTGGTCACTATTTATAAACTTTGTATCGCCTGCCGACGCTGACCAACGAATCGTACGGAAATAATTTATAATATGACGTACAAATGTTTGTTTTGACTCAACTGGTAGGTGTTATATTGTTGAATGGTCACGGATTAAATCTTACCCATGTGCAGTGGGCTGGGCTCTCCTAAGCTTTATTTCATACTCAGAAGAATTGAACTGTCACAGGCGTGCGTGCAATGCTTTTAAAAGTCTCCAATGTGTAAATTCTTGAGGTTTTGCAGCTTTATAACATTTCCGTAATGTGCAGAGTTGGATTCATTTCAGCTCCATTTCCAAATATCTCCTGCCAGAGGAGTCCATAGCGACCCAGCTCTGTACCATGGTTACTGGGATGGGTGGGGCAGCCAGCTATACATTAACCACCATCCAAGGCGATACAGATTAAAGTAGAGATGTGATGTTTGCAGGTCTTACTAGATTTCCAGCAGGATGCAGTCCATAGAACGGAAATGTGTTGTGCCACCGTTTTATTTGCGCTATTGGCCTAACACATTCAACTTCGCCAGTGATAAAAGATTTAATTGTGCAGATGAAATGCCGCCAGGCTTGCACAATAGAAATATTTCACTATAAGCACGCGCATGTCATCTACTAGGCGTTTACTATATATGCTGCTAGTTAGTCCCATCGGCCACACTGATATATATATATATATATATATATATATATATATATGCCTGCTTGTCTGTATGAGAGGGGGGGGGGGGAATCCTGCACTCCTCTTATCTACGTGCTTACTTGTACGGGATAATCAAAAGCAACAGAAAGCCTACCGGTAGTGAACGAGCAGCAGCTATGTTAACAATGGAAGAAAAATGACATCTTAAATTTAAACATCGCAAATACTAGTGTAGGAATTGATATAACCTCTGCTAAAGATTCTTGCATTGTTGGTACATCAGATTCAAAAATTAACTATGACTTACTAGCAAAAATAAAGCCACTTCCCCGATGGTTTTGCATTACTTTCTACACATAATCACGATTATAATTCATACATGCCGTGTTTTGCAATAATTTAATTGTTTGTTTGGAATTACCATCAGTAGTGCTCATGTATCATTGTGTACAATGATAAAGGTTTCCTCAGAGCTTTATTTCATAGCCATAGACTCCAAATCTGAGCGGTGGTCAATGCTTGGAGAAAAATAATCCTACTCAGATGGGATAAGCAGAAAGTAATTGTATAGATGAAGTGTTCTGGGGCTTCCACATGAGGAAAGCCTCAATATACTGTATATGCATGGCATCTACTTGTGTTTGCCCGTTGGATGTCGGTTTGTATAGGTGACGATTGGTAAGACCATGCGGTCTTCATAGCATAAATCTAATTCATTTATTTTATGTCTGGTTTCTCTCGCAGGGAGATAGTCTCCAGCATTGTTAAGAACAAAATAAAAGTAACAATATGAAAGGGGGACAGATCACACACGGACAAGGCATACACAATATGCTGGTGTTCAACGTGTATTTCCTTAGAAGACTTGATTGTGGACAGGTAAGATATAATATATTCTGGACCGTTAATAAGATTTCAGTAAGGGGTTGGAGGGTATTACAATTTCTTTGTTTTCGTTGAATTGTTAAATTTGTGGTGACCTTTTTGTATTGTACTTGGGATAAAAGAAATTCATTGCTTATAATTCATGAGGATTACACAAGCAAACTTACATACATGGTTAACGGAGCTTATATCACACAAAAGAGGCTTCAAATCCCAATCTCCGCTTCATTACACTTAATATATGCCTGTAGAAGAGATCAGGACAAGCATATGCAGCTGAAGACATGAGAAATAATGTGTGGGGTGATTGAAGATGCTATCTGGAAACAATATCACAACATACCTTGACTGAAACCTACAAGGAAAGTGAAGATTTGGAATGTTAGCATGATGAAGAGAAATAAACAAGGTTGCCAATACTTATTCGACAGAACCTAATTACTGCTGAAAGAAAGGATAATTTTCATGCTAAAAACAAGAGTATATATAGTATTTCTTATAGTCCTTGCCAAGTGACATTGGTTGTCATGTCTGTCCACAACCTTCTGCTTCGTGTGCTGTCAATCATTTCCGATACCGATGTGCTCCCATGCCAGACTGTACATCACACACACACTCTCTCTCTCTCTCTTTCTCTTTCACGGTCTTACCATATTCCTCTTTAATCTTGAATTTGCCTTTGTCGCGATATGCCCCATCTTCCCCCAAAAATATGTTCTCCCCCCCCCCCCCAAGTGGACTGTCTTAATGCGAGATGTGATTGCGCAGCTCTCTTTTTTATTTACTTTCTTTCAAGGTCTCATTACTATTTTTTTGTCTACCCATGGTGCTCTCATGTTTCTATAAAACAACGTTTCTATTGTATCGACATTTAACTCTTCTGCTGATTGTTCAAGATTCACTTACATGAGATCTCAGCGTGTTTCAGTCAGAAGGGTGTTTGTCTTTCATTTATCATTTATCCACAATAGCATGACAGTATTCATGCAACAATGAACAAAGAATGAAATTAATAATGTGACAACTATATTTCTATTATTTTGACAGTGTAACGAATTTAATTTTCAACGTATTTCCAGGTCGATTCTCTATTTCAGTGGTTCTCGGCCTTCTTTAACAGTGGCTTCCTTTCGAGAGAACCTTTCTTCTGTGGCCCCTTTGGAACCTTAAAGAACATGTAGACTTTCTTTTAAAGGCGTATTAATATGTATCTTATTAATTATCGTCAAAATAGTTACCTTTCGGTGCCCCTTTGGATCCGTGCCCCCACCCCCATTTCAACTTTTTATTCGTGACCAAGAGGATGCCCTATAGTCTATGTTGAGAATCACTCCTCTAACACTCTTGTGCTAATGGGACCTCGGCTTTCACGGTTAATTCTTCTTCTTCTTCAGCGTTCATTCTCAAACTCCCGCTGGATCTAGCAGGACCATGGTCCTACTAGATTTCCAGCAGGATGTAGTCCAGAGAATGGAAATGCGTTGTGTCGCATTTTTATTTGCGCTAATGGCCCGACACATCCATCTTTGGCGGAACAGTTAATTCAAAATTTAGAATATCCCTGAAGCTACTGTTTTAGTTCTAACACAGACACTTCAAGCTAGGAACACCAAGCATACGCAGGGTAGTGCTGGAAGGTGATTTCTTAATATGAGAACTTGCAGTTTTCTTTATATTTGTTTTCCACTGACTAGTTTGCCCTTCATTGTGAGGACATGTAATGAATAATATATATTTTACTTAAATTACATACTATAGTCTAATCCAGCGATTCTCAACTTGGGTTGTCATATGTCCAACCTCCCCAGGAGCGTACAAGGAAAAATACGGGGAAGGTGATCACAGAAGTGTAATTATTTGAAATAATTTTGTTAATTTTTAATAAGAAATACTATAATAAGCAACCACGGCGACACATCTGGCCTTGGAACGACAACTTAAGCTCTCACCCCTACGCTTAACGGCAAGTGTGAATGCGATCAACCATCATTCACCTGAGGACAGACAATAGACTATAAGAAGCCTAGAAGAAAACGTATAGAACAACTTGGAAAACTGACCGAAAGTGGACCACGGAAGGGAAAAAAAGATTGAGAACCACTGGTTTAAACCACAACAAAAGATTACGTTTTACCACCTTGCCTGCAGATGTTTTTATTTATCTTTTATATTTCTCATACTTCTTTCATGAAACACGTTTGCAAAATTCTGCATTATAGAAATAATATACTGTATAGGGCGTAACAATATTTGTGTTTCTTGATTTATGTAGAATATTATTTTCAGAGTAAACATTTTTGTGTGATTATTTCACCTTTATTTCTCCCCAGAGAATTTTCTGAAACGTAGGTTCGTAAATACCTGATACCCATTTAGTTAAAGGAAAACTCTACTTCTTCATCATTTGGGGACTGTAGATGATTCACTTGAGGCCTTGTGCAAACCATGTTTGTATACATCTATGCAGGATAAACCATGAGCGCTTCCACTATATCTGATAGATATTCATTTATCTTACCAACATCTTTCTCCGAAGGATACTCAGAGCAACCACAACGACTTTATACCACTACTACCAGTAGTGTGTACCCAGTACAACATTATAACTCAGAAGGAATCACACACGACCACCATGTCATGTCTATTGCCAATATGGAAGCTGTCAGTTCTCGTATGTCAGTCTCCGTTGCTGGAGGTAGTTCGGACACACACTTCCAACTTAGTGAACCGCCAGACAATTCTCTGCCTGTACAAGTGTCATCATATATACAACATGAGGCAGGGCCTTCGGTTATCTCACACCAAGAACTGCCAAATTACAGACAAGTCAGCGTGTCAGATGAGGGAGAAATTTTATCCGGTCACCCATCGCCAGTCTCAGAGTCGCTACCCTATCTCCATGACTCCACCTCACCTTACTTTCCTGATTCCTCTCTTCCAGATATTCTTCACTCACATATCTCGCCTCGACACCCCCATGTCTTACCGAATCAACACAGACTGCATAGAACCCACAATAGACACAGTGATAGCGATGTCAGCACAGGAGACAGGCATCGGCATAGAACAAGCACAGGAAGGTCCAGCAGACATAGGCATCATTCCACGTGGACTAGATCAAATTCTACCACACAGATACAGGAAGGCACCTGCAAGGAACCATGTGTTAAATGCATGGTGACCGTTACTTCATTTAGATGGGTACTGGTTGCGCTGTCCGTCCTAGGCGTTTCTTGTGTTGTGACTGGTATAGTGCTTGCTGCCTTACATGCTGCGGGTCAAAGCTTTCTCTTCCTGGCTATCATGTTCATCGGTGAGTACACCTTGTATATCTAGTACTTACATAACCTGGCTATCATGTTCATCGGTGAGTACACCTTGTATATCTAGTACTTACATAACCTGGCTATCATGTTCATCGGTGAGTACACCTTGTATATCTAGTACTTACATAACCTGGCTATCATGTTCATCAGTGACTACATCTTATATATAGTACTGATGATGATGTTACTCTTTCGCAAGCAAAGATGAGAGCAGGGAAGGCATGAAAAACAATAAAATATGGTGGACAAGTAGTAAAAATAAATCGTGATTGTCTAAATGGTTTGGGTTTGTGAGTACTTAAATAATTCAAATATTCAAATACACACACACATATATTATCATATATATATATATATACACACACATATATACATACACACTATACATTATACTCTGTATGCAGGGCAGTCAATACAACTACACAAGGGTGGGGAGATTATAAGAAATAATATTTTTAATTCATTTTTTTGGGGATCTTTTAGAGAATATTACTATATTTCCAGTAGATGGATGGGCCACTACATATCAGTGGTTAGTGCATTGTATTTCTAGTCAGGTAATCCAAAGTTCAATTCCGAGTTCAATTTGTAATATTTTAAAATCACCAACGGCTCCTCCTAGCTCGACCCAGCCTAATGGAAAGGATGTCGGATCTTCTGGGGAAAGTAACGGTAGCAGATTTTATGCTGATTACATTATCTCTAGGTCAATGAAAAATACTGACCTAACACCGTATTCGTGACTCAGTGGTAAATAAAAGAAACTGCTTTTTTAAAACACGTTCATTCTCTTCTTCTTCCTCTTTCTTCAGTCGAAGTTAGACGATGATATGGATTTCATCAATGAATGCACTGTGATCATCATCATCCCGGAGACACGGCTGTAGAGCTTGTCCGTCCATTATTTTCATCCAAGGAGAGTGGGGATTTACCAACCATTTTACTTGTTTAATGGGGCTACATACTATGTTCTTCTGCATTCGCTCTTAAATTATCATCACGAATTTCGGTGATTTCCGCCAGGGAGTGTGACGTACGTTGTGCTACTGTTCATTTTGCGCCATATAGGCATAGCAAATCCGATTTCAGCATGCATTTTTATTCAGATGAGTTTCCTTATCATGTGACAATCTTCCCATCGCTAGGCAAAAACGGATATCTAAAAATGGACTCTACACCGTGACGGTTTATCATCCACTGTGTCTTTTGAATTTATAGGCCAAAAATATCCTTGGGTGATAGTTTCCGAGGAAACGGTGAGTAGGTATTTAGATTTGGGTTGACTACGTCTACTCGCACGAGATTTTCCTCTGTTTACGAACTTGTCTCGTGTGGTTAGATCCCATAGCCCCCTTTGTCCTCGGGTACTGGCCCTTATCTCAGCTGCGAGCTTCTTCCAGTGAAGGTAATTGCTCAAACCAGTAAATTTGAATTAGGATTAGTACACCCTCTTAGCCGAGATTTCGTTCACCTACATCATTAACACCTCGTCCAAGTCTGAGCTTCTACCCATATTTTCTTCGTACCAGGATGCTATGGTATCGTGCCTAAATCATTTCACACAACCTGCTGCCCGAAGACATCTGAAAGCTTGTTCTCGATCATGAACATTGCTTTTGGTTACGATGTTCTCACTTGTTCTTGCACATGTCACTGCTTTCTACCTCTTTGCTGCCTTCGCGTACACTAAACAAACGAATCATACTTTTCCGGAATATTCTCGCTATTGTTGCCTTAGTGAGCTTTCGGAATTGACAACCCGGCGCTCTTAGTCAAACGTTGTCTTTTGGCTGTAGTGGGGGAGGGGCCATGGTTCTATTCAGAGATATTGTTTGTCCAGAGCAAACATTTCTCATTACACCTCAGTCTGCACTTCCTAGACGTACCATAATATCCTTAGCCAGATTTCTGCTCACGAGCTTCAAAACAATCGGTTTCCAAAGTACACCACAAGTGAGTACTTTTAGAATATTGGTTATCTAGCAACCCTGGGATTGCATGAGAGCAATGCACATCCCTTCGCACGCGATATCATGTTTTTATTTTCTATAGTTTAAAACGCAGAATCCTTCCCATCATCCCATTTCTACAGGGGTGTTTGTATAAGTCCTTGGAGCAGACCCCAAACAGCGTCAATTTCTTTGTTGTCATTGGCTGACACCACAAATTATAGACAAAGTAACCAAGGATCAGTCACATTAGTCAAGTTGATTTATTTGATCGCATAACTATTCTCCAAGAGATCTTGGTTAGCATAGAGCATTGGCATTTCTCTGAAATATAAGGAATGTATAATGTTCAGTCCGTGCTACTATCGTTTCCCCATTCTATCCACATGTAATATGCTACTGAAACGTTTTTAGTTCGTGTAGTTCATCAGTATAATCCCTGCCGACTCTGGCGTATGTGAACATGCATATCCACAACTCTCTATTTCCAATATTATATTATAACTGTTGTTGACTTATTGTCATGCCACGATGTCATACTATCTAATATTTTCTCACGTTGTCCTCCTCGATATCTCTTGCCTGTTATAATTATGTTCTCCAGACCTCCTTGCACCATAACATGCCCACAAAAAAAAATAAAGATTGTCACATTCTCATATTATTAACTCCCATCTCGCAATTGACTCTTCCAGCATCTAATTTCTAGTTGTTCTAGCTTTCCATGATACTCAGCATTCTTCTTTAGAACCACATCTCTGTTGCCTCTAGTTTCCTACTATCCTGTTTGTCTATTATCCAAGACTTGTATTCATATGTAAGAATAGGTCATGAAGCTCTGAAGAAGGTCTTCGTAAATCTAATGAAAAAGAAGGAATTGCAGTGAAAATGGTCGAATGCCCTTTTTTTAATACCACAAAACTCTTCTATTGTGAGATGAAGAAGGTCATGAGCTCTCAAGGTTAAAGGGTATGTGAAGAAATATGAGTTATAAACCATCGTCATAGCACACAGTCACACAGTTTTCCCCCATATGTGCCGAGCTGCCTAGTCAGTGGTTGATCAGAAACCGCCTTTCTAGTGGTACCTACAGCATTTGCTCAGTATCGATGGCCCCAATCCTCGACCTTCCCAGCAAATGAGCCCTGGTACCCTACTACCTACTGGCTGGGTGAATAAAGGTAAATACAAATAAGGTAAATAGGTTACTAGAAACTATCAATATAAAATAATAAATATAGAAAATAACAATAAAACAAAGAACAAATACAATTGTCGACGTGTCGGTCCAATTGGGACCTTTATCAAGACAACAAAAACAGTTAAAAATACAAAACCATAACAAATATAAACAAAATGGATGTCTCCCACCAGGAAGAAATGGGTGAACCATGCGGTAATTTTTATTTCAAACCCCGAATAACGAGTGGGTTCGAAACTCGGGTTTGCTGATCAACGAGCGAATGACTTAGCATTACACTATCGTATCTCTCAATGTGGATAAAAGAAGTGTGGCAAAAATTCGTTAAAGATTTCACTGGATTTCATAATACATGACACATTGGAAGTCATAATACATGACACATTGGAAGTCATAATACATGACACATTGGAAGTCATAATACATGACACATTGGAAGATGCTGCACGAAACAGAGCTGCATTGTGCTCTGCATTTTAAAAAAAGAAGGCGCAACAATGTGCGGGGGGAAAAAGAAGAAATGCAGCAGCTCAAGATCGTAGACTAGCTAGAGCTAGTCAGATAAAACACAATCTAAAGTGATCATTCTATGCTCAAACTGCCCTTTGTCCTTTGTGGCAACCAAGGGGGGGGGGGGGGTTTATGTGCCACCTACGAGATCATACACAATGTCATACCTCTAAGCGAATTCCATTAATGGATGTAGCAGAAAATCACCTGTGATGAACGAACAACAAAATGTCTATGGAGGTTGTAGGGGACATCTTTTTTCTCTTCTAAACCTGTCCTTCCAAAATTAGTCTTTGCGCCTTTTATGTGTCCAAAATGGTTACCTTGTGTTTTTGATGTTGTTTCTTAAATATCTTGCTTTATGTTGTGGTCTTTCGCTAAAGTTTACGTTGATAGTCTCTCTGCCCATGACAATGTAAAACCTTTATATAACATGTCATTTCAAATGCAGATAATTTCTTTTCCGAGTATGAACATAAATAAGTAAATTAAAGTGTTATCAATATTACAAAGGGTTTTCTAAGGACGAAACACGCGAATGAACAACGTTTTTGCTAAAGAACATTCATGAGAACAGAAAAAATACTCGTTCATACTTTCATTTGCCATGTTTTTTTGCTGTCCTATATTTCCGCTTGTTAGGTTATTTTATCTCTGCATATTTTTGTTCCATTGCGGATATTATTGCCCATGTCTCACAACCATATGTACCTACATGGGAAATATATTTTCGTAATAGTTGTAACTATGTTTCTGTTTACCTCTTGTCTTAAATTTTCTATTTGTGATGTTCTTACGGTCTGAATTAGTAAGCTATATTTGAATTACATTTATGTAGAACTTTTTTTGACTAACCAATGAGTTCGAAACTCTTGCGGTAGCAAAAGAGTTCCTTCCACTCTAACATAATCAACGTTAAATTTTTTTTTTTTTTTATGTCCATGTTTACTCCAGAGACCACATTATGACTGTTTACAATTTAAGGCCTACTAGCTAATAGGACGTCAAGCCTTCTTAATGACTTATTTGACTATTTAATTGATGTTCATTAGTAACTATGATTATACTTTGTATGGCAGCCAATGAAAATCAATTAAATAGTCAAAAGAATCATTTCAGAAGATTTGATTTCCCATTACGTTTTATATATCCAGGGGTCACGACGTGTCCTTCGTGAAAATTCAAATGCATCACTTTAAAGGATGAATCCCAATTTAGTCCCCAGAACTTATAATGCCCGTGGTCACACCATACCCATTATACTGTCATTTGCAGACATTTTAGCCCCACGTCATAGGTAGTTAGAGAAGAAAGTAATTAGACAAGTCAATGTAGTTTGCTGAAATATGGTTTCACACAAGACTGTGTCTGACATACACTTTTCACGGGGACTAAAATAGATTTCTTCTATACCTATTCTGCAAATAATCGGAAACGGTCAGGCTGGTCGTTTAAACGTAGTACATGAATTAACTACATATTGTAGAATGTGTTGATTAGTTCGTTAGGTGGCTGGCTTGGTATCATGAAACGAGCCACTTTTCATCCATAGCTCATTTATGGGTTATCCATACCTGCGTCAACAATAATTGCCAATTGTTTGCCATCCCTGATTAATTATGCCAATTTTTTTTTCCAGCCCAATGTCCCAAAAATACACAATTTTAGCTGGTTCCGACTCTGCGCTCAGTCCTATGAAACCGTTGACCATAATATTTGTGAATATCCAGCGCTGGATGACATTAGAAAAATGCTTCTTCCTCCAAGGCCAGATAAGTGGAACACATTATATGAAACAAAACAACAGCTCACAAACATGCATATATAACACAGTGATATTGGGTCAAAGTGCATGAATCCATAGACCGCTGGATCAGCAATCAACCATCATCATCAGGTAGCATATCCTGAACAGGATATAGCAGTCGTAAGTCTTTCGAAACTTCTGTCGATCTTGAGCCAGTCTTCTTGCTTCTGTTACTGTCATGTTCAGGTGTTCCTTTATGTCTTGAGTCCGTCATATTCTCAGTCTGCCTCTTGTTCGTCTCCTTGGCATGATCCCCTCCATTATGGTCCTTCCTAGGCTGTCATCGCGTTTGATATGGCCCAAATATTGACGTTTTCTGGAATAACCACGCTGTTCAGATAGTTTTCTTTTACATTCATTTCTCTCAGGATAGCTACATTGGTAATTTTTTTTTGGTCCATTGTATTATGAGGATTTTCTGTAACATTGTGTTTCAAATGCTGCTATTTTATTTTCACTTTGTTTGTGATTGTCCAAGATTCACACCCACATATTGCCACTGGGAATATGCAAGCTCTTATGAATATTAGTTGTATTGTTTTGCAGCAGCTCAGGTGTTTGTTTTTCATATGCATGTGTATCATCTTTGACGCGATAACCAACCTCCTTCTGACTTCTTCTGGTTTCTTCATAGCAGTCCCCATTACTGTTGATAAGAGAACCAATGTGTTCAAAATTGCTGACTCTTTCTATATCGCTGTTATTGCAGCAACCAACCAACCAGCATAAATTATGCATAAACGACATGATTTGTGTCACATACTCGTATTTACAAAAACTTCACACTCGAGCACTGTAATTGGTGTATTTCTTGGCGTCAACTTCTGTCAACCCCTCTATTCCCTGTCAATAACTGTCAAACTTTTTTCAGACCTCTCTTCACCCTAATTGTTAACGTTATTTATGGAAAGTCCTACTGGCTGCGGTGACCATCATGGTCACTTCACGATGACAGTTATAAACAACAGAGCGTTACTTTGCAGTATATACCTTTAAGTATTTACCTTTGCAGTATATACCTTGATGTTGTAAACCAGAACGTTGTAAATAAATAACAACTGGTTATATATATTGGAATTCTGGTGTTTCGCCTCTACATATATTGCCACCATCAATACCCAACATCATTCTACCACAAATGTTGGTTAGATATTTCCCTGCAAACTAGTAGTTAACATAATTTAGTTGGATTGTTTGTTAGATAGTTCGCTGGCAGACTGGACTAATAAGTTAACTAACTAGTAGTTAACACTCAGAAGACCACAATCCTAGAGAAAAGTTCGATAAATCCATTGGAAATTTCTAGACACATTATTCCCGTAGGTTGCTATCACTTTCGGGAAGGAACAGTCGCTAATCGGACAC
>CM067320.1:48463438-48703227 GCA_034231615.1 Meghimatium bilineatum | reverse complement strand
CACAGAAGCATGCTAAAGTATGATGTGCCAGGCCGACGGCTCATATATCACATATAAACTGTAAGCCACGGCACAACATAGAAGGTTCTATAGATTATATTCTACTTATCTCCAGTAGTTTGAGAATGAGCGAAGAAGAAGAAATACATCATGAGCATGTCACTTACAGAAGCGATAAGATAGCCTCAAGATCGGCAGTAGTTTTGAAAGGCCATGATAATTGCTAAACTATGCACATGCTACCAGATAATGGCATTGAAAGCTCGCCTATGTGTTGTTGGCGCCCAAAAGGGAGCAAATAATAGTAACAGCGCCACCTGCCATGCATATCCTTGGAGGTGGTTAAGGAGGTTTAGCGTAGTGTTGACTATCCCACCAGATGAAATATATCTCTGTACTGAAATCTGCTGCAGATCTAAGTTTGGGCTACTGTGTGGGATACATCCATTTTATGTGCAGTATGCCTCGAAAATGAAGGCAAATTTCTCTCAAGAGTAGATAACTTTCAGTTCGTGTTACAACTGTTACTTTACAGTTCCATGGAATACAACAGTTATCTTGGATTTTACTAAACCTCCACAGCAAAGAGAATGCAAGAGAAACACTCATTTTTATCTCGTGTCCGCCGACACGGACGTGTCGGGACTTTGTCGCAAATAAAACGGCGACACAACTCATTTTCATTCTCCGGACTACATCCTGCTGAAAAGTTCTAGGGTCATACTCCTGCCACAAGACATCCAGCGGGAGTTTGAGAATGTGTCATGCTACAAGAGAGATCCAGCGGGGGTTTGAAATTGTGTCCTGCTACAAGAGAGATCCAGCGGGGGTTTGAGAATGTGTTCTGCTACAAGAGAGATCCAGCGGGGGTTTTAGAATGAACGAAGAAGAACTCAAGTCTAACTTCACCTTAATGTTAAAGAAATAAGTGACAAACTCGCACTCCCTTGACGTTCTATCATTATCGTCGTCATCATTATGCATAATCATCGATATAATCTTTCTTTATTTTCGCTTTATACTCTGTTGTGCCTTGCAGCGTCAGGAGTAGAAGAGTTCTCGGGAGATGGCCTTTGTGTGTGCTTCATATATGTTTGTTTGCGTTGACTCTTATTTCTGCAATCCATCGTTTGCATGGTCTGCTCATGGCGTTGTATCCTCATGTCTGTAGTCTGTAAAGTAATGCTTTTTAGAGGCGCCGTTTGATTGGACTCTGGAAGCATCTGAAAACTACTTAATCACTGTTGGCTTCTGATATAATCCAGGATTGTCATTATGTTTGTTAGTCTTCTGATGTTTTCGTTTTTGATTCTATCTCTTACCAGGTTTCGATGTCGTTGTTAGTGTTCACGTTTGACATTTGTAGTATGATGATAGTTTTATATAGTGCAGTTTTTGGTGTTCATGCGGCCTATTTGTTTTTGAAAATAGGAGACATCTGCCATAAGATCTGATATGCAATTTTGCATCTATGTTATTTAATTATTTTATATTGATAGTTAGGTATTCATAGTAACCTAGTGGTTACCTCATATAAATATCTACATTTCGCAAAAAACACATTTTGAAGTCAAATCCAAATAATTAGTAAATCAAATCCACCTTATTTTCGTTCGGAGAAAATTGTATCTGGTGGTTTGATTGGATGAATTCCAGAGAAATCTCGAGCGGAGAAAGTGATGTAAAATAGTGCAGTCAAACAAATTCGTTTATTTACATCTTTTAGCGATCGAAGACTGCTTTTAAAACTATCCTTTGGAAGGTAAATCATATTGTATGTAAACTAATATTTTAATTATATATTTATCTTTGTTGCATTTGCTTATATCGAAAATCTTTGCAAGCCCAGACCAGCAAAATTTGCAGGTATTTCAGACTGAACACAACACTGTCAACACTCACCGCTAGTAAAATTACACACAAAAAATACTACTAGTGTGACGAGAATGAGAGAAGTTCTTACTAACTTAGCTACTTAGGCTACTTAGTAGGCACACTAAGTATGTTTTTAGGCATTTAAACACATTTTTCAAATTGGTTTTATGTACAATTTATCGTTTAGTACACAAGTATTATTGTAATTATAATATATTAAGTTACAACAATTAACCCTTAAAAATTGTAAAATTCAACCTCAACTTACTAAGTCTGTATGTATGATGTCAATTCTGACATGAATTATTTTGATTACATGTAGGCGTATAGTATACATTAAAAAATGTACATGGAGCATATTAATATATTATATCACGTAACTGCAAGGTCAGTGCTTCAAGCTATCCAGTATGGAAAACTTACAGACTTACAAAAACTACTTAACCTTTAGCAAGCCAGATTAAAAAATACGAAACGTATCCCTGCCACCGGATTCTTTTTTGAAAATTTGCATTATTGATGGTGACTGTTTTGAAAATGTGATAATTTTTTGGTTGTTAGAGATATTTAAATAATATTTGCACATATAAATAAAGAATTGAATTATGCATATATTGGTGTAATTTATGTATGTGTGTGTGTGATACCAGACGTATGAGAAAGTGGTAAAGACGTTTTTCACAAAAAACATATATTTTATAACAAATAAAGAGGAAAAAAATAAGAAAAAAAAATAACTTACCTTACATATCGAATTCCTTGGCAACACTGTCAACTAAATCACGTAAATCTGTTGTATTTATGTTCTTTCACTGCGAAATTATCAAAATATAGCCGGGGGAACTGTATAAAACATGTAGATTTGCAGTAAAATCGTTCTTTGAGCTTAGGCCTAGAGTTATTTTTTCTGCCACTTCAAAATATTCGATATCAAACGTACAAGTCCCCAAACCAGCACGGCATTCTGTATATTCACTGCTGTGAAACTAAATAACCTAATAATCCATGATTCAATCCACGATTCAATGTTATTTTATTCGAAATACGATGAAATAAAGGTCTGTAAAACCGATCCATCATCATGGCATCGTACCGGTGTACAGATGTGGTCAGATTAATTGCTCTTAAACTTTTACGAATAGCCAGCCATTCTCAAAAACGATCATGTCGGAAGTGGGGGATGTACCGGCTTCGATTGCGCATGTCCCCAGCTATGTGCACGAACTGTGGTACGTGTAAATCTCACGATAATCTCGCTGGGTGGGACGGCCCGCCATCAGCGCGTGCAGCCATTTTGTTTTTCGGCGGCTGGATATCATATCGGCTCGGTGAAGGTTAATGAACTGTCTTGTTAGTGTTAGGGTAACCATGCAGTGGATACCCTGTCACTGTGGAATACCAGGCAATGAAAAAGCAGACCAACTGGCTAAGGAAGGTGCTGCCGAAGACCAACCAGATATACCAATCACCTACCATCAGAAAAAACAGATGATCAAGTCAATAAGAAAGCCACAAACACCAACACAAGATGACTATCACATTATAAATAGATCAGAACAAGTTGTAATTCTATGCCTCAGAACAGGACACAACAGACTCCGCAGTCACATGTGCACAAAGTTCGATATCGGCAACACAGCCATGTGGACAGGCAGTACAGAGTGCCAAACATATACTTCAAGAGTGTTCTGAGCATGAAATGCGGAGGCAGACATGTTGGCCAGAGGAAACAACACTGAAATCAAAGCTCTATGGGACACTGTATGAACTACAAAAGACAGTGAGTTTTATTAAGGAGACAGAATTACAGATATAGACATGTTTCAAGTGAACGGAAGACAAAGACAAATGTGATATATTCTCTCCAAAACGTTGTCTTCCCAATGAACTCCCTGAACACTTCTGTCTTGGGCCATGCAGCTTGCATTTTCCAATAAAGTATTAATGTTATCTTTAATGACAATGTCGTTAATCCATCCTCTTCTTGGTCTGCTCTTTCTCCTCCGGCTGGGTTCTCTGCCCTCCATTATTTGTCTTTCTAAACAGTTGTGTCTCTTTATATGACCAAACAGGTA
Source organism: Meghimatium bilineatum (assembly GCA_034231615.1). Taxonomy (NCBI): domain Eukaryota; kingdom Metazoa; phylum Mollusca; class Gastropoda; order Stylommatophora; family Philomycidae; genus Meghimatium; species Meghimatium bilineatum. Next base: position 48,699,277 of record CM067320.1, on the reverse strand, counting down.
TAGTTTTCTTTTTGCTATTGTGTTTAGTAACCAACACTTTGGCTTCTTTTGTGTGTTTATATCTCAGTTTATCTTTTTTTTCCTTCCATGATATGCTCATTCTGTAGCATTTCATCTCAAAGGTGTTTATCTTATTTGCCAAAAGGGTTCATATTTCACAGCTGTATGTTGAAACCGGAAAAAATAAAAGTTCTTAGCATTAGCAGTTTCATTTCTATTTTGTTGTTTTTCCATATGTTTTTCAAACATGTTAATCCATTGGAAATTTCTAGACACAGTTATCCTGTAGGTTGCCATTACTTTCGGGAAGGAGCAACAGCTAATCGAACACCTTAGAGAGAACACAACCATTCTCATCGGCCATTATGGCAAAAGTCAAAATTATATTATAGGAAATATAAATTTACATTTTAGAAAAAGTGTGACCAAGAAGTAGAGCCACATTGACTATTTCTGAAATATCTTGATTATTTACTATAAAATATCTTATAAACTATACATTTTATGTGTTCAGGTAGGTAAGACTAATCTGTGGATTTTATTGCTGTAATTTCAGAAATAACCACAGCTAATTAATATTCAAAATGACATCTAATTTGCATAATTTAAATTGAATTAATATATATTTAAATTTCTTAATTATTTATGATAAAACATCTTGCAAACCATAGATTTTTTGTTCGGGAAGTCCAAGACGCCTCTGTCAATTACATGAGTGCTGTAAGTTTCATAAGTAACCAGAGCTAATTAATATTCACAATGGTATATAATTTGCATATTTAAAATATAAGCTTATAACCTATCAGAATTAGGTTTAATATTTTGTAATTAATTTTGTGGTGTTATCTAAACTAATGAAATTCTCAAAGGTTATATATTGTTGCACATGGAAGATAACATGCAGTCTCACTTCTTCTTCTGTGTTCATTCTTAAACTCTTGCAGATTAGCAGGATGTAGTCAAGAGAATGGAATGTGTTGTGTTATGATTTACAGATTGGCTGCAAAATTGTTCCTTTAGCTTTCACACATCTAACTTCAGCATGGCTTCAGATCAGTTTGACCCTCTATAGGATATGAAAGCTAACTCCACCCTCCAGAACCTTCTTAGTTGCCTCTTATGACATTCATGGCAGGTCACAGTGGTACTATTCTTTGCTCCCCTTTCTGGATCTGGCAACACAATTGCGGCTAGCTGTTCTCAAAGTCCTGTTTGTATATGAAATTATGTTTTATTATTAATATTATTGGAGTAATATCAATGCATACACAAGTTCGAGTGATAGGATGTTATATTGAGCCAATCCTTATTTATGGAAGCGAAGCATAAACAGTAAACAAAAGTGCCCAAGATAAGCTGGAGGCAATTGAGATGTGGTTTTTAAGAAGAATGATAAAAGTTCAATGAACAGCCAAGATGACTAATGTAGAAGTTCTCTGAGATGCTGGAGTAAAATGACAAATTATAGTGAAAATTAGAAACAGACAATCAAGATTTTTAGGGTATGTGATCAGAAAGGCAAAACTTGAACATTTAGTAACCACCGGAAAGATCCAGTGGAGAAGAAACAGAGGAAGACAAAGAGAGAAATTTCTGGTTGGGTTGTTACTCACAAAAATGAGTCACCAACTGAACTTATTAACACAAGAGACAGAGAGTTGAGAAATATAATTGCCTACGCCACTTGATATGGCACATGATTGATTGACCACAAGGTGCAGTGCTTCTGTTTTTACCTGTGCCCAATTGGAGAAGGCTATTGACAATGAGGTTACTCAGGTTATGGTCACATCTATATGCCACCAAGAGTTCATCCTTGAAAACCTCGTGGGTGACCAGATCCGACTTGAGAATGGGTAAATGTCTGAACATGGCCTGTTGAGTAATAGCTTTAAGAGGGTGATAAGTCATAATGAGCTTGACTCGATTTTCTCAATGTAATACCTCCATGTCAATGTGTTTCCAGTGATCAGCAAAACTTTATTATCATGTTTTCAATTTTCTCTTGTCTGATTATGGTTTTTCTGCAGCTGTTATGTATATTGATTTTCTACTAAAGTGAGTATGGACTGTGATTGTGTGACTTCAAGCCATATATTCTATAAGAATTTTGTTTCCATTTGTTATTTTTCAAAAAGAACATTCAAGAAAACTGATCTATGAATGAGAATATTGAACTAAATAGTGAAATAAATAAGGCTAGATGTTTTGGACTGCCGAAGTGGGGGTGGAAAGTTAAGAACACTAAAACATCTTTTAACAATGCATCCTGAAAACATGTAATATTTAGGTTATGTAATGCACCTGGTAAGTTCTAAAGGACTGACTATGGCTGTCAGGATTTATATGGAGGAAAATTTTTTTGCATCGAGATGAACATCTTCAAGCATCACCTTACAATCTATACAAGTTGTAGATTTTTTAGCAATGTTACAACAGTTCTCAGGCTTGTCATGGCAGACAATGATCCATATCTTTGCCAGGGAATGGTCATAGGAGGTTGGTGTTTAGAAGTTTGGTGGTATTTGATGAAAGTACAAACACGGAAGACATGTCCCAAATGTCTAAGAATATAATATTGACTTGAATGCACTCCCAGAGAAGCAGGCTTTGTTCTTGTGGTTGACAAATATTATTTTTCATTGTTCGTTCTCAAACTCCTGGAGATTAGCAGTAGTGCAGAATAAAAGTGCTTTGTGTCATAGTTTGCAACTTCGCTAAGATATCTGCATAGTTTTGGCAGACACATCTGACTTCAGTATGGCTTCTGTGTACTTCAACCTTCTATGGGATGAGACACCTAACCCACTTCCAAAACCTTAGTTGTCTCTTATGGCAGGTCATGATATTGTTATTTTTTCCCAGTTTTTTTTGTCCCTGAGAACACTTGTATGGATAGATACAAACCAAGCAGTAGTTTAAACAAATCATCTATGCTCCATTCAAAATAAGGGATATTCATTCTTTGTTTTTATTTGCATAAAATGTTAGATCTGATGTTATATTTGTGTACTTATAATGTGTACTTTAAATAAATGTGTACTTTTATTTTTGTGCATCATATCCAGTTTTTATAAACCGATGAAAACATTTAATTTTTCTTGGCATATTAATTATTGTGTATCGAGTAAAGAAATTTTACCACTTCAGATATTACACCAGATACAACTCTAAACACTGTCTGTCTTGTGTTCAAGGGTGCAAAATAGTGCAATTTCACTAATAAATCAATCATGTTCAAATGATGTCTTATAATTGACTGTAAACATCTTTAAAAATGTGTGTGGGAGATATGTGTTGAATAGTAGATTTTTGATATATATCACAAATAAACGAAAATTTAAACCAATGGCTGCATGGAATGACAATTGTGTTATTTCTTGTGACCACAAATGGAAGTCCAGTTCAATGTTTCAGGACTGTTCACATGTAATATGTGTTTTCTTTCTGTATGTGTTAGTTAGAGATTGCGGTGTAGCCATGTAAATTCCTGATACAACACTGAGACAGGATTAGCAAACCGTCAGTGAGAACACAATGGCTCGTAGTAAAATGGAGAATTTTCAAATCCTAGGAATATTGCTAAGAGATAGAGTGAGAAATGAGGACATTAGACAAAGAACCGGCACCACCCCAATCTTGGAATATATTAAGAGACAACAGATCAAATGGTTTGCAGACTACCATCAGACAACATACCACAGCAAGCATGCTACACAGATACAGCGAAGGCAGACCTAGAGTCCTACCGTGCAAATAATTAACCACCGAAATAAAAGAGGTGACAAATTCTACAATATACTCACCACACATGAGGGCCATCCCCAGAAAGCTCTTCTGTCCCTGTCGCTGAAAGGCAACAAAGTGTTTAGCGAATAGATATACCATTTCAAATTCACACACAAAATTTCAATTATGTACGTTATATATTTGCTGAGATACATCATTTTCAAATTGGGCAAAGCTGTTGAAAAGTGCTATAGAGGCCCAACAGGGTGTAGTCCAGAGAACGAAAATGTGTTTTGTCACCTTTTTCTGTGTGGCAATGGCTTGACACATCCGGTTTTGGCATTGAGTCACCACTTTGAAATTTTATGTACATATGACTGAATATTCTTGTCCAATTTTGAGTCAAGGTATGATGACCTGTTCTTCGCAATTTAGCAGATGGTGATCATTACCTGAAGATAAGAGACGGCTAAGTATTTATAACTTACATGCTAAGCAAATCCTATGTGCCTTTACCATGGCTTTATTTCAGTGATTTGTGCATCATGTTTGTGCAATTTAGCTTCTACCTTTGCTATATCAACAGCGATCTCATTTTCTGTTATATCACAGTGAGATTACATTCATTGCAATATAGTTCTCCACTTCTCCTTCTGCATTCGTTCTCAAACTTCTGCAGAACAACAGGATGTAGCTCAGAGAACGAAATGAGGTTGTGTCATGGTTTACAGCTTTGCTGTAATATATGCATCTTTTGGCCTGACATATCTGATTTTCCCATGACATGTGGGTCACTTTAACCATAAATGGTATGGGGCAGCCATCATCATCAAGTACCATCTTCGCAATGATGGAAGGCCGCAACAGACCTCCAACATCCCGTCTCATGTTGTGGTGGTGTACTTTGCTAGACTATAACCTGTCCATCTTGTGATGTTACTCTCATTACCATCAAATAAGGTCTTCAATAAGGTGTCATTTCTTTTAATGTGTCCAAAATATTTTATTTGCTTGATCTTTATTTTTATTAATAATTCTTCATATTAAGTGTTGATAGAACCTCTTAGTTTTTTTTTTCACATTCAATGATGTTCTCCCTATTCTTCTATATTTCCATATCTCAAAGGCATAAATTCTGTCTTCTAATTGGGACAGCCAAAACCTTCTTAGTCACCTCTTACAACATGCATGGATGGTAAAGTTTTACTATTTTTTGTTGTTGATCCCCTTTCATGCCCTGACAATACACAGGCTAATTCTGTACTGATTTTACACCTGGAACAACACTTCTTTTTAAATCTGATAGTTTATTGGATTTTGTTGTGTATAGTGCAGATTTTTGTGCATGTAAATATTGAGTTTTGTGTAAGACATTAGATATTTTGAGTTTTTATATTTCTGCAAAAATTTCTTTCATTTCAGTCGTAGTTGGTAACTTGTTTTCTTGTTCGCACACATATGGTATCAATAGTGCATTTTGGGTATTCCACATATAATTCATATCCTCCACTTAAACCAGAGGTCGTAAACTTTTTTTGGGCCAGATTTAGCTTTCTTCATGTAGTATGGGACCAAAAAGCTTTTTTTAAAATAATTATTTGGAGCTCCAGGTAGTGTATTCTGAGCTCTGTGACCGGCACATACAGTATGTTTAGATCAGCCTGGAGGACCAGAAAAAAATGATGGGCCAGATTTCATATTTTGCTTACCACTGATTTAAGCCTTATATCTAGGACTGGTGAATTACAATAAATATGGGAACTCTGAAATGCTGTTTGTTTCACTTTTAAATAATTTTGTAAATATTTGCAGACATTTATGTTTTAATCATGAAAGTTTGTTTTTATAAATTTGTTATTTGAATGTAAATTATGCAGTTAATCAGCTTTATGTTTATCTTTTTTTCTTTCACAAAGGTGATTTAGTTCTTGAAATTTGGAAGGAAGGGATGTTACAAATGAACATTCTGATTTCCAAGTTCTTAAAACAGCCATAAATACAAGTCTTTGGAGTATCTCAAATTCCGGGTAAGTTGTAATAAACACTGTAGCTTGTCTATTTTCCTCACATCTCTTCCCCTATATTTTTCTTTCACTACAAGATGAATGTGTGATTAAATAAAAACAAATCTATGAAAATAATCTGTCAACATTTGTACTGTAGATCTGTCATCCAGCACAATGTAACAGCATCTGCATGTGTTTCTAAATTGTTTTGTTTCATATGTTCTATTGTTTTGGTATTATTTTTTTGTTAGACATTATCCAGTGCTGGACTCTAAGGTGTTTGACAGTTTCCTGATGGCATCTGTTATAGCTGACACTCTAATGCTGAATTTTTTTAGTTTGATTATTGGTATCCATTTAGCTAAGATCAAAATATGATGTGGGAGTGGGTTTTTGTATGATGTTTAGTAATGGTTGTTCTTACTAGTGACATGTCTACATTCAAAATGTTTTGAGGTCAAACAAGTGGTCTACTAGACCAATATTTACATGAAAAAGTTATCCACACTCTATCCGCTATTATGGACACTGCTACACATTCTACAGGTGATGCCTTGATGACAAACTGTCAGAATAACATTTTTTTACTGTATCTACAATGGTAATTCTCATCATCATTATGTGATATTCTTTCCAGAACATTGTTTTTTTCAATTCATGTCCTGATCCTGACTGTATCCTGTATCAATCTGCCTGTCTCCTCCAACTATATCTTCATATAGTCTTTGATGTCATCTGTCAATCTCCTTCTAGGTCTACCTCTTCTTCTACTTCCTAGAATTCTGCCCTCTAGTATGCGTCTTTCCATGCCATTGTTTCTTTTTATATGTCCAAAATATTTCAGTTTTCTATGTAAAATTGTATTCACCGGTCATCCTTCCTGTATATTCAGCCTGCTCAAAACCTCACTGTTCCTTATCTTTTCTGTCCAATGGTAATTCTACTACAAGTATATTCAGAGTACTTATGATAATACATGTAATGATACATATACTGTATAGAGTTTTAATGAGTTTTGAAAGGCACTTTGATCAGGTATCAAAAGATTCAGTTATCTGGCAACCTTATGGTCCTAGTGGTGCTAGATAGGAGGGAGTTTAACATGTTATGAAGAATTTGTGTTAGAGTTAGTACTTTGAGAGATGCACCTTTTCTATTTTGTTTTTTATATTTAGTTGTTGAACTTACAGCTCTTTAGCAGCCAGTGTCAAGTTGACAAACTTTCAAGTGTTTTCTAATGGTTGAGTGTTTTTATAACTGGTATTTGTAATTGTTCAGTGGATAGGCAATAGCTTTCTTCTCTCCGAGTAGTTTAAAAAAAAATTCCAGCATCATGTATTATGTTGTTTCATTTGGTTTGACACAGTTTAAACATGCATAGCAGATCCTAGACATATGTAGCAGATCTCTGACAGGCATAGCAGATCTCTGACATGCATAGTAGATCCTAGACATATGTAGCAGATCTCTGACATGCATAGCAGATCCTAGACATATGTAGCAGATCTCTGACATGCTTAGCAGATCCTAGACATATGTAGCAGATCTCTGACATGCTTAGCAGATCCTAGACATATGTAGCAGATCTCTGACATGCTTAGCAGATCCTAGACATATGTAGCAGATCTCTGACATGCATAGTAGATCCTAGACATATGTAGCAGATCTCTGACATGCATAGCAGATCTCTGACATGCATAGTAGATCCTAGACATATGTAGCAGATCTCTGACATGCTTAGCAGATCCTAGACATATGTAGCAGATCTCTGACATGCACAGTAGATCCTAGACATATGTAGCAGATCTCTGACATGCACAGTAGATCCTAGACATAAGTAGCAGATCCTAGACATATGTATCAGATCTCTGACATGCTTAGCAGATCCTAGACATATGTAGTAGATCTCTGACATGCACAGTAGATCCTAGACATATGTAGCAGATCTCTGACATGCTTAGCAGATCCTAGCCGTGCATAGCAGATCCTAGGCATATGTAGCAGATCCTAGACATATGTAGCAGATCTCTGACATGCTTAGCAGATCCTAGACATATGTAACAGATCTTTAACATGAATAGCAGATCCTAGACATATGTAACAGATCTTTAACATGAATAGCAGATCTCTGACAGGCCTAGCAGATATCTAACATATGTAGCAGATCTCTGACATGCTTAGCAGATCCTAGACATATGTAACAGATCTTTAATATGCATAGCAGATCCTAGACATATGTAGAAGATCTTAGACATGCATAGCAGATCCTATAAATATGTAGCAGATCTCTGACATGCATATCAAATCTCTGACATGCATAGCAGATCTCTGACATTGTAGCAGATCCTGGACATACATAGCAGACCTCTAACATATGTAGGAAATCTCTGACATGCATAACAGATCTCTTACATGCGTAGCAGATCTCTTATATACATAGCATATTCCAGAAACATGTCGCAGATCTCAGACATGCACAACAGATCCCAGGCATGTTGCAGATCTCAGACATGCATAACAGATCTCTGACATACATTGCAGATCTCTGACATACATAACATATCTCAGTATTACTATACTTTGTCGTAATTTCTGGCCTCTGTAACATGGAGGAAATTTAAAAAGAAAATAAAAGTTTTACACAAGTGACAAATATTGTCGTTGCTTTGTAGTATGTTTGTGGGGAATATAAATCCATTAAATGTATCTACAGTGTGTTTAGAATTCATTTTTAATAACAAAAAAATACACAAGTATTAGATTCATCTGTAAAGCAGCACTACAGGTTTTTTTTCTTGAGTTGAGTATGGCTATCACTGATGTACATTATTATTCTGACGACACAAGTAAAACAATATTATTTTTTTTAAATTATCCAGCAACAGAATTGTTTACATGTTCCATATTTTGTAGTGCCATTATAACAAGGTATGTGTTAGTCATATCTCCTTGCATATTATTTGCTTGGGACAAATAATCAATATTTATTTTTGTGTAGGAAGTAAGGACAATTGCCAGCCTTGTTCATCCATTTTTACTATGTGTTGGACAATCAACTTTTCAGCAACAGTCTGTTCTATTTATCAATAGTTCTTGAAATGTGTTGGAGATGATAGACCTAGGTGTATTATCTCAAAAGCATTTGTCAGAAATTGTTCATTGAGAATGTATGCATTTCATTTCTCCATGTTTCATTTATTGGGTTTCAAACTTGGTTGTAATTCCATAAGGCATTCATATCTACCACAGTAACTAAGCTGTTAGAGTCTACTCCTTTGCACAATTTTATCTACAGCTGTGGGCTGAAAGATACAATGTCATCAGATGAAATGTGGGCGGCTGAAAGATACAATGTCATCAGCTGAAATGTGGGCGGCTGAAAGATACAATGTCATCAGCTGAAATGTGGGCTTAAAGATACAATGTCATCAGCTGAAATGTGGGCTGAAAGATTCAATGTCATCAGCTGAAATGTGGGCTGAAAGATACAATGTCATCAGATGAAATGTAGGCTGAAAGATACAATGTCATCAGCTGAAATGTGGACTGAAAGATACAATGTCATCAGCTGAAATGTGGGCTGAAAGATACAATGTCATGAGCTGAAAAGTCTGCAGAGGGCATTATCCTGACATTCTTGTGATCTTGAGTCAAATTGCATATGAAAGTGTTGATTCTTTCACTGTATTCTGAGCATATTTCTCCAGTAGACTTTGCCGTATAAGTTTTTCTATATAAGGTGTTGATAAAAGTTGAGGCTTCTACTTCTGAAACAAATACAGACACGAAACAAAAGAAGTGAATGCAGCTGTAGATTAAAGGTGTTGATGGACTGGATAAACCCTCATGGCACAACTCAACATATGCACTGGATTGGAACTGGCAGAAAATTAGAATAATGGAAAGTCAAAGAATCATCAACATTTAGGATGTAGCTGTAATGAAACCTTTCTGTACGCTTATGTGTTCTGCTTTTGTGGTATTGCTTGTGTCATTGTAACTTTCAGATAATCTTTGATGTCTTGTATCTAACATCTCCTGAGTCTGATTTTTGTCAACCTTGCATCATTCCTTCAAATATTCTTTTCCAAAGAATATGTAATGAAAAGAGTTTTAGTTAGTTATTCCTCTAGTGCCAAAGACGGCACATAGGGGCGGATGTCATAGAATTCCATGTCTTACATTTTATTGCAATTTGTCTTAGGTCTTCATTGGAGTATTACAATCAGAGCTAAAAAAAAATCATAGAACCAAAAATGACAGTTGCAACTGATTGTTGTACTAGGAAAAAGTTTAGTGGTCGCAGTAGCAGAAGTCAGCTCACACAGTCTAGACAAAATATAAGACCCTAGTATTCTTAGCCACTACAAAATAATCGTCATTGTATTGAGAGTGAACCTTCAGTGTCTTGCTCTCAGCCAACATTACATTAATATTCTTCACACCATATAATCATCTGACATGCAAATTGTAAGAGGTGAGTAAGAAGTTGACTGCTTCACTCCAGGATATCTAGTGCTATATGCCCACATCAGAATTGGGCGTATTGCCAGAACTGCTTGGGAGGGAAATAACCCTTTCATCTGCAGCATACCTCAATATTGTAAGAAAGTCATAGCAAAGTTTCCTCTGGAGTAGAAGACTAGTGATCTTGAACCCTACAGCTACTTTGAATAAAACAGTCATCTGGAACTTGCAAAAGCTTAGGCAAACATAAAGAAGAATGGTAGAGAAACATCAATCTGAAGCTGAAAGTGAAACTCTTGTATCATCTGGCACAGATAATAAGAGTGATAAACATTTATTTTCTCAGGGCTCTACCATCACAATATCATCCTCACCATAAAATCATGACCATGACAATCATCCTCACCATAAAATCATGACCATGACAATCATCCTCACCATAAAATCATGACCTTCACATCTTGCACTGTGCTTCATATTTTCATAATTCATATGGTAGTCTGTCTACCCATGTACAGCTAGATTGACTTAATTGCTGACTGTACATGAAAATATTTGGATAAATTTAGGATAAGAAGCCAGCTCTTCAACCATATAGTTTTGCTATAGAAGGAAATAGAATAATTAAAGGTTGAGGAATTATTTTTATCATCATAATACTTGTGGAAACACTTCAGACACACTGCTATCACATTTTGTCTTCATAAATTGGATTCAAACTTTATAGATACAAGGTCTAGACTATTAGCTATTAGTGTTGCCAAAGTGAGGTTGTAATGAAACTACCGGTAGTAATTATTGTCCTACATACCAATCTCCGTTACACTTATTCCACAGCCAGCATGAGGCATGTATATATTTTATTACCCTTAAGCTTCCAGTATGACGCCATTTACTACTGACTTCCATATTGACTCATTTTTTAAAATGAGAATGCTGATAACTATATGTGGACAGTATCATGTAGTATTACATACTGCATTTTATGTAATAATACTGTCATACAGAAGTGATAAGAGAACATATTGTAGCTTGTTCGTTAAGTAGGAAATTTAATTTATTTGGCAGTGAAAGTGATAGCGATTATATCAAGGGATGGTGTATATGTATTGTTCAGATAAAGTGCTTCATTAGAATACACTGGATTAAAGGAACTTGCAGTAATATTAACTAAAGTTTATATGGCAATGAGTCATTTTTTCCCATTTATATATTTAAAAAAAATATGTCCTGGTTATATAGTAACTGTGATATTAGAATGTAATACGGAGTTAGGTCTGAAGTCAGTTGGATGAAAGAGTCAGAAATTGGTTCGATAAATAGGTTTGAAGTTGAGTTGGGGATGAGAGGATATGAAGTTGGTTGGATGAAAGTGTTTTCAGTGTTGAGTGGAGGATGAGAGAGTATATAACGTTGGTTAGATAAAATCTGACGTTGATAAGATGGAGGATGAGAGAGTATCAAGTTGGTTTGATGAAAGTGTCTTAAATTGAGTGGTGAATAAGAGGGTATAAAGTTGGTTAAATGAAAGTGTTTGAAGTGCTGAGTGGAGGATGAGAGAGTATGAGGTCGGTTAAATGAAAGTGTTTGAAGTGCTGAGTGGAGGATGAGAGAGTATGAGGTCGGTTAGATGAAATTTGAAGTTCAGTGGATGGAGGATGAGAGAGTATAAAGTTGGTTAAATGAACGTGTTTGAAGTGCTGAGTGGAGGATGAGAGAGTATGAGGTCGGTTAGATGAAATTTGAAGTTCAGTGGATGGAGGATGAGAGAGTATAAAGTTGGTTAAAATCATTGTTGTTGAACAACCTCTCCCCTCTGTATTATCATTTGCAGAAAAGGTGCGAAAAACGTCAGTATTTTTCATATTTTTCGTTGTTTTTCTCCCTACAAAATCAAACAACTTAATTGGTGTTTACAAAACTATTTTGTTGCCGTCAACTTTTCTTAAACCCACCCTATTCCCCCTTGTTAATAACTCAAACGTTTCCAGACATCCCCTACCTAAATGATAACATAATTTATGGACGGCCCCTTAGACATACCATTTAGTTGAGGACACTTAGTTTGCTGCACTGAGTTTAGTTTGAACAAAATTTTATGGGATATCAGTGTTCGCAAACTTTTGAACTGCTTGATGTGTAACTGTTTTCATACCACGGATTCGTGTTGACAATATTACCCGAACCACGACCTCCCATTATTTTTTATGGCCAAAAAACTCTGATATAACCAAATTGGACTCACGTTTGTGGTTGAAAGAAGTGTACACAGCCACAAAGGGGTACAACTTAAATATCCGTTTTCATGTGTGGGTTATCAAATACCTTGCTGTCACAATCTCATATTTTCCTCTGTGTTGGTTCTCAAACTCCTGACGTAGCTGTATATAGTCCGGAGAACTGAGTATATTATGCCTTGGCGTACAGCTTGTTTGCGATAAACGTGAAGAGAACTATACTGGAGCTGATAACATGCATAAACAAAGAATGACAGATGTGAAAATGTGCAGGGGTGAGGGTGGAAAGTGACCCATCTGGAAATATCAGATCACATAATAACCATCTGACTGGGAACTTTATTCAGCATAATCATGGATAGTTGATATAACGGAGAGCACTTGTGTGGATATTGCATGTGACATGATGATTGTTTGTAATCAATAATATACAACTCTCAACTCGACACATCCGTCGTTATCGTATAATTTTTGGTCATTTTGACCTCATTATGTAGTAGCACGAGTCCATCGCTAAAAAACTGTCAGTGTACACATTGGGAGCACTCTTCAAAAGTGACGCTATTTAACTTTTTCCTTGATTTTCGGTGGGTATCAATGCAAACGACAAAATGACCAATGAAAATCATGGAAAAAGTCAAATATCGTCACTATTGAAGGATGAGTCAACATGACTATATTCTACGTAGGATTCGAATAGTCAATCTCGCTCCCAAATTTTTATTAATAATTGTGTTCTTCGTTATAACAGGCTGAGTTCAGTATTACTACGGTAGGACGCCCCGGCTATATCATTGCTTATCTTTATTAGTCATTAATTATACTTATGTTTCGCCAGCCAATGAAAATACACAGAAATAGTCGGAGTGTTCTTATGCAGTGACGTAAATTGAGTTTACACTCCGGTATGTAATGATGAAGGTCATGGCATGTGTTCATATTATTTGCTTCTGACTCTGGGTTCCAGTAACTTACTTGGCACGGGATAAATCATGATCGTGTGTGTCTTATTCTTTTTTTTTGGTCCTCATGTACCTTTCGGTGTTAAGGGGAGAGTGAGTGTACGGTTTTTTGCCCTTCTATTTGCCTCTTCTGCTGTTATATCTCCGAGTGTCTCTAATACACAATATATCTACCTTTTTTCGAGGGCGTCCAATAGGTCGACTGTTTTCGTATAGTTTGTTACACCCACGTGTTGCCGGGGTCGAAAGGGGAGCAAAGAATAGCAACACTGTTTGCCTTCCACGCATGTCTTAAAAGGCGACTAAGGAGATTATGGGATGGAGTTGACTGTCATATATACATACATACCTAAATATATATATATATATATTGTGGTCAGTGTAAGAAAGATATTTATAGAGAGTTAGCAAAAGAAAAATATATAACTACAGGGTCTGCAGTATTGAAAAGATTAAGAACCACTGTATCTGTAACTCAGATAAATAATTATTTCCTTGCTGTTTGAAATTGTATATTATATCTTAGACATATGACACAGAAAAATAATAATATTTCCTTCAATCTTATAACCTATGACAGACCGCCCATGTGTTGCCAGGGCCAGAAAAGGGAGCAAAGAATAGCAACACTGTTTACCTTCCATGCATGTCATTAGAGGCGACTAAGGAGGTTATGAGATGGAGTTGGCTGTCCCATCCCATATAGGGTCAGTGACCCAACGCTATGCTGAAGTGGGATGTGTCAGCCAGAAAGGCGCAGATATCGCAGCAATGCTGTAAACCATGACACAACCCATTCCGTTATTTGGACTACATCCTGCTAATCTGCAGGAGTTTGAGAACGAACGCAGAAGAAGAAGAAGAAGTATCGTTTGTTAAATGTTTTTTTGGATAACACTTTGCTCTTTGTCTGGTTATGTGGTCGTACCATTTAACTTGTTATTTCTGGATGTATACTTATTGATAGTGTGTGTGAATTGTCGAATTACATCCCTCTCCAGATTAGCCATGCGCTTATATCACATACGTCACATATCTTAGCTGATCCTACTGATCGTTGATCATTGTGTATACTGTGTATCGCCATGCAATCTAAAACTCCAGAAAAGTAGGATCAGCCAAGATAATTGCCGTGTTTGGGATCTGCGAGCTGGTCTATCTTCTTCTTCTTTCCTCTTTTACCCTTTACGGGTGTCGAGGGAGATACAATGTTCTTGTTCTCGATTTTCTGGCAGCTTCAGATAATGTTATTTGGTGTTCGTGTAATGTCTCTTTGATGTTGTCGATGCAGCGTACTCTAGGTCTACCCTTGGCTCTTCTTTCTGCTTCTCCTCTCTTGGTATATGCTTTATAAACTACTGATCGTTGATCATTGTGTATACTGTGTATCGCCATGCAATCTAAAACTCCAGAAAAGTAGGATCAGCCAAGATAATTGCCTTGTTTGGAATCTGCGAGCTGGTCTATCATGGAGTACTATTTCGAATACTTTGCAACTCCTATCAATTTTTACGTAGCAACACATTACAAAGTCACATACCTGCTAAAGGTATATGTGTATAGTAGCTGAACTAAAAAACAAAGAATGACACAATCACAACTCAAGGATAAAAGAAAGAAGTCCTGTTGCAGACTACTATTATTGCCAGCTGTCACGGTTGCAGAGTGTCAATCACAAGCTTATAATGTACTCTGTTGGGCAATGAAGCTCCTAAAAAACTACTTTTTCTGAGGACAGATCAACCAACACTCATCGTCAGTAAAAGCATGTTCGGATTGCTCTGACCCGGATGTCACGGCACGCTCTAACTCGTCTTCGCTTGTTGATGCAATAATAGTGCAATTTTATTTACACAATGCAGCATTCCAAGCCCAGGAAGGAATGTTTCAAATGAACAATTAATTTCATTAAATTTAGTAGGATTGTAGGACTGGTATGTAATAAACATTCAACTTTTAAACTTGTATGGTTAGTCCGTCACCTGCCATTTATAGGAGCGACATACTTATTATTGAAACTATTTGTATTTTATTTTCTTTAGAATAACATACGCCGACAGTTCCGGGCTAAACGAGAATCACTTTGACTGCATGCCTGAAGTAGATAATTAACAAGCACATTGTTTCTCGACGAGGTCGCTGTAACCATACCTATGAGTATTTTGGAAACTTTTTGCGGGCGTTTTGGACTGCCGCAGTTATTGGACCGACCCATCAGTAGCATTATCCGGTAGCAGTCTACACAGCCTTTCTAAACTTCTGCCGATCTGTCTTTTGCGTTGCCCTGGTATTATCTCTTCCATATATCTTCCCAAGTCTTTTCTAGGCTGTTAAATCGTTTCATATGGCCAACAAATTGTAATATTCTAGAGAGAATCTTGTTGTTTAGCCAGCTTTCTTTTAGTTTCAATTCTCTCGGAATGTCCCTATTGGTGATACATTCTTGAGGCTAACGGGAATTTAACCAGGCCTGTTCTAGCGGCACCGAATCGCCTTGCAACTCAAGTATACAGGTTCCATACTTGACTAACCACTTCAGGAAAAAAAATTAATTCAATTCTGTCAAGCCATTCAGTGTACTTAAGTCACTGAGACAATTTCCGTTAGCCTCAAGAATTTTTCATTTATCCTCATGCTTTCTACATGAATGTACTTGTATAAGCTATTGATGATAGTTATTTTGATATGCACTGTGGTGATTTCGTGGCATGGTGACATCATGACCTGTCTACAGTATAAAGACATGTGTATAGAAAATGTAAATATAACCTGAAAGGCCGATTTTGATAATTTCTGTACATTTCCTTGGCTATTTTTGGCAAGTGATTCCAGGTATATAAATAGTGCCCAACGAAAACACAATAATAAAAAATCATCTCAAATGAAGTCCTAATGAATTATGTACACAGGTATTCGTACCTCCGACTGTCTCAGTTAATTCAGCATTGGGTCCATAGGGGGCACATTTTTTCCTGTTTTATATATATAAAAAAGTTGTAAAAACTGTATGTAAATTTCTTTTATTTGACCGTTCAGTTTATACTTCCAGAAATTGGTTAATCTAAACTTGATGAAAATAATTAGTCTTAACTTCTAGTTAAAGGATGGACAACTTTTGTGGATCGGGGGGGGGGGGGGGATAAATATGAGTTTTTTCGTGTAGTGAAAGGTGAAAATACTTTTTCTTCTTTCTTCTTCAGCGTTCATTCTCAAACTCCCACTGGATATCTCTTGTATCAGGACCATGGTCCTATTAGATTTCCAGAAGGATGTAGTCCAGAGAATGGAAATGCGTTGTGTCACCGTTTTATTTGCGCCAATGACCCGACAATCCGTCTTCGGCAAGAAAATTCTTTTAACATAAATGATATGGTGCAAAGAATACAGTTTCTTGGAGCTCAGAATCTTTTCTAAGCTCAGGTGCCAGTGGGTATAGTTTAGTAATGCTGAACTAGTGTATGTCACAGAATACAACAACATGAAGATATGGCCAGTTAAGTCAAGGTTTATGTACCGCCGGATACGGAAGAAAGAAATGTGTTTGATCAAACTAAAACGAATTATTAATAGAATACGCTGTATTCTACTGTAGCCACAGAGGCTGAGCAAACAGTATGTACGTCGAATAGATTTTTTTTATTAGGAGATTGAATATAAATAGAATATGAGGATTTTAATAAGAGGTCACAAAAATGTGACGGCTCTCCGTGACATAGTGGTTAGTGGTTAAAACATTTGCTGACAAGGCCATTATTGCCCGAGCTACCTTGACATTAACGATGGAAGTTACGGAGTTACGTGTTCGGGGGTGAAACTAGACATAGCTTGCTGCTATACTGAGTGCGACCAATTACATACATAAAGAAAAGAAATGCATTACCGGTAATAGTGTAAATACACCCACCTCTCTTCAATTCACTCATTTTATTCTGATATTCCGCCGAAGACGGATGTGTCGGGTCATTGGCGCAAATAAAACGGTGAAACAACGCATTTCCATTCTCTGGACTACATCCTTTTGGAAAATCTAATAGGACCATGGTCCTGCTACAAGAGATATCCAGTGGGAGTTTGAGAATGAACGCTGAAGAAGAAGAAGATTCTGATATTCATAGTATGTATGTATTATCTAGACGGACAAGGGCGTAATACACTGTCAAGTCCCTAGTAGTTATAACAGTTCTATTGAGTAATAGGGAATCATCATTCTAAAGTGACGATATTTATTTCCCGTAATTTTAATTGGTCACTTTGTCGACTGACAGCCAATGAAAATCACAAGAAAAATCAAATATCGTCACTTTGAAGTATGATTCCATAGGACAATTTTATAAATTGTCTAGTGACTTGACACTGTTCTATATGATTTCGCCTTATGGCGATCCATGTCACGTTTACACGAATAGGAAATGAAAATCTTGGAATAAAAATTGAGGACCTGAATTGTGGTGGACCTGTGTCGTTTTATATTTATAACCAAATTGGTTCATAACTCTTCGATCTTACAAGTTAACATTTCTTTTTAAATTAATAGAGCAATTGAAAGAATTTTCACCGAAAAAGTAAACTAATTTGTATCGTCTATTTCAAGCTTGATGGGAAATTGACAAGTTGGTGCAGGAAAGGCAAAGTGAAACTGGAACCACTGAGCAAGTAGAACGTTTCTGAGTGAGTTTGTATGTAAACGTGAGCGTTCTAATATATTTTAACACATTTGATTAAAACATCGTAAAGTGACATTTCATACGAAATACATCTATTTGTCTTGTTTTTCTTGGATGGTAAGTTTATATTCATAGATGTGTTATCAACCAAGCATAAACATAATTTGTAGTTCTCAGTAACGTTCTCTTTAAACTGCGTAGCCACGCACCTCTTTGGAGAGACTGCACACATAATTCAACACCTTGCGCACTCACAATTAAACTGCAAACTCTAAAAAAAAAAATTCTCACGTAAAGCATTAGAATTGTTTTGTGCATGCGGTTAAATAGTTACCAAACTGCCGTCTGATCAGCGCACACATAGCAAAATTAGAAGGAACCGATCTGTGCTCCCAATTGATTTTAAATGAACAGCAGATTCAACAGATGTTATTTCTGCCGGGTACGTTCTAATAAATACTGTACATGAAGAGATATCGATAACGATATTATATTTACAGAATATCATTGTGGGAATGACTGTTATAAGTTATGACTGCATGTTATCATCGGTGAACTCCGACCGGACAAATCCATAGGTGCTCCGATTCCCGTCTCAATAAACTTATTAGAGTGTAGCGGCCAACAGTTCCAATTTTATACTGATTCATCGGTATCTTCGTATATTTATGTTTCTCTGTACGGGATCAAGATCTTTACACGAAAATTCACACGGTCTTTAAAGCAACCATGATTCAGGCTTTTGAAAATCTGAGCGGATGAGGTTTCGTAATGTATTAATCATGCCAGATCGATCCATTGATGTACCTAATGACAGTGGCAATGTTCCCTATTGTACTGGCGCACTCATTACCTTCGACGTCCTGGCACGCTGTCAATAACTCTGCTGATTAGCGGCGAAAGATTCCCGCTACAACGTTGCGGATCATGTTCATTGAGTCACTACGTATATAAGCATGATAATAGGCATGTGGCATCTTCCATGACAGTACCTCTGTCACAGCCTTTATCTCCATCACTAGACTGCTCGTGGTTTTTTTTTTTTTTTTATAGATTTCTCGTAGTTGTAGTGAAGACAATACTGGACACTTTGACAGTCTTCCCGTGCAGTCCTCCGGATCGTGCAGAAAAAAAGTCCAAGCACGGCGTTGATGACTTACCCATCAGTGTGTCCTGTAGTTATTACATCATTTTCAGTAGTATTAACAATGAGAGTCCTGACTTCTGCATCCGCCGCCATCAGATTTTTGTCACTACAACTTCTGTTGAGTGTGATGACTATGGGGTACCACTTAATGCAGCCAGAGTGGGTAGGTATCCACTCCTCCCTAGGATCGATGCAAGAAGGGTCACATATACTGTTCTAATGGTATCTCCTTCCTGTCCCAGCCATGATCTGCCCAGTTTGAGTCCTGGAGCCCTTCATCTTATTGAGATGTGGATGTAATGGGGGAAGTGTGTCAGCACTGATTTTAAGATATTCACGAGTTCGTCATATCTTGATTCTGTCAGCTACGGTCGGGAAGTCAAGGAGAAATCTCATCACCACAAATGGTGTGTCCTTTGTACATCCCAAGATGATACGCATGACCTCATTATGAATCTTTTCCAGTCCGGCAATCTGTGTATCACTAACTACGAATATGGCACACGCGTATTCTATACTAGAAACGACAAATCACTGATAAGTAGTTCTGGTAGGTATTGTGAAATGTCACAAGCTGACATTGCTCTCAATAACGATATACCTTTGTGGACTGTGGGCAACATGTTCTTTGAAGCAAAGACCGCAATCAAATATCACTACCAGTTAACACAATGCAGGAATTCGTGAAATGCCAGCAATAGATTAAATTTCAATGCCGAATGTTTCGGTGATCTGATGCGATTGTTTAGCGAGAACCAAGTGACAGCAGCCTTCTTCTAGTTTATCATCTCGCCAGACTCCGAACATCAGGAATCCAAGCAGTCTTACTTTCTTTTGTAATTATTTTTAATATTACTGTGTAGCCATTGAACAGTACTTGGGAAAGAGGTGAACTCTTGTAGGTGGATCAATTGTAGTACACTTACAGGACCAAAATACCACACCGCAGTCTCACATTCCCTTCGTACAGTGCTGATGATATCCATTGAACGATAAATGGATACACCTGTATTAACATGCGCAATTTCGTGAGATATTCACGCAGAACCCTATTATATGCATCCTCAATATCAATTAGCACAGTACATGTCTCCAGACCAGACTAACTCATCAAAACATCATATACAAGTAAACTAGCATGGTTCGGACATGTATGCAGACACGATTCCTTGTCAAAAACAATACTGCAGGGAACTGTCGAGGGTGGAAGAAGCACAGGAGGACAAATAAAAGCATGGGCAGACAACATCAAGGAATGGACAGGGCAAGATATTACCACACTCATCCGCATCGCTGAGGATTGAATTCGCTGGAGGACTCTGTGCTGAGGCATCCAATGTGGTACCCCTACGACCCTGAAGGGTTACGGGTTTATTGATTGATTGATTGACATCAGCATTGCACCACGTTTGATTATTATGCATGTAACCACGTAGGGTACATATAAATACTCTACGACTCTCCAAATCACAATAAGACTATATGCTAAATTTTTCTCGAGGAGATTGCCGATAGTATTCTGCATCGTAATACTTCGGCATCCACTAACGTGAGCAGGATATTTGTTGATCTTCTTAATTTGTAGTAAACAAACAACCCTGGAACCATTCCTCTTAGATGGCACCACTTTTCAGGCTTACATTGAATCCTTTAGCCAAACTTAATGTCAATATCCAATAAATTGTAGATGCCACTAGCGGATACCATCAGGACATGGATCATCATTTCTTGATATTTTAACGATGCACGCATATCTTCAGCTGTAACACCACTATCATTACTCTATTTTGTGGTCTTACATTGATCAGATAGCATGCAGTTAATACATCTTCTCACTTCTTTGTTTTTCTTGTAGCTCTGTTCCAGGAATCTGGCAAAAAGGCATTTCTTTTATTATCATCCTTTATTCAATTATTATTAGTCATTGTGGATCATTTGACTGAGTCTGGTATATCACTTCGGTATGTGGCACCATTAATGCTGCGATAGAAGTGCCAGAACGGTTTAAGAAAGACTTCATCTTAATATATCGGTACATATATGTACTGAAACACATTTAAAATGCACTATATGTATAATCCAGGAACAGAGTGCGAAATTTAAATACTAATATTCACAAGTTTATATGTTTTGAATCTGTATTCATTTTCCTATGAATCCATGATAGTCATTAGTTCTTGCATTTGATTGTTATGCAATACATTGCATGCTGTGCAAGCGAGAAAACCAAAATGGCAACCAATAATAAAAAATCTTTCACACAAACCTCAGTATGTGATATGTCCACCATGTTCTTGCAAACAAGTTTGGCAACAGCTACTCATGGAAAACACGTGTCTCTGAGGAACATTCAGAGGAATCATGTCCTATTCACGTGTAAGAGCAGCTTCAAGCTTTTGCCAATTTGCTGGATAACCTTGCCTGTAGACTCTGCGTCAAAGTTCGTCCCATAGATATTCTATGGAGGACATGTCTGGTGATAGAGTAGTCCAATAAATCGTCACAATGTTCTTTTTCTGTAGATATTGTTGTTTAATGCATGTAGTGAGCGCACGTGCGTTATCCTGCTGGAGAAGAAGCAAGTCTGGATAATTTGTGGACGCGGGAACAACCAATGCACCCAGAACCTCATCTCTGTATCTCACAGCATTAGCATTTTCACGGAAGACGTGCAGAGGCAAGCGATGGTGAAAACTGAAACCTCCCCAAATGTAAATACTGCAATCTAACGAACACAGCAATCTGCATGGCACTCTTCACACTGTCGCCAAATCCGCATACGTCCATCAGCAAAGGAGAGGTTGCATTTGTTCTCATCTGTGAACAGGATAGCATTTCACTGCAGTCTAGTCCATCTGACATGTTGCTCTGCCCATTGTAGGCGCTGCTGACGATGTCTGTGAGTCAAGTTTGGCCCAGAATAAGGTCGTCTTGCAGTAAGGCCTGTATCTCCTAGTCGTCACGTGACTGTCATTCGAGAGAATTGCCCATGTTTGCCCACTATTGCGCTTGCTGTTTAACTTGTCCATAGGGAACGATTCCTTAAATGACTCAGCACAGTATGGCATTCTTGCGCAGGGGTAGTAACTCGTGGTGGCCAGTCCGAAGTATATCCCGGGCACTGTCATTGGTTCCCGGGCTCATTGAAGCGTACAATAGTGCTGTGGTGACAATTCATCTTCCTCACAATGGCCTGCAACTCATTCCGGTCTTCAACATACCAATGGCTTGTAGGAGGTCGTTTTCAGATAGTCGTGGCATTTCAAGCACATTTACTGGGTGTTAAGTCTCAACGGCCTTTTCATAGCGAGTATACTGCGACAACGCCTACCCATTTTCAGGGTCATAGCTGCTGGGAATCTGTTTCTCGTGTTTTTTCATTGTTTTTGTGTGGTCTTTACACGACCCACGGGTTGACTTATGCACTTTTCATTTCGGTAGATATTCGCTCTTTACCTCATAACAAACAAGGGGACAACTCATTGTCACACTTCCCCCCCCCCCCCCAAGGTTCTCGGCAACAGTATATATAATAGTGGTGCGTTTTAATGTGCTTGAGTATATTTTTGTTGACTTCGGGTATACCTATAAGACGTGTCTTTCGTGAATTAAAC
Source organism: Meghimatium bilineatum (assembly GCA_034231615.1). Taxonomy (NCBI): domain Eukaryota; kingdom Metazoa; phylum Mollusca; class Gastropoda; order Stylommatophora; family Philomycidae; genus Meghimatium; species Meghimatium bilineatum. Next base: position 48,676,451 of record CM067320.1, on the reverse strand, counting down.
AGTCCTGCTAGCTCATAGTAAATCATCCTTTTGAAGTAATGCATTATACTTTTTCGGTGATTTTCATTGGTTTTATTGTGTATAATTTGCAATGCCCTCGCCCTCGCAATGCAAATAAGATAAAGTAAAATGTCAATTAAAAAGGATGATTTCTCCTTATTCCCGAGTCCATATGAATAATTGACGAGCGCATGCATGTTTCATTTAATGTTCAGGGTGCAAAGGGTATCGCATTGCTTTCGTCCAATCCCAGGGTTAGCAGATAACCAAGATCGGGAGTACCTTCTCGTGTTGCACCTTAGAAACAGAAACACAGCGGTTCCTGCTGTTTCTGGTTAACGCTTTTGAGAATCCTGTCCGTAAATGTGGAGGTTGCAGAGGAATGAGAATCGACTTCCAAAATTCAAGCAATATCTCCGACAACACATACAGGTCTTGACGACGGGCCTGACAATTTAGCATGACCACAGTTGCTGAACGCAGAAGAGGAAGAACACATTACATTTTCTGTACCACATCCTGCACACCTATAGGAGTTTGAGGAGAAACGCCGAAGACATTGGAATACTCTAGTAAACATGAGTAGGCCGCTTAGCTCACTCCTGATTAAATTTTAATCGAAAAAATGTTCCAATGAAAAAGTGTTTGTTTAGACTGTGTTATTTAGTTTTGTCGAGCAAAGCAAACACGCGAGGAAAAGTAGATTTGAAGAGGGAATTAAAAAAAAAAAGACTACAGTTCCAACTCTGTCGCTTTCCTGTACTGTGTGTTTTCATTCTTGTTAAAATTAATTTTAAATGTTATAAAATCATATTATTTACATTAATTTTCTGCAGCAACTTGGATGTGTATTTGGGTATCTTACAGTAAGTTCTCTTATTCTAGCAGTGTTTCTCGAGATGTTATCGACGTACACTTACCTTTTTTTCCATCTTAGAAGAGTTATAACTGAAATGGTTGCATGTCACATGTATATACATATAAGGAAAGCAATGAGAAGGTTTTGGTATTAGCTTGTTAGTTCGGTGACTTTTATCAAGGAAAGATAGGTAATTTTTTTTCCGTAAAATAAAATTTTGGTACACTTTTGAAATAATTTTGAGTTTCTTTTTTGAACAGTATATTATTTTTTGTATGGCCTTGTATAACTTCTCCTGCGTTCGTTCTCAAACTTCTGCAGATTAGCAGCATGTAGTCCGCATAACTGAATGTGTTGTGCCATGGTTTACAGGTTGGCTGTTATATCTGCGCTTTTCAGCCTGAAGCATCCGACTCCAGCATGGCTTCTTAAGTCAATAGACCATCTGTGCGATTGTACAGTAAACTTCACCAAACCTCCTTAGTCAAATCTTCTGAGATGCAAGACAGGTAACAGTGTCACTATTCTTTGTTCCCTGTTTGGACCCCCGACAATACACGCACGTCCTGGTATAATGAGAATAGATTTCATCCGTGGTTGAATGAGAAATAACCTCGCTAGAAGAGGCTTAGTTTTGATTAATCAAAAACAAAAAAAAGCAACATCACTTTGGAATGTTCGCAGATGAATGCTTGTTCTCAGTATCAACCATCACAGGGCTACGTTCCCCGCATTCTTTATTGAGTGTAACGACTCTTGACTGCCCCCCCCCCCTGAAAAACCTTAGGAATAGGTATCAATTCCTCGCCAGGAGTTTTGTCTTCTTGGGTACAAATCTGTTTAACGGTATCCTCACTGTGAAATATCATCGATTTGCCTCTCATGAACCTGCTTCAGGAGAGCCTGATTCCCTTCACACGCGGGAGCTCACTTTTTGTGTCACAACTAACTCATTCTGAGGTATACACGGACATGCCGCACATTATGTGAGATATGCTCGAACAATCAAGGAGAAATCTCATAGCCACACAGGGTTTCCTGGTGTATCCAAGGATGACCCACACTACTGCATTTTGCATTCTCTCCTGTCTCTCAACCTGTGTTTGGCTGGTGTGATAGTGACACTTGCGTATTCAAAGACAGGGAGGACAAGAACTTAGTTTATTTTTACGAGCTGTTATTGTTTAGTATCAGCCGCTGCAATCACTCAGAGCTGAAAGACCTTTGCTGCCTTTGAGATAACATAATCAACATGTTCTCGAAAGCACACACTACGATCAAATCGCACACCCAGGTATTGTTAAGATGAATACATTGTGCCTTCTCATCTCCACTCCACCGTCAGTGTCGCAGACTTTACGTTATGATTTTTAAGAGACACAATGTCACCTTTTGTTGGGTGATCAATGCTCCGGAATCATCACAACAGGAGGGGAATACGGTCTAGCTAATTTTACATTTTCTCTGATAGTTTCTGTTCTGACCCTTCTCTGTCTATATATCAGGTTATCTGGGGCAAAGGACAGTCCAACGTCTTCCGTCAAGCTGCTACTGTGTGATTGCCAAGGTTTAAACGTTGAATAATACAAGGTATACACATTGGTAGAGGAGATCCCTGTGCTAGACCTGGACGTACTGTTATATATTTAAATGTCCAACAAGAGCACCTTCTGAGAGATACATTCCTCTCGAGCAACACCAGTGATATCAATCTGACAACGAAGGGATCAACATGGAGGAGCAAGGGCATGTTCATAAGGTACTGGAATGACAATCTGTTGTACGCATCCTCCACGTCAATCGCGACAAAATACGTTTTCAGACCTGCGTGGAAGCCCTCGAATACGTCTTATAAGAAGACAACGACGCTACGCTATGTGTATTTCCGACATCTATAGCTTTCGAGTGTGTCCGGGAATGTGCGGCTATCTTCCAGGTTGCGAGCGAGGTGTCGGGCGACAATTTCCTCAATAGGTTTGCCTGTGGTGTTCTGCATTGTTATGATTCGGTATCCACTGAGCTGGGCGTGGTTTTTTTTATTGGCAATAGATAGCTGTGCAGACATTCCGTTTTGATCGTGCCAATCTTGATAATTTAGTTAAAAACTCACATACCAGGTCGTTTATGTCACTCTCCTTAGGGAAGGTGAAGTCCTCATATCGTCAGAGCTTGGGGCGGTGTTCCGCGACCATTTAAAATTGATCCGTAGGTCTATGCAATCAGGTGATCTGTATGCTGTCATTCCACTCAGCCTCCGGATGTAGACAAGATGGTAGGTTTCATGGTAGCAACCTGCCGTCGGGGATGACAACTCTTCGTGCACTAAATCGCAGCAACTATTAGGTGGGGTTGTCAGTTTCTTTCCTTGTTGTCATTACCTCCCCCAACTCATGCGTCAGGTACCCATTTACATCTTGGTCGACTGGAGGAGCGGTCGTGTCAGGCGAGAAATTAAGTCCCGGGTGATCTTGTTATCCGGACGTGGTTTCCTTCATGGCATGATGTAACCGGTGATAGTAAGAAAGCTCGCTATTAACTAGACTACCTCCCTCCTCATAAAGACAAGGTAACGTGGTAATAATCCTCCGCCGGACATTTATGTTTTGATCCTTCTGTTGAACGAACTATCGTACCTTTATCTTCGTCTGATTTCTACAAAGTCAGATCAGTGGATTGAAAATCAGGGATACCGACTCTATGGACATTACCTGTAATGCTCCGCTGAAAGGTCCAGAATGTCGTAATAGATTTGTCTGAACTGATGTTTGCAGAATTCGTTTCGCCTTTTCCCCGTGGCTTGTTGAGCGCAGGTCTTGAATAATAACATAGTGTCATCTACAATTTCTTCAAGGCCGTTATGTTATTGGGTGACACGCAGTTGGAATTGCTTGCTTTCTGTTACGCCTTGATGGCTTGTCATTTTTTCCCCATGTTTTATCTATGTTGTTATTCCACCACGGTGGCTGGTTCAGCTCACTGCGCATTGCGCGATTGATCTGCAACTTGTTGCGCCTGATTTTGCTTATAGTGTCAAGGCCCCAGTTACCACACTGGAAGGCTTGCGGCACATTGATACCTTTCCCATGATTGTGCTTTTGACCAGGATGGTGCACAGGTAGTGATCGTTACCGTGATGCCCTAACACATTTCATCTGCATAGATTGGCGAATGCGGTGGAAACCAATGCCACGTGTATGTTACTGTCGATGTCTCCAGATCGGTTTGCAGTCCTAGCTGCTGTGCCGTCATCGAGACAAACGGCATCGGCAGCAGTTACCAACACGTCTTCAAGGTCTTCCCCTTGTTTTTTGGTAGTGACGACTCTCGTGTCATCTGCTACATTAAGTCTACGCAACATACTCCCCCCCCCCCCCCAAACCAAAAAACAAAACAAAGCACCAATCTGTTTTTCATCCTGATTAGGTCACGGCTTACTGTAGTAATTTTGTTCATTTGAGGAAATGTCATGCCACAAAATTACATTATAATAACTAGTTCCAAATAAAATATGTATGCAATAACAGAACTACACTTAATACAGTACAAACACTGATGAATAAATATATTTCGGATTTCCAAAAATCTTGTTATATTGGAAAATTTGTTATAAAAGGATGCAAGTTAGAGGGATGGATTGTGCTTTTTTTCGTATATATTCTTGTGTACTACACTTGTGTACTACATAATGATGCATTATTACGTCGGTCGTATATAGTAGTCGTGGTTAAATAAGGGACGTTATTTAAGGGGTGCACTTCTGTAAATGTGAGATAAATTGCGGCAATGTCCAATATGTTTTCGGAAGTCTAACGTAATAAAAGTAATTGGTTTAGTGCAAGGATGAAAAATGTTGCGCTGAAAGGTCTAGTCTGTTTTGCGGTGTCGATCACGCGATTCAGAATCAGGGACAGTTTAATGACTCGCTTTGTTTTTGTAGTCAGATTAATGGGACAGTTTCAGAATATTAAATATATCATTTGGACGCCAGGTCGGCCTGCCGATAAACGTAACTTGTTTTATTATCTGGTCACTGCTGTTTTTCTATCGAGAGAAGGGTGATGTCTAGAACAGGGCCATAGATACAACTTTGGTAAGTGGGAAGATTTAAAAGAAAAAGGCGAATAATTGCGTTGTTTCTCTGGAGTTTAATATTTTTCGTTGTCGTTTTTATTTTGGAAAACCGTTCAGGTGAGGGAGACGATTTTCATTACAATTTTCTATAAGTGCTAAGTTTCATATTTTATTTACATGGTTTGGGAGGGGGGGGGGGAAGTGAGATTGTATCTACAGGCTAGAATATTATTTTAATAGTTTAAACCTGTACATGATATTGATGTTCAACTATTGTTATTATTAATAATACATCCAATCATAACGCCAGTAATTTGAGGTGTCACTAATACATCCAAACATATCGCCAGTACTTCTCCATTTGTTCGCTAATAATGCCTATATCTGCTGTGTTGTCTCTTGTATAAATTGGCAGTGTTTTCCATTTCTTGTTTTATACTATAGAGTTTAACATTCATATGTGTATCAGATCTGTACCTCTGTTTTATAGACTACACGAAAGCATTGGATAAAGTTAAACATAGCGAAATTATACACATGCTAGAGAATATGAACATTGACAGCAAGGATTTAAGAATAATCAAGAACATGTACTGGCAACAAACAGTTATTAGAGTAGGAAATAAATTTGGCCCTTTTTAACAAATACAACAAGGAGTCAGACAGGAATGCGTGCTTTCACCAGACGTGTTCTTTTTATACAGTGAAAACATATTGCGTGCAATAGTAGATATCCCAGGAATATCATTGGGAGGAGATAACATAAATAATTTGAGATATGCGGATGACACTGTTCTGATTGCAAAAAGTGAGGAAGATCTTCAAGATTTAATTAATGTAGTAGTCACAGAAAGTAAAGAGAAAGGCTTCTTCCTAAAATTCAAGAAAGCAGAAGTAATGGTTATTTCAAAGAAACTTTTTTTTTGTTTTTTCAATTAGTATTTATGATTTTTCTGAAGCATCTATTCTCGATGGCAACTAAATTCTTATCTATTATTGCGGTAGATTTCCAACTTTCACATCCATATGTCAATAATGGAATCATACGTGCATTGAATAGTCGCAGTTAGACTATTAGTGTATCATTCCCATACACACCTGTTATTGTTTGGATATTCACTGGTAGGTATGTCTGTTTTTCCCATGGAGTGTGTACCAGTTGAGATATCAGAGGACTTGTTACCTCTGGAAGATCCGATAAATGTCTACGAAGATGCTTGCCCTAGTGTATAGAGCTACTTCTTATAAGCCGTCCTTTCCTTCATTTGGTGACTATGGTGGGAAAGGAAATTTTCTCCATAAATTATAATTTTAGTATCCCTACGCTCTTTCAATGACTGCATCCCTTCGATATTCTGCATTTCTACCATTAATGTAGGTTCTCTTTGCTCCTGTAATGATTCAAAGTACTTGGTTCTGTACTCTAAGGTCTGTAGTGTGGTGTTCGATGATGAACTGGTTGGTTGGTTGCTGATCCAGCGGTCTATGGACGCATGCCGTTTGACCCAATGCCTTTGTGTGATGTGTTTGTGAGCTGTTCGTGTTCTATGTTAAGTGTTCCATTTATCTGACCTTGGAGGGAGAAGCAATTTCCTAACGTCACCTAGCGCTGGGCATTCAAAAAAAGGTGGTGGTCAACAGTTTTATAGGGATGAGTGCACAGCCGGCACCCTGGAGTGTGTTGTGGTTGTTTATGTTCAGTGGATTGTTACGCTGTACATGTGTGCGATGTCTGAAAATGATACTCTGGTCTTTCCTTCCCAGGAGGTTGATGTTATCTTTAGGAGTTGGGCTGGAATATATTTATAAATTTCCTTCCCATTGTTACACATGGCTCATCTGTTCATCCAATTCTCTTTGTTCACATATTCCTACATCATTTTAACTGTGTGTGGCTGTTCTTGTTATGCTGCCTTCTTTGCTAGACTGTCTGACGTCATTTCCAGGTGTGTTTGAATGGCCAGGAATCCACTGAGTAACAATTCTGATTTCATAAGATGTTATAAGCTGATTCACATGGTGATATATTTCAACTATCTCAGATTTACAATGTCCATCACATTCTAGTGCTTGAAGAGCGGGCATAGAGTCTAAAAATCACAATGTTTTGAACTTTTGATAAATAGGCATCGAATATAGTCTTCTAGTGCTTTTAATTGACGAGTATATTTATACTTTGCCTAACAGCCAATGAATAGTTGGAGAAAAAACAAACCAATATTCAAATAATACTCATTTTCCCTCATTGACAGAAAATATGGTAATTTGTACCGTAATCCCGTCTACTTTTATGGTTATCAACAAACAAGTATTGTCATCTTAAAAACGACATTCGCAGCGTCTGCTGCGATAAATCCGTACACTCTAGATAATAATTAATCAAACATCTTTAACGCGGTTATGAAATAATTCATTTATGCAAAATATGACGCCCATACACTTAGTAATTACGGAGGTAATAGCTCAGGTTTACAATGTCCATCACATTCTAATGCTTGAAGAGCGGACATAGTCTAAAAATCACAATGTTTTGGACTTTTGATAGAAAGGCATCAAATATGGTCTTCATGTGGTACATGGCAACTTCTAGTGCTGTTATTTCAGCTTCATTTAGAGACATATCTTCCCACAGGCATAAGACAACTCATCAGAAGTTTTGTATGGATATTCTATACAGACACCATAGCCTGCTTTGATGATAGCCTGCAGATCCGTCACTATAGACATGAATCCATTGTTCTGGGTAGGTGTCTATTATTTTCTATGTTGTTTTCATAAAATTTACTGGATCCGAACTTTTCGTTGCCGATAATGAACTCCATGCTGCAAAGCCATGATCCAAGTGTAGTCGAATAGTTTTATCTATCTATCTGTCTGTCCGACCGTCCGTCTATCTATATCTCTTCTCTAAACCTTTTGTTGTCTTTCAGCGTCAGGGGTAAAAGAGTTTTCTGGAGATTGCCCTCGTGTGTTTTGAGTATATTGTGGAATTTGTCGCCTTTTTTATTTCGTACATCGTTGTCGTGGTCGGCCTCTAGGTTTATCTTCACTTTATATGTATAGCATAGCTTGCTGTGGTGTGCTGTCTGATGGCAGTCTGCTGATGTGTGCAAACCATTTTATCTGTTGTCTCTTAATATATTTCAAGATATCACCTCCCCGGTTGTCCCACAAAGTTTTCTTAATATAGTTATTTTACTTCTGGCCTACGTTTCTGCTTTGCTGTAATGGTGTTTCCATGCCATTTTTGCATCAAATGTTACACCTAGTACGTTGCTTGGTCATCTACCTTTAAGGCTTGTTTTATTTACATATATGTTTCTTGATTTTAGTGTAAAAAGCGTTGTGTCTGACTTTTTTATATTGATACACACCCTTTGTCAGCCCAATTGGTCAAAATGTCCATGATTCTGTGAAGCAATTTTGTGGCAACCAGTGTTCTTATTTGTGCAACACAGAACAAAGTCATCACCACACAGTGCCACTCTAGTCCCACATATTTCTTCAACGAAATCCTTGATAAGTGGGCGTGGGGGGGGGAAGGGGATAGTGGGTGATAGAACTCCTTCATGAGGAGCTCCTCGGAGTAGTAGTACCTTCTTATTTTTATTGCCATCTACTTGTACTCTGGCTTTTATTGTGATGAAAGGCTTTTGTCCTTCTATACATTTTAACAATGTATTTTGTAGTTTCTAATTTTTTGAAGCAATATTTCTTTCCTTACCTTATCAAAGACCGTCTGTAAATCAATCCATGCCACCAATACTGTTTTCTTGTCTTGGAAAGAATCTTCGATTTCCTGTGAGAGGCATGTAGTGTGATCTTCCGTGTATGTAGTGTGATCTTCCGTGGTATAACATTGTCTAAAGACAGCCTGCCGTGGTGCAAGGAATTTTCTATTTTCTACGTGAAATTTTAGTCTCAAGGTTATGATGCGCTCCATTGTTTTGCACACGCAACTTGTAAGACTAATTGGTCAGTAGCTAGTGGGTGTTGTTCCATCTTTTTCATGTTTAAGCAGAGGGGGCCATAATTGATTCTCTCCATATTTGTGGAATTTTCCCTGTAGTCCAGCTAATATTTATGATATTTAGTTTCCCCATTGCTGTTGTTTCTAGATATTTAATGATTTCATATTTCATCAATACCATGGGCCGTATTTACCTTTATTTTATAGACCGATAATTTCAATTCGCTATATGTGAATAGTGTATCCATAATTAGAACAGTGCTGTATTTATCACTGGTTCTAGTCTGAACATTTTCCATTTCACTTTGATGGTCGCTCTGCACTTTACGCTGTTTCTCTGGACTAATTTCAATATTGCAGTCTTGAGTGAATATCCTAGCAAAATTATCTACCACTTGCTTTCCTGTAATCATTTTGTACGAGTGTTATGCTTGGGATTCTTCCTGTTCCCTCATCATTTATTAACTGTTTGACCAGATTCCACAGTTTTCTTCTATCCTTTTCAAAATTTAAGGATTCTGCTATCTGTTTCCAGCTGTTTCTTCTAGTTTGGTTCTTTGGAATTTAGCTTATGCTTGTTGTGATGTTCCTGGCTTGGGTTATTTTTCACTTCAGCCTGTGATTTTTCTAATTCTTCTTGCAGTAGTTCTAGTTGTTCACTCCATTATGACTTGTATAACTTTATTTTAGCTTAGACAGCCCTGTGTGCATTCTTTACGAGCAATAGTACCTCTGGTTTCAATTACATGTCAGTAAATGGAATATGCTCTTTTTTTTAAGAAGCCATATTTGTATATCTTCCTTAGTAGATAAGGATGTAGAGATCTTATCTTCACATGAAACTAGCAACATTATGGTAGAAAGCGTTGTCCATAACCAGTCGGGAGGGTCTATCTAATGATTGAAGTACAGTTTTCTCTATTCACTCTCTAAATATATGACCATTCATCTCAGTTGTAGTCTCGATTATAGGTAGATTTGGAAATAACAATGACGCCACAATAAAAACACGTTGAATATGCGATATACCCTGGAGTTTAGCTATTATTTTAAGATATAACAATGAAATTTAAAAAAAACCGCCAACATATTTCGTACTCATGAAATTACTTTCTTACCAAAATTGACGATGTGACGAGAACGAAACGCAAAGTTACATTTTAAAGCAATATAATTCCATCACTGATACGTCTTCTTATTTTATCGTGCTTTTAATTGACGAGTATATTTATAATTTGCTTACCAGCCAATGAAGAGTTGGAGAAAAAACAAACAAACCAATATTCAAATAATACTCATTTTATCTCACTGACAGAAAATATGGTAATTTGTACCGTAAACTCGTCTACTTTTATGACTATCAACAAACAAGTATTGCCATCTTAAAAACGACATTCGCAGCGTCTGCTGCGATAAATCCGTACACTCAAGATAATAATTAATCAAATATCTTTAACGTGATTATGAAATAATCCACTCATATAAAATATGAAGCCCATACGCTTAGTAATTACGGAGGTAGTATACAATATCGGTGTTCATCTATTGATGAACGCACTCTAACATCCAAACAAATCACAAACTCAAAAGTAGAATTATAAAATGCTACACCTACTCTACGTTAATGTATTGCTCAGAAACATGAATAATGAACTGTCTAGAATAACGAACAATTGGCTAGAAGACAGAATTGATGCCTTAAAAATGTGGATATATATAAAAGAATATGAAGATCATCAAGGACGGAGAAGAAAACGATACAACAGGTTCCAACTACACTGTATATGAAAAGAAAAGAACTATTAAAAGAGATTAAATCAAATAAAAACAATTGTGCGAAAAGACATCGTTGAAGACATTGGTTAAAGGGCAGGGAGCAAGAGGTAGGCAGAGATGGATGGAAGTGGGGGAAAAGCATGAGATGGACAGGTCACAATCTGGCAGCGTGCACCACCAGGGCAAGAAATAGAGGGTGTTGGAGGTTCATTGCAACCAATCTTCGATGCGGAAAGGTGAACATTTTCACAGAAAAGAACAGAGGCCTAGAACTGCATTACAAGATTTTATATGTTTTTTTAAAAACTAGTAAATATTTTGTATAGCACCGTAATTACTTGTATCTGGTGGGAAAAGGGGGTAGCTACCTACCTACTTTAAAAAAAAAGGTCACTCGGTGTCCCCACTAAAAATTTATGCTACGCCTCTGATGCTTGCCAGTGTGTCGAATGTCATCGTGTAGTGGAAATTTGTAATGATTAAAACAACAGGACACACCTAACATCCGTTTTCAACCCAAGTTAGGAAACAAAGCTGTTTAAAAAATTAGGTGGTGGTGAATATCAAGTTGCCGCTAAGGAATGTGTTAGCAGGGTTGCCAGATAGTTGCAATAGATTCGTCCCATTAAAATAAAATGTGGCCAAACTGCTTTTTCTTTTATTTGTTTTGAATGTTTTTATATTTGAAGGTATGTCTCCTCTAGCCAGCCTCTTAGCTTTTAATACATTTTCATATTGACCAAAACTACAATAATGACTGAAACAATTTTCATGTCCAGTGATAACAAAATAGCCAAATAATGGCAACGCTGTGTGTTGTTAGACTGATAGTATATGCATCTTTCATTTATTTATCTTGTTTTAGTAATTATGGGTTGTAGGAGATTAATTTTGATCTATTATTGTCATTTGGTTACCTGACATAGCCGTGAAAGATCAGCGAAACACACACTAATAAGGGAGAAGCAAGACTACTATTTCTGTACTACTGACCAACATAGTAAGAGATGCATTAGACATATATATTATATTTCTTATGTTTACTGTTTAGTTTTCTCTTAATGCATTATGTTCTACGCACTGAAACACACGCGAATTAAGTGTATATGGCAGTGTTTCCCAACGTGGGGCCTACGGATAGGAACACCATTAGTAGCTGGGTTTTGATAGTTAAAAGTTTCAGCTAGCCAGCACACTGAAGTGTGATGATGTCATTATTCACAGTAATAGGCGAATCACTAGTCAACAATTATCATCCAAGCCTTTAGTTAGCAAGGAAAATGCGATTTTAGTTATCGAAACTCTTAAGATTTTTAAATGTTTGTACAGGTTGGTTCCTTGCGAAGACTCACAAATGTTTGTACAGGTGGGTTCCTTGCGCAGACTCACAAATGTTTGTACAGGTGGGTTCCTTGCGAAGACTCACAAATGTTTGTACAGGTGGGTTTTCTTGAGAAGACTCACAAATGTTTGTACAGGTGGGTTCCTTGTGGAGACTCACACATGTTTGTACAGTTGGGTTCCTTTCGAAGACTTACAAATGTTTGTACAGGTGTGTTCTTTGCGAAGACTCACAAATGTTTGTACAGGTGGGTTTCCTTGCGAAGACTCACAAATATTTTGTACAGGTGGATTCCTTGCGAAGACTCACAAATGTGTGTACAGGTGGGTTCCTTGCGAAGACTCACAAATGACTACACATTTCAAAAGAGAACATATATTTTTGAATTGCTATAGCGTATCGATGCTAACAGAGCAGAACTTTTTGTCCAAGATAGATGCAAATGGCGAAACACAAGTGCATCATTGTATGCGCGCCGGAGACCCAAAAAAATGTAGTCGATGAAGTGGCGTCATCCGCGATTGATACGACGAAAGAAATTCAAGATAATCCTTTCATTAGGAAAGATAGTGATCACAGTTTTTTAGTGTGATTCTTGTGGATGTGATGCCAAGTGAAGAGCAATGGAACACATGGAACACACACATATATATATATATATATATATATATATATATATATATATATATATATATATATATATATATATATATATATATATATATATATATATATATATATATATATATATATATATATATGTAGATTCATAGTTCCAGTCAGGTGTTGATTGTGTGATCTTCGGGACTTTCCAAAAAAATTACTTTTCCTCCCCTCACCTCTGAATACTCCCATTTCTATCATTCTCTGTATGTGTACGTTCTCAACCTCATTGACATCATCTGCATCTTGAAATGAATTTATTACTGCTTTTATTAAATCTGCTTTATCTCTTCTCAGCAATGTGCCGTCTATCGCCGCATTGCCTGCCAGTAAGTCGGCTCTCTCGTTTCCTCTGACCCCAGCATGACCAGGGCAGTATATCCATGTAATGCTTTGGACAACTGAGTTGTTCAATAAGTCCCACCATTCTTTTCTTAGCATGAACTTTTCTATCTTGCGCAGCATGTTTTGAGAGTCTGAGTATTACCGAGTGTGTTGATGTATGAGTTATCAACCAATTAAGAGCTCTTTCTCCTCTTGCCAGGTACTCTTCTCTCAATTATTTGTCTTTCTAAACAGTTGTCTCTTTATATGACAAGTAGTAATAACGACACTAAAATAGCCATTTTAAGATCATGTGTTTTCCCAGTGGCAACATATGGATGCGAGACAAGGACTTTAAACAAGACAATATCCGAAAGAATAAATTCATTTGAAATCAAGTGCTACAGGACGATATTACGAATATCACGGACAGAAAAAAAGAAGATTGAAGTTTTGAAATTACTGAAACTAAATGAAGGGTGGCTTCTAAATACCACCATAAGAAGGAAGCTACCGTATTTTGAACACTTAAAGCGACGTGATGGTATCGAAAGGCTGATTTTAGAGGGCAGACTGCCAGGAAAGAGAAGAAGAGGACGACCAAGAAGACGATGAACCAGCGACATTGAAGAGTGTATGCACATGTCTCTGGTCAATGCTGGCCTGTTTGTCCGGAACAGAGAGGCGGTCAGAGTATGCACAACGAAGTCAACGTTCTGGAAATAATGCCACTTTATATATATATATATTTCTGTAACTCTTTTTTCCTGTAAGCATTAAAATGGCTACCAGGTTGCAAAGGAAAAAGAGGAAAACCAAGAGAGTCTCATCATAGACCAACTATCAAAGATAAAATGACTATTGGTCTGAACAGCATGCAAGAATTGCACGCAGTAGCATAATATATCGCTGAAACCGGAGAGCTCTGGTTTCTGCTCTATGTACCGTGTTCGGCGCTGAAGTACATTGATAGATAGCTTAGGGAGCCACGTAGCTCAGTGGTTAGGACACTGGTTTCGCATTCGAGTGGTCCTGGGTTTTTTCCCCAGTTGAGACGGAAATGTTTTTCTGATCCCAACGGCTCTCCTGTCTACCCAGCCTTAATTGGGTACCAGATTAATACGGGACGTAAAGACTGCGAGGGAGAGAAGACGGCTACCGCCCTCATATAGCAGAGCCACTGAAATGTGATATCGCTAACATCTTATACCCCTACTTCATTAATAAATGATATGGGGTTAAATGTTTCTTTTTATTAAATAGCTTGCCGTGACGTATCAGACATGATCGCGATCATGTAGTTTACGGAAAATGTGTTAATACATTTGTTTAGTATCAGGATTGTCACTAGCACACTCACGCCCCCTTCCGAAATGCTGATACAGTACCAATTTTCTAAGGCTGCTTTTACTTAGGAACCGTTCTTCTGCGTTTGTTCTCAAAACTCCTGCAAATTAGCAGGATGTAATCCAGAGAATAGAATGCGCTGTGTCATGGTTTACAGCATTGCTGCGATATCTGCGCCTTTCGGCCTGACACATCCGACTTCTGCATGGCATTGGATGGGACAGCAAACTCCATCCCATAACCTCCTTAGTCGCCTTTTACGACATGCATGGAAGGTAAAAAGTGTTGCTATTCTTTGCTCCCCTTTCGGTCCCCGGCAACACACGAGCGTAGGAACCGTTAATAGTGTAAACAATATTTCCAGTCGAACTGAAGGCGGTTCAATACCCGTATCTGTGACCAAATCACGTGACAACAGTCCAACTTTTAAATTTCATATATTATTGCACTGAGCTTCCGTGACTCGGAGATTTAAAAAGTTGTAACTATGGATACCGATATAACGATTTACGCCCAAAGCACTGGCCATCCCCCCCCCCCCACACTTGTGTGTAGTGCGCATATCGAGTAATCGGCGGCTCTCATCGCGTAACACATAGAACGTTGGCTGTGTCGGTATATGCGCCTTTATCGGAATTTCGTTCCGTTTAATTATGTTAGCTTTTTGTTCCGTAGAAACCTGGTCACTGATCCTTGTAGAGTACACTGAAGACAAATTTTGAACCACTGATTAGGAAGCCAATGCACTAGGCTACAGTGTCTCCCTTTATCTTGATAGTTAAAAAAAAAAAAGCAACATGATGTATAACAACTGTATAACAATTAGAGATATGTTCATGCTAGCAAAACCTTGGCATCAAACCGTATTTAGAGGTTCAATAAAAACCTAGCGTGTGGTAAAGTATGTCAGACAACTCTGATGGGACTCTGAGAAGAAAAAGCATAGGTCTATTTGAGCACAACATAACGGTAGTTTGGACACATTATAAAATGAGCGGCCATTCAGCTTAGTAATTCGGGAAACGAATGAAACCTACTGAATTCTGACAACTGAATGAGCACAAATTATAGCAAGGCTTAGTTCTCCACTGTCCTTTGATAATCAATAAATAAATCTTACCACGACTTATCGGCCACAGTTTCCCCTCATTACTGCTACGTCGTTGTGTGGATATTTTTTTTAAAGACTACTCTTAATATATCGATACTGTTATTGAGTTTCAGATAATAATGAATGCATCCATGTTTGAATGTTCAGACACTAGAGTTAGTATATCAGAGGTTTTTTTCTTTAAATACGGTAACTTTTTAGTTAGACAAAATTTGATAATTTATGTGTAGTTCTTCTTCCTTCGTTCTCAAACTCCTGCAGATTAGTAGCATGTAGTCCAGAGAACGAAATTCATTGCCATGGTGCGCAGTTTGTATGCGATATCTGCGGCTTTTCGGCCTTCCGATATCTGCGACTTTTCGGTCGGACACATTCGACTTCAGTATGACTTCTGGTTCACTTTGACCCATTACGGCAAAAGTCGACAACCGACCCCAATTACCCGGCCCTCCAGTAGTAAAACAAAAATCGTATCTGATGACCCGCAGTGCCCCTAAAAATAATGCTAGTGTTTATTTTGAGCTAGGTTTAGAACTGCATGACTAATAAAGTATATCAACGTGTCTGCAACAAAATATACATATGTAAATGTCCACAAGTTAAACACTACAGTTTAACTCACATTTATTACTCACATTTAGTAACACTAACGCGTATAATTAAGTTTTCAGATTTGCTTTTTTTTGTGTTTTAAAAAAAAACAAGATTTACCAGTGACCATCTGTGTATTTCTGAATCCGGCACTCGGATCAAAAATGGTTGCCGACCTCTGTTCTATGGGATGGAACAGCTAACTCCTACCCCAAAACCTTAGTTGTCTCTTACGATGTGCATAGGAGGGTATCCGTGACGCTATTATTTACTCCCCTTTCGGGCTCCGTTAACACAGTCGTATAAGTGTACAAAACTTGAGACTAGGTTAGTTGTATAAAACGTGAGGTTAGTTGTACAAAACGTGAGAGGTTAGTTGTACAAAATGTGATTTTAGACAATTGTACACAGCTTGAGAGGTTAGCTGTGCAGAACATGAGGTTGGGTGTTTATTAGTATGTGTGATTATTTATATGTGATGACTATTTGATGATTTATAATCACACAGATTTATAATAAGACTATTACATATTTTCTTTAATGACTGCACACATGTGTACGTATACCGGATGTCTACAAAGACAATGTACACTCATTTACATTTATGATGACGCTCTACGTTATTTGAATTGTATGTGATGCGAATCTGTGTAACGTCAGTGCACAACAACTTTATAGACACCATTTATATTTGAAATTTCGGGTAAAAGACTGTCTTTAGGAGTGGTTTAGCAAGGAAACTTTTCATAATCTGCAACATAATAAGAATAGTATGTATATGAACTTCCCGTACGAACTGATTATAAAAACCATATTGAGATATGTGGATGGGCTTCATTGAGCTCACTTGTGATCCGTCTATCTATCTATCTATACGCTGTGTCCCTTGTTTGCCTTGCAGCGTCAGGGGTGGAAGAGTTCTCTGGAGATGGCCTTCTTGTGCGCTGTTTGTAAGCTTGTTCCTGTGGCTTCTTTGATTTCTGTGATCCATCTTTTACATGGTCTGCCTCTGGCTTTATAACCGTTATGTCTATGTGTCATGGCCATTTGTGGCATGCTATATGTCGGTAGTCTGGAAGCGTGTGAAAACCACTTGATCTGTTGTCTTTTGATGTGTTCCAATACTGGTATTGTTTTGGTTATCTGTCTGATGTTATCGTTTCTAATTCTATCTCTTAATGACACTCCGAGTATTCTTCGTAGATCCGTCTCATGTTCCAAACTACGATTTACACGTTTCAATTGTATTCTGGACTTAATGTAGCTACGGCGACACATCTGGCATTGGAACGACAGCTGAAGCTCCCGCTCCTAGTCTTAAAGGCAAGTGAGGATACTATCAACCGTCATTCACCTTGAGATAAGACAATGACTATATTCATGCACGGATCTCAAGACACAATTCTCTCTACGGGACTATCCACTCCACGATAATAGTTGTAAACAATTACCCAGAATTACTTTACAGTATCAATACTTTTCTATAAGTTTCACCCACGTGTTGATACTATCAACCGCCATTCACCTAAGAATAGACAATGACTGTATTCATGCGCGGATCTCTGACACAATACTCTATTCCAGGTATGTCAAAGGTGCGGCTGGCGGGCCGCATCCTGCCCTTTGCAAGCAAAGGATACTGCAATTGTCTCATTTAATGGCGAAAATTGCAGTTTTAATACTTTAGACTTGGTATATAAAACAAATCTGGCACGGTGCCACGTATAAGAAAATAATACGGCTATTTGAAACTAGTAAGGGTTGTCTATCTATGAAAATTGGCAACATTGATCGGAAGTAACAGACAGGTTGTTATTGCCATGTTAAAATTTTAAAACAATAATAAATTGTATCTTGTGGAATCGTGCCGGTAATTATATTATTTGTTTTTATGAAGTGCATGGAAATTGACACCGTTTAAAATGGCTACAGTACCTTCAGCTAAGAAGAATATGACACTTGAAGAAAGGCGAGTATTTCAAGAAAAATGGGAACTACAGTATTTCTTAACAATGGTAAATGTAAAGATACATTGTTTAGTATGCAATAACAGCATTGCCACGCCAAAAGAGTACAAATTAAAAAGACATGAAACCAACCATCGATCCTGAAATAAATATGAGGGCTTAATGCGTGTTTCAAGACTCAAGGAATTGAACTTGATACAGCAACAGATATGTTTTAAAAAAATAGATCAAGCCAATGTCGCTTCCGTTACTGCACGCTATGAACTCAACCGAATGGTCGCCATCAGTGGGAAATCTTACAGTGAAGGATATTTCTTAAAGCATTGCCTTGTAAAAGCTGCTGATATTGTATGCACACAGAAAGCACAGTTATCTAAGGATATTTCGTTAACTGGAAAACTGTTGCTGGACGGATTGATGAAATGGCAGGTGATTTTCAACAGAATTTGAACATTTTTCTATTGCTCTTGATGAGAGCACAGCTTGCAGTTTTTATTAGGGCCTGTGACAGTGAATTTAATATTTATGAAGGACTGATTCAACTAATTCCAATACATTACTCTACAGCGAGCGAAGACATCTTTGAAAAAGTCGAGCAGATTCTGCATGACTGATTTTGATTTGAGTAAACTTGTATGTTTATCTACTGACAGTGCTGCGAATATGGTTGGCAGATATAATGGTACTGCCAAGTTGCGAACAAAAATCGAGAACTCGTATCCAGATTCATCATTTGCACATTTTTACTGCATTACTCATCAACAAAATTTGTGCTCAAAGACTTCAAAATTGAATCACGTTCTTAGTGTGGTCACAAAAACAGTGAACTTTATCAAATGCAATGTTCTCAACCATCGTCAATTCAGTCAGCTGTTAGAAGACATGGATAGTAAGTACACTGATGTTCCATTCTACACAGCAGTCCGTAAGTTGTCGTGTCACACAGCGCTGAAAATATTTTATTTGCTGAGACCAGAAATTATGTTATTTTTGGAGATGAAAGGTAAAAACACTGATGAAATTAAAGATGAAAGTTGGATCCAGGATCTATCGTTTGCCGTGGACATTACTGTACATTTAAGTGATCTTAATTTGAAATTACAAGGCAAAAACAGTCAACACTCAGTTGTATGACGACATCAAGTATTTCATTACAAAACTAAGCTTATGGAAGACACAGTTGTCACGTGAAAATTTGGTTCATTTTCCTAACTGCAAAAAACTCAAAAACCAGGCCAATGCTGAGTCTGTACTTACCTTTGCTAAATATGAGAGTCATCTAGAGTTATTGTCATAAGAGTTCCAGGAAAGATTTAGTGATTTCTCATCTTTTGAATACAATTTTGCATTATTCTCGGCACCATTCAACTTTGATGTAGTCAAAGCAGAGGAAAACTTTCAGATGGAGCTATTAGAAATGCAGTCTGATTCTACACTCAAGCAAAATATCTAGAAGTACCTGGTTTCTATTCATACCTTCCTGAAAAGTTTACAAACTTCAGAAAGTTTTCAACTAGGATTATGGCAATGTTCGGTTCCACCTATGTGTGTGAACAGTTATTTTCCTTCATGAAATTAACAAAAACTTCTCAGAGAACAAGGCTGACCGATGAACACTTGTCATCCCTGATGAAGGTCGGAACTGCAAATACATTTCAGCCAGATATACGAAAAATTGTATGAAAAAAAAGGCATGAAACCTCAGGACAAAACAATGATCAAAGAGTAAAAATGATTGAATGTTCTTAAATAAATGTTGGATTTCAAACCTCAGGACAAAACACTGATTAAAGAGTAAAAATGATTGAATGTTCTTAAATAAATGTTGGATTACAATTGTTATATTTGGCGTTGTGGGACGTTAATTTAATAAAGCCGTTGTAGTAGGCGTGCAAATTAATTAAATATAATTCAATAAGATTACAGTGTTTCTCAGATTTGTTGGTGTGGCCCGCCGGTATACTCAAAGTATCTTATGCGGCCTATGGTGCTTTTTGAGTTTGACACGCCTGACTCTGTACTGCGAGACTATTCACTGCACGATAATAGTTGTAAGTAATTACCAGGAGTTACTTTACAGTAATGTTACTTTTCTTCACCGTAGTCGCCTAAATTTCTAGTTCAGAGTACAAATATTAGGGCCACTGTCTTCTTTCCAGGCAAGTCGTCGACAACGACCAATGATAGCTGTTGGAGGATAGGATGACTGCATGTCTTGTCTCGATTTCATATTTTGTCTTCTGTCACGTGATCCCACACAGATGACGAAGAGATGCAGGTCAGCGGACATTTCTCTTTGTCATTTTGTGACACACTGCTAGATGACATGGAATGTTAGATGTACCATTATTTTGTGACACACTGCTAGATGACATGGAATGTTAGATGTACCATTATTTTGTGACACACTGCTAGGTGACATGGAATGTTAGATGTACCATTATTTTGTGACACACTGCTAGATGACATGGAATGTTAGATGTATCATTATTTTGTGACACACTGCTAGATGACATTGCTTGTTAGATGTACCATTATTTTATGACACACTGCTAGATGACATGGAATGTTAGATGTACGATTATTTTGTGACACACTGCTAGATGACGTGGAATGTTAGATGTACCATTATTTTGTGACACACTGCTAGATGACATGGAATGTTAGATGTACAATTATTTTGTGACACACTGCTAGATGACGTGGAATGTTAGATGTACCATTATTGCAGATGGATCTGCAGATCTGATATAGGGGTGATAAATTAGTTGGACCCAGATGTATATGCTAAGCTCCTGACAGGAAGTGTTGATCCTTCGATACTGCTGCACTGAAATGTGCCCCCCCCTTTTTTTCTGGGACTAGATATGCATACACGGGAACCCCTCACCATCCCAGACACAACCATTCCTTTGAGGCAATATACCTTATATGAGTTCGAGTCTCACATCGGTTGCTCAACTGAGGATTATCTATTTATCTGCCAGAAAGACTATTGGCTGTCAAGAGCCACGTGCTCAGAGCTAAATGGATTACTTCACCATCATCATCTTTTTTTTTTTTTTTTTTTTAGCTTTCCTGGAACCATAGTGAACGCTTGTCACACTAGTTATAACAATTTTCACCAAATACTAGAAAATGTATACACTGTTAAGTATATACTAAGTTCATTCCAGAAATGTTGATTTAAAACTTGCTGTTATCGTGATGTAGCAAATCCTTGTAAGATCCGTGGTATAGCTTAAATTATAGAACTAGGGGATCTTTCTAGCGTAGTGGTTACGCTGTTCGTCATGTGTTCAATATGTGATGGGTTCCAATCCAGCTGTTTCCAATTGTTGGAAACAGCAAACTGTTTTTTTTCGGAGATCCCAGTGGATTATCGATTGAAACTACGGCGTTACGTGCTATGAGTGATACTCTCGGCGTACCGCTTCGTTGAGAGTGACGGAGTCCATATGGGAAATCGAGTACAGTGAAGTCAATCCTCTACAACTTTATAACTTTTTTCGAGCTTAAAAATCTATTTAGACAAAGAGTAAAATGACTTCCGACAATGTTTGTTTATAGCCAACTATTACCGTGACGTGGCACATCCTGTAGTACGTACTTGTATCTAGGGATCCGTGATTCATGTCAAAACAAATGGAGAAAGAGGGATGGGGTTGAAGGTTGTTCGGACAAGTTGGTCACGATCGATCAGCGAATGTGAGTGATATACACCCATTGGCCAAGCTCATTTCAGTGCTCTCTACATAACTGATAATCAATGTATTGGCTTACTTCCAAAAATCACTATTCTTAACATTGTAATAACATTTTGTTAGTGACCTACACGGCAGGCAAATATAGCACGTGGCCGATTAAATTATATCTTTGTTTGCATGTTTAAAAAAAAGAGTCATTTTTCATGCCACTGAAACACATGAAATACTCTGATATTTACATGAGGCTGACTCTATATGAGGCTCGCATTACATGAGGCAGACTCGACCGAGGAGGCGTTTGTGGTTGAAGCAATCCCCCCTTCCTCTTCCTTTTCCATTCTGGGAATCGATTTGCGACACCGCGGCTCATGTGTGGTGTAAATTGTTTCTCTTTCGAAGCAGTGAATTATTCTTTCTTAGATTCTGTTTTCGAAGCAGGGAATTTTTGTTTCTTAGAATAGGCGCGTCACTAGTCAGTCTCTGGACTGAAGTCGTCTGAGTATTGCATAACACTTTCTCACGATCTCAGCAGCTGTTTCAGCTTAATATGAGATGAGTCTGTGCCCAGATGTCCCTGAATACCTGATGTAGCTGTGTATTAGACTTTCTCTTTCTTATTTCCTGATTGAATCTGTCAGTCTCGTAATTCTGACGTCAAGATAGCCAACTATTATTTTCATCTGGTGAAACTTAGAACCAGGATAATGAAGTTTTTCTTATCACTGGCAGGTAACACACGCGTAATAACACACACAAATTGACGTTTTGACCAACCGGTCTTTTTCAAGAATACATGAACAACATAATATGACGAGTAAGAACTTTCACATGACAATGACATATCTGAATATCAATGTAAACGTGAACAGTTCTTATAAGACATGACTGATTATAACATTCATGTGTGCAAGAACCAGGACAACACCACCAAGAACAATAAAGAACAATGTGTAATGGCAGTGATAATGTGTATTAACACCACCCAAGAACTACATATTGCAGCGAACCGCACGGCATGTAGAAACATAATTTCTGCTATATGTGCCATCCATATTAATGTATAAATTATTCATCGTGTCTGTAAGGCACCACTTATGTATAAATTATTCAACTTGTCTGTAAGGTACCACTTATGTATAAATTATTCAACTTGTCTGTAAGGTACCACTTATGTATAAACTATTCAACTTGTCTTTGTGGTACCACGTATGTATCAACTCTTTTGTTCAACATGTCCTTGATTGACCGCGTCTGTATAAACTGTTCCAACTTGTCTATGAGGTACATATCTATTCGATAAACGCTTTGTTTCCTTTCAGCGTCAGGGGTAGAAGTTTTCTGGAGATGGCCCACGTGGGTGCTGAGTATATTGTGAAATTTGTCGCCTCTTAAATAAAAGAAATAACGAAATAGCGCTGGTCCATTGTTTTCGTGGTCGGCCACTAGGTCTGCCTTCACTGTATCTGTGGGGTGCAAAGGGAACGCATTGCTCTAGGCGGACCCAGGGTTAGCAGATAACCAAGATCCCAAATGTACCTCCACGCGGTGCACCCTGGAAACAGAAATACAGCAGCTCGAGCTGATTCTGGCCAAATCATTTGGGGATCGTGTCCGAGAATGTGGAGGTAGCAGATGGAAAGAGATTTGACTGCACAAGAGACAGACAATATCTCCGACATCACCACATATAGCGACACTGTCGACATACAGTGAAGCTAGTCAGTCCAGTCCGAACATTGGAGGGGCGGCCAATGTAAAATGCACGTAAAGGTAGATGCATGGCGAGAGACAAATAGATTTCATACCGAGTACAATGAAACAATGAAAGGGCAGAACAGCGCTAGAGGGCAGCGCGAACTGCAAATAGAAAGTGAAAAGTCTCTAGGAAAGGGGAACTACAAGCTCCGTCAGCTCGAGACGAGCATCTAGTTACCTGTGTTCCTTACAGACAGAGACCCAGACCCATTCATTGGCGTTTGGTAAAGAAAGAAGACCTAATCCAACTCTAATGTCGAGCCTTCCTATACCGGAAGTACACTTGCAGAGAGAAAGGGTTCCGTACCCGATGGGCTCAGGCACAAAAGGGACAACGATTTAGCCCTGGCCCAACTCTACTGTCAGGTTTTCCTACACCGGAAATACACTTGAAGAGAGAAAGACAAGGACGATCAGCTCGAGAACGCCTTGCTCTCAAACGCGTGGTGTGTGACTCGAACTTGGACAAGGGGTACACGATGTCGGTGAATGACACCTCGGCTAAGAAGGCGAAAGAGCCAGGGCCCAACTCCTCTGTTGAGTTCTTCCCCTTAAGGAACCAGGCTCACGGATGAGAAACGGTTCAGTACCCAATGGGCACAGGCACAGCACGTCAAATTACACGAGGCAAGTTCATTTACGGTGGAACACCTCGTGCGAGTCAGACGAGACCAAAAATCGTCTGGGCGAAGAGTCGCCACTACGCGTGCCTGGAGACAGATATAGAGGCTGTCACAGGCTAAGGATAGCCCACCCGAATTGTCAAGGCATGCCGAAATCGGATGTGCTAGGCCTACAAGGCGCATAACGGTGGCACAACGTAATCACGCTCCCGGCGGAAATCGCATGGATATCCGTATTGGTTACAATGGAGCGAACGCAAAACAAACAAACAAACAAACTGTATCTGTTTAGCATAGCTTGTTGTGATATGCTGTCTGATGTTGGTCTGCCGATGTGTGCAAACTATTTGATCTGTTGTCTATAAATATATTCCAAGATTGGAGTAGTGCCTGTTCTTTGTCTAATGTTCTCATTGTCTCATAGCGATATTCATAGGATTCTGCGTCAGCATGCCATTTTAGCTGTCACAAGTTTACGTTTGTCTTGTGCTGTCATTGTCCATGTTTGGCTTTGGTAGCACAGCGTTGGCATAATAATCGTTTTGAATAGTGTTATTTTTATGTTTAATTCTGCATTGTTGTTACTGAAAATCGTTGCCATTTGACCTAGGGCTTAGTATGCTTTACTATATATGTATATATATATATATATCTTCATATATATATATATCTTCATGTTAAAGTTTGGATATGCTTGATATAATCTGTCTATTTGTATTTGTAGTTGCTTTTCTGATGATGCCACTAGTGCTTGGTCGTCTGAAAATAGCAATTCTTTTCAAGTTATCCTTCAGATTGTCTTTGCTACTTTGCATCTGTGATATACTGAATATATATATATATATATATATATATATAGTTTAGGGGGGGGAATAGTACACATCCCTGTCTTGTGCAAGTTGGAAAGGCACATCTCAGCAAGAAGGGATAACCCTTCATTAGCTGGGGGCATCACAGTAGATAGTGAGGACCCTTCACCGACAGCAGGTGATTGACGATGTGAAATTCCACGATTCGTTGCATGAGCAGCCCATAATGGCTCATGTAATAATATTGTCACGCAACCAACTCAGGCATAAATAGCCATTACAGATGATGCAGACGCGCAAATACGAATTGGCGAGTCAATAAGCATTGTTCTTAGGACCATGTGAGCAAGCGACCAGGTAGACAGCCAGACTAAAGGCATTGCTCATTCTCCGCCACGTTTACAGGATCTGGTCGGACAGAAGGATAATGTGTTTTCAGACAAAAATAAAGATACAAAATAGATGCAACAAAACATACAAGATCCTAGGACAGATGACACGTATTTTCAAGAACAAAAATGTCAACATAGACACTAACGTTGCATTATACAAGACTATTATTATTCCATCACTGTGCTACCAGTGTAAAACCTAGACAATGATAGCTAATGACAAAAGAAAAATAGTGACATCAGAAATGACATGTCTACGAAGAATACTCCGATAGTCATTAAGAGATATAATTAAAAACGATAACATCAGACAGATAACCAAAACAATACCAGTATTGGAACACATCAAAAGACAACAGATCAAGTGGTTTTTACACGCTACCAGATTACCAATAGATAGCATGCCACAAATGGGCATGGCACATAGACATAACTGTTATAAAGTCAGACGAAGACCATGTAAAAGATGGATCACAGCAATCAAAGAAGCCACAGGAACAAGCTTACAAACAGCACACAAGAAGGTCACCCCCAGAGAACTCTTCCACCCCTGACGCCGCAAGGCAAACAAGGGTCACAGCTTATAGATAGATAGTTTAGTTCTTTAAATTTATGTATGTCTAGTTTTGGGAGCCGCGTTAGCGCAGTGGTTAGCCCACTGGCTTCGCATATGAGTGGTCCTGGGTTCATTCCCCAGTTGAGGCGGAAATGTTTTCAGATCGCAACGGCTCCCAGCAACAAACTCCTGCTGGATCTCCCTTGTAGCAAGACCATTGTCCTTCTAGATTTCTAGCAGGATGTAGTCCAGAGAATGGAAATGCGCTGTGTCGCCGTTTTATTTGCGCCAATGGCCCGATACATGCGTCTTTGGTGGGACCACATATGTATAAACTGTTCAATTTGTCTATGAGGTACCATGCATTTATAACCTGTTAAACTTGTCTATGAGGTACCATGTATTTATAACCTGTTAAACTTGTCTATGAGGTACCACGTATATATATATATATAAACTATGTTAAGACTATCCGTGTTATAGAATCTTACAATGTTAGACACTTGATCTCGGGGACATTTTCTTCAACATAAATGTGTCTTCCTCACTAGACTGAGGCACAGATCGCTTGTGTCTTGTGAATGGGATATTCTGAACGTATCTGGTGAATAATGATCGTGGACGTTTGGCTTTTTCGGAATGGCATTTTTTGTCCAGGAAATCAATAATTGTCCACATTCGTACAGTCGTAAACATAAGTGTGGGTGGGTGTCGGTTGTTATTTAACTTACCTATTTTCGCCATAGTGTTAGTTAAGAAATTATTTGTACCTGTTAGGGGGAGGTTTGAACCCAACAAACCCTCGTCTATGCGCAGAATTTTGCTTGAGTCTCTATATTGAATGACACTTTCCTCATTATGCTATTTGTATTTGAACATAACGCAAGTCTAGACATTGTGTGTCCTGTGCGTTTATTCTTGCATTCTTTGAATAGTTCCAACTATCTTCTTCTTCTTCTTCTGCGTTCGTTCTCAAACTCCTGCAGATTAGCAGGATGTAGTCCGGAGAACGGAATGCGTTGTGTCATGGCTTACAACATTGCTTCGATATCTGCGTCTTTCGGCATGACACATCCGACTTCAGCATAGCTTTGGGTCACTGACCCTATATAATATGGGATGGGACAGCCAGATCCATCCCATAACCTCTTTAGTCGCCTTTTACGACATGCGTGGAAGGTAAACAGTGTTGCTATTCTTTGCTCCCCTTTCGGGCCTCGGCAACACACGGGCGGCCAACCATCTAAAACCGCAGGGTAAGATGTGAACTATTGACTGAACCAATGAAATAAGTTCATCTGATACCACCTGTCATTGATAAACATGTACCTTTAATTTTAAACCTTAAGATTTCACACTATATCAGTGCGCGCAACCCAACATTGAACATACGATGTAAGAATGATAGAGCATATATCATTTGACACGCCATCATGCAAAATATTAATTTGCCATTATGTTAATACCCGGGTGTCTACAAAGTCACTGTGCACGCATTTACAATGGGGGGGGGGCGGTGCCACCATGTCATGAAAAATTGTGAGTGCTTAGTGCGGATCTGTGTGATGCCAGTGCGCAGTGATTCATGATTCTTAATTAGGAACAAGTGTCACAACACTGGGGGCATTACCATATAAGGGGTAAATGTTCCAGTGTAGGGTAACAACCCTAAATAAGTGGCTGGAGTCAGTCAGTCAGTTCCTCTTTTGCCAAGTTTGGCACATAGGGCACATGTCATAGTTCTCCATGCCTGTCGGCCAGTTGCTAGGGATTCCAGGTCTTGTGCATTTATGCTTATTGATTTTAATTCATTCATAAATGTTCTTCTGTGCGTTGTTTTTGGTCTTCCCTGTTTTCTTTTTCCCGTATGGTGTCCACATGAAGGCCTGTCGTGGAAGTCTGTCTTCCTTCATTTTAAGTACTTGGCCGATGTATGTCCAGCGGCGTTTTCTGATGATGTTCGTCACGTATTCTTGTTTTGTCTCCTCTCTTAGTATGCCGTTTGATTTGAAGTCTTTCCAATTAGTATTTGTGATTTTTCTGAGTCATCTATTCTCGAATGCAACTAACTTCTTATCCATTATTGTGGTAGATTTCCAACTTTCACATCCATATGTCAATGATGAAATCACACTTGCATTGAATAGTCGCAGTTTGATGTGTTTACTTGCGATCTTTCATCTCCAGATGTTTGAGAGTTTCTTAAAGGCGTTGGAGGCGAGAGCGATTCGAGTCTTGATTTCTGAGTTGGTATCCCCGTCTGCTGTTATCTTGCGTCCCAAATATACGAAATTTGAAACGTTGTCTAGTATATTATCATCTAGTTTAATTCATTCTGTCAGGCCGGTAAAGTTCATAATTTTCGTTTTATGTGTGTTTATTTGAAGGCATATCTGTTGTGCAACAAATTTGAGTCTTTCTGTTTTTTCTTGGAGATCTTGGTGTGTTGAACTCAGGAGATCAATATTATCTGCGAAGGTTATATATTCCAGGGGGCTGGAGTATCACATGGCAAATATCAAGATCAACAAAAATAGGTAGAAGTGTTACCAAAATAAGACATAAAATAACCTAACAACGAGATACAAAGAGACGTTTCGACTAAAAAGCCTTCATCAGGACAAATCAAAGACGACAGTACTACGAATCTTACATGGAGACAAACATGGCTATGATATGGAGGAAAGAAAAATAGAGATAGTGAATAGATAGCGGAGGAAGAAACTTTGGTAACATTACCATATATGCTCTGCTTGCCGTTCGTCAGCCATCTAAAAGTGTATAAGTTCAGTGTCCCAGTCAATTGCTGATAACACGTTCTTCGGATCTTTCCGGAGAGGTAACACTTTCTCCCATCGTCTCTAGTCCCTCCGATTTCTACCATTCTCTGAATATGTACATTGTCTCGTTTTCTCGTAGGGTATCATTGTGCATAGTGACTTTGTAGACACCCTATATTACATATTGTTGATTTTTTACAACATATAATTTCAACTCATGACAGTTTTGTGTTCACAATATTAACGGTTATTTCCCTTGAAAGCAAGATGGGGTTTAAAAAAAAATGTATGCTTGATATATTCAAGATGATCTATTATTTGTATGATATTCTGCATGCTAAAGTAGTTGTTGTCTTAAAAAAAATGTGTACATATAATTATTTTGGGGGGGGGGGTGGACGGGGGATTTTTACAAGATATAGTTTTCTTATTTCACTTTAGTTACTTTTCTGCAACTCAATAGTAAGTTAAATATAACTTTAGTTGATTTCTGTATTCTATTTCTTTTGGGTAAAAATATACTACTTTCTCTACAAAAACACATTATAGAGAAAAGGGTACCACGCCAATAGACACATTAATATACACATTTTTCAGTTTTTTAAAATACATATTCTTCATATCTGAACATAATACTCATGAAATATTCAGTAATCATATTTTATCTTGGAAAACCATAAATTGCGTAATAGATGGATATTGTCATCTTGATGGTATGGGCTGAAATTTTGTGAAGAAGAAATAGCAAAACACTATGCAGCTGATGTTTTAACAATCTCAACAAATTCTTTGATTGCATATGTTCATTAGTGTGTGTTTATAGTTAGTGTACAGCTGCTTTAATGTGTTCTAAAAATTGGTAGCGTGTCCTATTCAGGACGTAGCTATCAACCAAGAATATTTTGGCTGTGGTGATTTTCTAGTGACACACTTTAATATGATCGACGTATCAGGAGAAAATTATTTTTGATTTTTGCCTGTGTTACCCCAGGGGCTGAGGTAAATTACGCCATACCCTCTCGCATGGCTGAGAGGTTAGAGCGTTGGTCTCACACTAGTGAGGTCTAGAGTTCGTTCCCCGGTAAGGACTGGGCTTTTTTTTTCTGTTGGAGGGTAAATTAAAAAAACAAACTCACCCTGTACATGATGTGGCGATAACAAGAGCATTCTGCCTTTATCGTACAGCTACAAAATCCCACCCTGCAACCTCTTAACGGGAAACATACATTATTTGACAGTTACCCAGCCACCATTTCCAGTTTGTGTTGTTATCCGACACTGCAACTTTTATCTCTAGCAGGAGGAAAACGTGTGGAGATAGATAGATAGAGAAAGAGTAGTAGTAGTAGTAGTAGTAGTAGTAGTAGTAGTAGTAGTAGTAGTAGTAGTAGTAGTAAGCAATATATGCACTAGTAAGTTTGAAGGAATGGACACAAAAACAGGAGTAAATATGAACATCATCATGCTTATATATACGGTGTGGGGGTGTTATGTTTAACGTTTCCATCACTCCTGTCTTTATGGCAATAGAACATCAGATTTAATGAAGCAAAAGAGTGTTAAACCGCTCCAGGAATAGGATAATAATGTTTTGCTAGTTAGAGACAAACATAATAACACACACAAATCGATGTTTCGACCAAAAAGCTTTCTCTGCTTCTCAGGCGACCGAACCAGTCTGGCGCTTGTGAACCGTTACATTTACCAATATGGCACTCTTAAGCCCGACGTCATTAGTAAGCGCTTGTCTCATGTATGACTCTAGTCGATCCATAGTTTATTGTTTGTTTCGTGTCACATGTTTGTGGTCATTTTTGTATTTTCCGTGACCGGTGTCATTTCACCTCTTCCGGTCAATCCATACTATGCATACCAATGTGACCGTCGATGTCATTACTGTTTGTTTTCTTTTATATTTTTAAAATTTTTGTTTCGTTTGTTGTCTTGATAAAGACCCTTTGGTCGAAACGTTGATTTGTGTGTGTTATTATGTTTGTCTCTAACTAGCAAAATTTTAATACACTATTCCTGATCTACCTGTTGGATTTCAGGTTTGCGCAGTAAGTACATATTATCTTTAACCCCCCCCCCCCCCCCCCCCCACCTGTTTGTGGTTTTCTCCAGTGAAGGTTTTCACAACAGATCAAATACAAGCAAAGTGGTATCAACGACCATGATGAACATACACTAAATGTATTTCAGATGCAAGACTGCTTCTACCGGCTTGTTTTTCTCGATAGAAAGCACATTCATGAAAACAACTGAAATCTTTCTACGGCAATGTGTTTACATTAAACCAGCCGAAAAAATGAAAGGTTAAAAAATGCAACGCCAAAATAGGGATATTGACGCGGACGAGGAGTGTTTTCCTCGAGATATATGATTGATCAATCAATGATGTTTTGATTGTCTGATATATCTTTTTTTCTACCTGTGGCGAAAAGCACGTGGTCGCTTGTAACTGCTGCAACCAGGAACAGATGGGATTGTTTCCACCTTCCAGAGTAACTACCTGTTGGAGTATGAGATAACGTTCAGTCTGGATGTCAAGTCTAGGAGAAGGTAAACAAGGGATCGTGTGCGCGTGTGGGGAATATCCGAACTCCTAAACCTAGTTGCGAGATCGTCTACTCTGAAAACGTGCCAAAATGCAGAATTATTACGACGCGATACAGTTTCACCGCCTTTTGACTTTTAAGCGTGTTGGTTTTGTGTGTGCCATGCCAACTTGTCTATGTTCTCTGTTTTTCTTTTATCTGGAGATCTATAAATATTTATATACTTATCTCTAGTAAGTGTACATCTTATCTTGATTGTACGTTTGCAAACATAAGTGCAATTATTGTGACAACAATCACTTTCCGTTGTCTGTAGATCTATAACTACCGGTATGAGGACATGCTTATATTTGGTATGCGTGGTTGTGATAACTTCTGTATAACTTATATATAGAATGGTGCATGTGATAACTTCGGTATAGCTTATATATATATATATATATATATATATATATATATATATATATATATATGGTATGCGTGGTTGTGATAACTTCTGTATAGCTTATATATGGTATGCATGCTTGTTATAACTCTGTATCTAGACTATAATTATTCGATTGTAATTGCGCGTAGGACATTGTTATTTAATCGTAGCTGTTCACTTCTGCATAACAAATGATATCAGAAATAGTGTATAACTTATTGTATTTTTATATAGAAATCGTTGTGTCCTCAAGTAGTACATCTGAAGGTCTCAAGTAATGAAATTAGACCAATGATTCATGCAATAGTAAACCCATGTTAAATAGCATGCTTATATAGTGAGACCTTCCTCTTGTGGGAATCCCCATATAATTTTATCGAAACCAGTACTTCTTAACGGGATCCACATTGGGCAGTAGTTTTCAGTAAGGGGCGTTTCTTTGTCCATGATATTCTTAGGATCTTCATATTGCATTTCATTTTAAATGCTATTTTTCCTCCGGTGGCGGATGGTATTTCCTGAGTCTCGCAACCATATGCAACCAACTGAGAAAGTATAGCTTCTTAAGAACTTATAAATTTGTTTTTCTATTTGCCTATTCTAATGTATTTTTCATGTGCTATTTTATGTAGTGCAATTACTAGTCTCTTTAGAATCCCTGCTTAACAATATCCTATGTTGTGAATGGTTAACCCAATATATTGTAAGTTGTTATTTTTTCCCAAGTTATTGATTGTCAATAGTTTTTGTTGGTTTGAGTTTATTTTTGTTGATATACATTATATTTATCTTCTTTGCAGCGTGTAAAATATTTTGAGCCTTTCTATGATATTTTATTGACTTATTTATTACAGCTGACGCGAAATTAACCAGGTCATTTCTAGTTTATTCTCATGCCTCCTACTTGAATTTACTTGTAATTGATATAATTATGTGATAGAGGTCAAATTTTTGTGTCATCTAATTTCTGGAATCCCACGGCCTCCGATATTAAGAGGTTGAAACTGTTCATAATGCTGATCTGAATCATCGCAGCATATGCTGTTTTATGTGTATATGTTAAACAAATATGGCGAGAGTATGCAGCTCGCGAGGGGTGCAGGAAAATGGAATAATGGGGGGGGGGGGAAGAACCAGTCTAAAAAAGCCACAGGAAGTTCACTACTTAAAATCATTTGAACAATACATAATGATACCTGTTTGAAACATACTTGGACTAGCAAAGATGGTCCCCGAACACAATTGGCAACGCTTTTTTGTTGGGTGACCTTGGGGTCATAGAAAGAGCATAAAACGCAAAATCTGCCTCTGTTGATAATGTATTGATAACCACTGAGGTAAAGGATTACAACCCCCCCCCCCAATAGACGTCTTCGCAAGGTATTTCGCACCCCTGAGAGTTGCAATCTACTTGAGTTTGAAATAAGGTTATAAAAACAGTGACCGTGTACAGTATGTAAGCCTAGTGGGGTAAACTGGGAATCATCCTTCTAGCGTGACGTATTTGACTTCACGCACGTGATTTTCATTGGCTGTCGGCACAACGTATGCACAAAGTGACCAATGACTATACAATGGAAAGTCAAATACTGTCGATTGGTCACGTGCACACCGTTGATATTTACTTCCATTTGGGTCATGATAACACAAGGTGTACCTAGCAGATCTGATATATAAACGAGTTAGCAGTGGGGCAATGTCAAGTTATATGCACCCTATCAAGCAAATGGAGTGAATAACAAACATACATTCAGTTATATATTAACCCCTGAGTGTACCCATTCTTTTGCAACCACCTGGTTGAGAATAAAGACAGAAAGTAAGGTCACACTAACTCAGCGTTCATTTAAGGTTATCAGATAGATCTCTTGTGTTCCACGTGCCAAAACATTCTCTAGGTCAGTGGATCTCAAAATGTTACTTTACATGTGGTACTCTTTCGAGAAAAATGCTAATCAGGACCCTTTAGACCTAAAAATGTTGTTTATTATTGTTGTTATAATATCGTATCATACAGCGTAATAAGTTAATAAGTTACTAATTAATAAGTTACAATACAGTTACATAAACAGCATATATAATAAAAAAAACTGTAAATGAATTTGGTGGGGAAACTATCACGGAGCTTTGCAATAACATATATGGAACAGGCAACATACCTAAAGACATGACATCATCAATATTCATACCATTACCTAAGAAGCCCAGGGGAGTGGACTGTACAGAATATAGAACAATAAGTTTAGTGAATCATATAACTAAAATACTCCTCAAGATAATACATGAAAACATTAAAAACAAGATAGACACGGAGGTCGGTGAAAAGCAATTCGGTTTTAGGAAAAACAAAGGAACCAGAGAAGTTATAATTAGTATCCGACTGTTGATAGATAAATTTATAGAAGTCCAAAAAAGTATCTATATTTGCTTCATAGACTACAAGTCCTTTTGACAGTCCACTTTCTGATATCCACTTTCTTATTCTCGGAAGACCTAGGAACCGCTGTGTTATTTTCAGTTAAACTGGAAAATCAAACCTTGACCACCCGACTTGGGAAGTCAGTGCATTAATCATTTAACTACAGCAACTCCTCATCAACATATTAATGAAAAGACAATAGGATACAAAAACCAAATGAATATTTCTTTTATATATCAAGATTCAGTAGTTTAAAAGCATATATGAAGAGAGGAGAAGCAGAAAGTAGAGCCAAGGGTAGACTTACAGTACGCTGGATCGACAGCATCAAAGAGACATTACACGAATACCAAATAACATTATCTGAAGCTGCCAGAAAAGCGAGAACAATAACATCATATCTCCATCGGGAAACCCGTAAAGGGTAAAAGAGGAAAGAATAATAAGAAGAAGATGATCAAGAGAAAGCTTTCGATCGAATAAATAGAGAATTACTGTGTATTCTAGAAATGTATGGAATAAACGGAACATTGTTAGACTGTGTAGGAGTCATATACAGAGATAGTGAAAGTGCTGATGGAACAAGCGCAGGACTTACTAAGTGGTTTTCAGTAGCAAAAGTAGTTAGACAGGGGTGTGTCTTTTCACCATTATTGTTTCTTATATATATGGACAATATTACCGAAAACAGTAAAAATACTACAAGACACCATCCACATGGAACTACCTGAACTACTCTTTGCTGACGACCAGTGCCTACTTCGCAGTTCAGGTGAAGAGCTCCAAGATCATATAAACATACTCAACGAAAGCTGTCTCAATCACAACACGAAGATCAACACAGAACAGACAAATAATGTCTATATTCAGAGAACCCAATACAATCACCATGAAGATAAATGATCAATTACTGAAGTGCAGGAATTTAAATATTTTGGGAGCATTTTTCTATACGACCGAAGAATGGGCAGAGAGCTTGAGACAAGAATTTAAAACGCCAACTGTGAATTATGAGCGTAAACCAATTTTTAAATACAAATTTATCCCAATGGAAACCACAAGACAAATCATAAACATAAATTCAATCTTCATACCAACATCGTGTTATCAATGTCTAACATGGACACTAATAAAAGAAGAAGAAGAGACAAAGCTTAGTGCGTGTGAAATGAGATGCCTAAGAAAAGCAGGAAACAGAACAAGATGAAATCATGTGAGGAATGAAGATATTACAGGAACTGTTGGAACATCTGTGATCAAATATATTGAAAAATAGAGAGTGAAATAGTTCGGCTACTTAGTGAGAATGAATCCTTAATGGCCAGCTGCAAGAGCATACAATATGAAATATCAAGAAAACAGCAAGATACAGATGAAGACAAAGAGGAATGTGGATTGAAGGAGCTACAGACATTCTGAGACGTCACATTGTTACTGCATGTCGTGCGACCAAACGTGCCATAGCCCGAAAACCGATCGTCAGTCAATCATGCGACGCCTCACAGCAAAAACAGAGAAAAGACAGTAGTTATACTCCTCATCTCACTTAGACTCAATTTGTTATTGTATGGTCTTATTGTTAAGTCTTACTCCATGTGTTGTCGGGCCCAGAAAGAGGAGCAACAACTAGTAACAATTTTAGATCCTATGCATGTCGTACACGACGACTAAGGAGGTTTGGGGGTGGAGTTAGATGTCTCGTACCATAGAGGATCAAAGTAACACAGAAGCCATGCTGAAGTGAGTCCCAGGCCGAAATGCGTAGATATCGCAGCTGAGCTGTAAACCAGGACACAGCGTATTTTGCTATCTAGACTATATATCGATAATATATAGGGATTTGAGAACGAACACAGAAGAAGGTTACTAGTACTTCTCTGTATTGGATGAAATGTGAAGTCTCTACAATTTGTAATATTTTGTGATATCACATTCTGTCTTTTATGGTAATGCTAGCGCATTTTCCAGTTCCTAGTTTTACAACAACGATCCTGATACATAATTCTGGAGATGTGGAGAGCCATTATCGCCTACGCCAGCCGCCATGGCACTAGATGGTGCCACATGGCACTAGATGATGATGAGTCTTACAGTGTCAGAATTTAATATTAAAAAAAAAACTCATCTTCACACTAGAGAGAGAGAGAGAGAGAGAGAGAGAGAGATAGAGAGAGAGAGAGAGATGCAACAACACAAGCCTAACACGGTTGTCATCTTCGACCACGAAGGGCGGCCATTAATCTTACAATGTGAACTTTGGCCGTATTGAAGTCATATGGACTCTGATAAAAAATTGCCAACGTAGATGCCCCACCATCGGTTGCATGATTTTATGTGATTTGCTATTTATACCAAATGGTGGAACATTGTTTAACATTTACACATAGATCCACTCCGACCGAGTAGAAGGTGGAGGCTTCGCAAATCATTGCGTACGACTGAGAGTTAAACGTTTTTTTTATATTAAAGAAAGCTCTAAAGACACATACACCCACACTTCACCTTCTAAAGGAAAACGGGGTTATAGGAAACATTTTCATCGCACTTTATTTCGGGAGATTGAAACTGTTAATTTAGCTCTCATAGGCCCTGTATCGTACATGTTGATATCATTTTTGGATGTCAGAGTCGTAGATATGACTTCACTCTCTTTAAAAAAAAAGAAAAAAAAGAGGGGAGGGTGGGGGGCGCATGCCTCTAAAAAAAGTTCCTGTTCTGATGACTGTGATAACCCAGCCTTCGCTTTAAGTAGTGTTATCCTGAAGGGGAGAAATGAATATCTGGTGAGGGGTATCCTAACGTTTTCTGTTTCTTGTTGCGTGGATTTTTACTGGTATTTGAATGTTGTAGTGAATTCTTTATCGGTGCAGATATTTGAATGTTTTAGTCAATTCTTTGGTAGCTCATTTCAGTGACACCTTCAGGTCTCTCTAATGTGTACACGTTTCGGTGATGGTTGAGTTGAGATTGTTGTCATGCTGTAGTTTATATTTCTAGCTCAGACATGCAAGTGTAAAATACAATGCAATTGCTTGCACGTTGCATACACAGTTGTATTCCTTATGTACTAACTGCATTACTAACTGTATTGTGCATGGTCATATTCTAACTGAATTTACAAAAGTGGTTGTAAAATTGGTCATCATCCCTTGTGATGGACGAACACAGTGTGTATATGTTATACATACATACATACACATACACACACACGCACACACACACACACACACACATACAGAGAGAGAGAGAAACTTAAATCCAGCATGAGAAACTTGGAGTAGGTTAAACAAATCGGCGCTTTGACCACAATGCCTTTATTAAGAACACATTCACAACATAATACTACGAGTAAGAATGCCACTATTGACGTTCACGTTCATACAACAGATATGTAGCTTTGTTCATTATCATGTTCCAAGTTTCGCCTGTTGTCTTCCTTATGGAAATGTTGAGAATATCATCATGGCCAGAATTAATTCAAAACATTTCCTAGACTTCAGGAACCTAAATTTAGAACCCGACAGTTGTCTTTAAAAAAAAATAACTGTAGCTTTTAGGATAATTGGTCGGTACAACACGGGGAGAAGTGCCTAAATTCCAACTTTTTAAATATTGTGCCCAGGTTAATTCCAACATTGTTATAGTATGCGCAGCCTTCGTGCTGTCACTGAAATAATGTCACTATCAGATCGTGTTACCACAAAATCAAAATGGCTAATTTAATCGGAGATGTCTGATTACTGAGCTTGCCAGCTACAGATAAAGATGCTGATACAACATGAACGAACACTAACCGTAAACCCCCTCCCCAAAAATATACATCTCTGTTCCCCCCTCCAATAAATGTAATATTTATGCTTATGCTTACACTGCTTATCTGCCCCTACTTCTTTTCGTTAAATAATCCTGGCTCAGTTTTTTTTCTCGAGCTTTTCGTTAGTTAATGTAGACATGTCTCCCCGTATTGAACCAATTGGTCTTTATTGATATGGCGAAAAGTATCACAAATACATGAATTGTATCATCGATTGAGATGCAGGCGTTCGCTTGTCAGATTCCAGACTGACCCACTGTTTGTTAATTGTATATTAACATGTAGTGTTATACAATCACATACATAGGCGGAATGATAATAGACTCGGTGATAGCTACTTCCAATATCTGCACGATATAAACACAAATGCGGAAATCATGTGGCTGCACAATTTTATTGTTGGAAATTTTTCGGTTTTAGCATGTGATGAGGCAGTATTCCGTTTCCAAGATTGCCCTAGTTGATGGTTAGAGACAAAGAGGAAGAAAAAAGAATGAATGAATTGATAATGTTATAGACTGGACAAGGTTAATATTCTCCACACTCCAAGAACTGTGAGCAAAGGAACAACAGTATTTTTGTATTGATGTTTCCAAAGTGGCATCAATATGGTGCTGAAAGGTTATAACCTTGATGAGGGTCATGTGGTTTTGTGTCACTGACAATCGGCGCGCCTTTGACATTGAAATCGCTGCAGTTAAATCGTGCTCTTCTGATTATAGATCTCAACATGTCCCCGGGAACCGTTATATATCTAGATTGTCACATTGCTGTCTCGTGTTTTAACACATTCCTATAAGTACATTTTTTTGTCTCGCACTTTCCTTTCGCTTGGTTTCGTCTTCATCATTAAGTTTTTGTATAATCTTTCATGATCTCATATGACATTCAACATTCCATCGTTGAGATTAGACGTTATGTGATGTGCCTGTACATAGCAATCTTCATAAAATAAAGAGGGTGAGGGTTGATAGACTCATTACTACCGTATAGATTGGTTTTTCCTAAGTAATAGACGAGCTTACCATTCCATTTTAGATTTAAAAAAAATAAAAATTTTTAAAACTCACTATATTTCTAGAATGTTTCGTAAAAAGGAGTAGGTGGTTATCTATTTTAAAAAAAACATTCAAACGCTCCCCTATCCCCATTTACAAGTTTAGCTCGAGAACATTTTTCTAACCAAGATCTGTGTTCTATGCCTGATAAAGGTTTTATTTGGGCCGAAATCTTGTGTGCCTTTAGCATCGCCTTCGGTATAACAGACATGAATCCAGCGTCACTGCGAGAGGCTGCTCCGTTATTTCCAGGATTTAATTGGTCATTTAATCATAGTTTGTTTCTTCAAGCAATGAAAAATACAGAAATAGTCGGACACTGGTCTCATGCAGTAAAATGGGCTAAAACTCATGTTTATTAGAACAAAGTTTTTTTTTAGTGATTCGTAAAACTCCATTACTCAGTGTTTTCACTCGTCTTCTGAAATGTTTAGTGTGTCTGTAATCCCAACGATCTAACTAGTTCCAGATTCAATGAAAGAGAGGTCGGACATTTAGGTTGCATAATTGGTCATGCATGTTACGTATGTTTTGATAGCCAAGAATTATAAAGAGATGTTATTCGTGACCATCATTAGTAAGACATGAGATAAGAGAATTTCACAAGCGACTTTAAAACTAACCGAAAATGACAAATCTTTTGACGATGCACTAGCTGTAAAGCTAAATTGCATCTGATGAGAACAAGCATATTTAGAGGAACATGAACAGCTAATACGTCAGTGCCAAAGAAAATATGACTTTGAAATGAGTTGCTACATAATGATTTTGAGAATACAATTGACAGCGAAAACGACTTATCAAGAAGTGATAAGAACATGAAACATCAAAGATAGTTGGCTCATAAACAGCATTATATCAAGAAAGTTGAGGTTTTTTTTGGGCTATATAAAGAGACATAACGGCAAGGAAAAATTAATAATGGAAGGTATGGTTGCTGGCGTGGCTCCTGACAGTACAAGCGTTCTAGCTGAATTAATTTGGACCCCGTTCGTTACGTTTTTGATTATTGTTGGACTTTTAATTGGTCTCCATTTACATACTTGGAGTCGCATGCAAAAAATAGTACACCAATAGATCTCACAAAAATCGGAAACTAGTTCATAGTTGACAGGTTTCGTATTATGCCGACGGTTGTGGTTGCTGGTTGTCGATGCGGTAGCAGAGTTGATAGTGACGAGCTCGCCTCGCAAACCCAAGTCGTCGGACTAGGTGATCGGACTGTCGATATGATTGGTTGTACTAGTGGTACCTCACAGTTCAACAATAATTGAATAACAATGTCATGTACATGATACATATATCCCGCCGAAGACGGACGTGTCGGGCCATTGGCGCAAATAAAACGGCGACACAACGCATTTCCATTCTCTGGACTAAATCTTGCTGGAAATCTAGTAGGACAATTGTCCTGCTACAAGAGAGATCTGACGGGAGTTTGAGAATGAACGCTGAAGAAGAAGAAGTACATGATATGATTCAATTGTTATTATTTGTATCGTCCGTATGGCAAGGTGAGCCTGGACTTCTAACTCAGGGTGCAAAGAATAGGGTCACAGCTTTTTTAAATTGTCAAAGGTATCTTTTTATCCAGCGTTCATATCATAGGGTCATCATAATGTAGTTTCACAAGCGAGCACCTACTATACAGCGTTCATAGATGGTCATTGTTTCACAAGCGAACACCTACTATACACTTTAATATTACAGGGGGCTCATCCATTAGTCAAGCTCAAAACATGTAATGTCATAGGGATATGTTATATAGTTTACCCCATAGTGTTAGTTAAGCATTGATCGTGTGTTTTCTAGACCTGGAAGAGGAGCACAGAATAACAATGACGTGAACTGCCATGCATTTCGAAAGAGTCGACTAAGGAAGTTTCAGGGTGGATTTGACTGTGCCACTCATAGATCAAATTTAGTGAAGTCGAATGTAATCAGACTGACAGTTGCAAATATCGCAGCCGAGCTATATGAACACTGCGCATTCCGTCCTCCTAGTCATATTAACCAGCAAGAATTTTATCATGAAAACCGAAGAAGAAAAATAACTAACTGTACTAGAAAAGTTAGTTATTCCTCTAGGGCCAAAGACGGCACACAGGGCGGATGTAATAGATTTCATGTCTCTCGTTTCATTGCAATTTGCTTTAGATCTTCATTGTTTCTGATACCGATGGTGAAACGTTATCTTGTAATAGTTCTACGTAAAATTTATTTTGGTCTTCCTCGTTTTCTCTTGCTCTTTGATGACCACATCAAAGCTTGACAGGGGAGTCTTTCAGTATTCATTCGTAGCGCGTGTCTGATGTAATTCCAGTGACACTTTCTAATATTGGCGGATACATATTCTTGTACTAGAAAAGGCAGGAATAGAAAAGGAAAAAAACGACAAAACAATGGCGATAAGCGTGTAAGATAAATTCAAGGCATGATATTGAAAAGAGAAATGCAACTAACATCTTCAAAAAACTTGCTAAGGAATTAAATAAGAGGCGTGGGGCAGGTTTGTAATTGAGGTGGGTAAGGACAAAACTATACAGAAGTTCTGGAACTGACGCCGTTGTATGAATAGGAACAGTGTATACCAGCAACTCACCAACAAGCGAGTATCTTCAGAAACTATTATGTAAACAGAGGAATAGAAGGGACACAATTTTTTTTGGGGATAGGATACAGCTTCTCGTCAGAATAAAATAAAACATAGAAACGATCGTAGTTGGCGTAGTTGGTATTTGATGACGTCATAACTGAAGAATATGTTGAACATACACTGGCTACTATAAAAAATACCCGATCTTGACAGAGCACAGTATATGCATTATAAAACAGCTAGATAAGGAGAGCCTTACAAAGTAGTGTAAGACTTCAGTAGTAGCATTCGGAATGCTGAGGTCCCGGGTGACTGGCTCCATAGTTACCTGCGGCCACAATTTTTTAACCCGAGGGTGGAGATTCTTGTGCCTCTGCTACTGACACCGCCGCTGTCCGGTAGGACTCTCTGGATATAAAGAGCACTCGCAGCTCACAGAACAATGACATTGGCGCATATGCATAAGTGGCTACACGCATAAGTGGCTATACAATCTGCTAGTGCTCGCAGTGATTGATTATGGTGTGGGCATACTGAGATTGTCGCAGACACACTGCGAGTTGTTGGAACGTATCCAGAATGCGAATTGTTCAGGGCTACATTAGGGATACCCCTATTTCAACAATGAAACACATGCTCGAACTTTTTTTCAATAAATTCACTACAGTCATTACTCAGATTGGTCGGTCCAGCGTGGAGAGTCCAGATGGGGCTTCTGGAAGTCAAGAGGAAGGATCTTGACCGAACAGAGCTGACATTTAAGGAACAACAGCTTCCAATATGAGAATAGAAGTGGAAGCAGCTACAGCAGCTTACAACGATGGCTCTCGGAAAGCACGCGGAATAATGCTGTTATTGTATTCGATTCTCAGTCCATGTTTCGGAAGGTGCAACATGATTACTGCGCCATGAATGGGTAGCATATATAGATAACACTGACCTACAGGAACTGATATGGATCTAATATCCAGATCATGCTGGAGTGCGCGGAAATGCGCGAGATAACACGATGGGTACAAGAGCACATGAGGCTGTGGAGGACATTTTGAATATGGACAAAGATGAGATCTTCGAAATGAATGCTGGATCGCCTATTGGAAAATGAAAATTTACTGGACGAATAACTGTTACAAAGCCTGAAGGAATTTGGGGATCGTAGAACAAGTAGAGAGAGAGAGAGAGAGAGAGAGATCGAGAGAGAGAGATCGAATTAGGCGCATGCAAAATTAGAGTGTAACTAGAGTGACAAGCATAATAGGCCTCACCATCTGCTGAAAGAGAATGAATACCTATAGGTCAGCCCAGAGTGCAATTACCTCAGTTCTTAAATACTTGAAAACACATCGTCTATAAGGTAAGTTGGCCAGTGTTGCATGTTGCGTGCATTTGCCTCCACTGATTGTGCGAGTTCGGTATCCATTTTTACACCCGTATTTACTGAAGAGTGGCTGTCACATGACTACTTGCGTGCATTCTCAAACTCTTACTGGTTATCAAGATGTAGTCCAGAGAATGTAACGCGTTGTATCACGGAGTACAATTTGGTGCGATATCTGCGCTTTTCGCCATGCCACATCCTATTTCAGCATAGCTTTTTGGTCACCTTTAACTGTGAAAACCAAGGTAGTCGTGTTCGCTTATTTCTCTCCTTTGTGCATGACAACTTGGGTAGTTCTAGAACCGGGGCGCTATTAACAGAGCTAATCGTACTCTAAAGATCCTCCCCACCACCGCCACACACACAGCGCGTGCATATACGCAACACATTCTCATACGCGCGTATGTTTAAAAAAATAAGCTCACAATTCTAGTTTAAAAAAATAGTTATGTTTGTGTTTGTAAAACGTTCTCTTATCTGTTTATGTTGATTTGATACGTAGCTTGGTACACTTGTATGTAATTATAGAGTCAAGTAAATAATGCCTTACAAATACCTACCACTATTATTAGAAATATTCTCTATAAGTACTTCGGTATTTATGTTACTACGGCCCATACCAGGTTGTTGAATCTCTTATTGATTTTCGGTTTTATGTGACATGACACATGTAGAGTAGTAACATTCAGGTTGGCACGTCTGTCTATTTTCTATTTGTTTATTCCCTTTCTTGATAAAGATCGTTTGATTCAAACGTCGACTTTGTATATTTGTGTTTATTTGTTAAACTGCGCATGAAGTCCCATTAATATATATCTGTTGTGTTATTCATTGGCCATGATTGTGCAAAATTGATAGATTTTAAGTTCTTTTCTACATGAGCCCTATGCGAGATCACGAAGAAAAAATAAATTGGGAGGCCACGGACTTATCCGAGTGGGAAACAGAAAGGTGACTAAGGATTTATTTGCAAATATATATATATATTATCATCACATGCCGTCTCAATATCTTAGGTTGCCTGCAACGGGTTTCCAACATCATCGGCGAATTGCCTTAGTGGTGCACTCTGATACACTTTCTTCTGCGTTATTTCTCAAACTCGTTCAAGCTAGCAGAATGTAGTAAAGAGAACGGAGTGCGTTGTGTCAGCGTTTACTACTTTGCTGCGATATCGAGTGTTGCGGTCTCACGTAAAACTTGAGCATAATTTATGGATCACTTTGACCCTATATGGAATGGGACAGCCAACTCCATCCCACAATCACCTTAGTCATCTCCTACGACAGGTGACAGTCTTGCTTTTATTTGCTTTCCTCTTGGGCTCAGGCAATACACTGGCGACTGTATCTTGTCCATATCATGTCTCGTCGTCGTCGTCGTCATACAATAATAATCGTCAAGTAATAAAACATATTATAATATCTAAACAAATTACAAAAAAGTTAAAAATGAGAATTATAAAGTGCTACATCTATTCCATATTAATCTATGGCTCAGAAACATGGACACTAAATAAACAATTAGAAGACAAAATTGATGCCTTTGAGATGTGGGTATATAAAAGAATAGGGAGAACATCATGAAAAGAGAAGAAAACAAATAAAGAGGTGCTAAAGACACTTAATATGAAGAAAGAACTACTAAGAGAAATAAAGATCAGGCAAATAAAATACTTTGGACACATTAAAAGACATGACACCCTATTGAAGA
This sequence comes from Meghimatium bilineatum, assembly GCA_034231615.1. Lineage (NCBI taxonomy): Eukaryota > Metazoa > Mollusca > Gastropoda > Stylommatophora > Philomycidae > Meghimatium > Meghimatium bilineatum. The sequence goes on along the minus strand of CM067320.1, from coordinate 48,631,845 downwards.
CCTTACTTGAGGGTAAAGTCAAAGGGAAGCGAGCAAGAGGTAGGCAGAGATACAAGTGTGAGAGTAACATTACACGATGGACAGGTTACAGTCTAGCAGAGTGCACCACCAAGACAAGAGACAGGAGATGTTGGAGATACGTTGCAGCCAACCTTCGTTGCGGAGACGGCACTTGATGATGATGATACAAACATGAATCACCATGAAACAATATTCATCATCAAACAACAACACTCGTCATCAAACAACAATAATCATGATCATCATATGAGTCTTCAAAGTAGTCAGCTGCCTGTTGTCACAACAACAAAAAAGAGTCAGACAAGGATGTGTGCTGTCGCCTATTCTATTCAACGTCTACATAGACATAATTATAAATGGAACACAAACTGAGATATATAACGAAATAACAGAGAATGAACAACTTAACAGTGAACTCAATGCACTGATTTTCGCTGACGATCGAAGCATCATATATGATGAAGAAGAAAAATTACAAACTCACATCAACTCACTACATAGCCTGGCATACCCAGATCACTGCAGGCATCACGAAATATGAAAAGGAAAGAACACATCGGGCAATCAACAAGCGGAAGGAAAGATCCGAAGGTTCTCCTTCCTACCCCTAACCTTCAGCACTTCTGCATGCACTGCAATAGAACTTTCCGTGCACGAATCGGACATCTACGAACTCACAAGCCAAATTAGACAATTGCCAGTTTATTGTTATTATTATTTTTTTCATCGCATTCATTTGTTTTTCATGCCATGCTCATCTGCGCTTGCGAAGGAGGAACATCTGTCTCATAATAATAATAATAATAATAATAATAATAATAATAATAATAATAATAATAATAATAATAATAATAATAATAATAATAATAATAATAATAATAATAATAATAATAATAATTATTATTATTATTATTATTAATAATAATAATAATAATAATAATAATAATAATAATAATAATAATAATAATAATAATAATAATAATAATAATAATAATAATAATAATAATAATAATATTATTATTATTAAAGAAATGCAATAAATACAACATGCGGATTAACACACAAAAGACAGAGCCTATACTAATAACGAGATCAACAGGCTATTTAAATATCCAAATAGAGAACAAAATATAAAACAAGTCAAAGAGTTCAAGTTCCTAGGAAGTATCTTCAGAAGACGGACGACGCGATAGAGAGAGAGAGAGAGAGAGAGAGAAACAAGATGTCAAAATGCAAATGGTGGGACATCTTTTCTTTCCTTTCCTTTCTTGATTAAAAACTGGCCTCACAGCATGTGGGGCATTCCCATAAGTGCTCCGCCCTCTGTTCCAGCAGCCATCCAGCTCGATGGTGTTTCGAGTCTAATGCCGCCAAAAACAGACGTCTACATCAGGGCACAACTCTGGCCCTTGCGACAGGTTTCTTTGTTGTTCCGCCCACCCTCATCGTGCCCGTAACTAGTTCAAGCACAATGTCGGCCCGTCGGAACAACATGGTAACTGTTATCGAAGGCTACGACTACTGTTATAATGGGACATATCAGCTGTTACCTTTACTATTGCACTCAAAAATCAACATGGAAGTAAAGAAACAGATGCTTAAGAGTATGTTTATACCAACACTATGCTACCAATGCCAGGCATGCCAATTGACATCTAAGCATACCAGAAAGAACGAAACTTGCGAAATAAAATGTCTAATGACGCGGAGTGAGAACATCAGAAAAATAAAAGATATAACAACATGCATCGAATATATGGAGAAACAACATATAAAATGGTTTGGACATCTTATGAGGATGAACGATGAAATTCTCATAAGAGCTTATAACAAGATGGAGTCAGGATGCAGAACCAAGGACAGACCTAGAAAAAGATGGATGGACAACATCAAGACCATCCTAAATAAACATGACTGCACCTCAACCAGAGCAACACACCTGGCTCTGAAACGCAGACTAAATTCCCTTCACAAACTCCTACTCTCAGCGGCAAGTGTGGGAATGTTTGGTAGGTTAATGAGTTTGACTCTCTTTTTTTGAGAGGCGTGCCTTTTTCAATCAGCGGACAGTCCAATTAGGTTATATCATATCAGGACACACTAAAAGAAAATATTATAGGTAACAAAGACCCCATGGTTAGTTAAAACCTGTTATGTTCAAGGCAATATTGGAAACTACGACAACACCACCTTATGGGGATAGACAATAGCCTTTATTATTTTAAAAATCGTATGCTCCCATGTTTTCTCGGGCCAAAAGGGAAGTAAAGAACAGAAACACTCTTGTCCCTTCAGGCAGTTCGCAAGAGGCGACTAAGAAGGTTTTGGGTGGAATTAGCTGTGCCATCCCATATATGGTCAAAGTGACCTAGAAACCATACGTCGGATGTGTCACACCAAAAAGCGCAGATTTCCAAGCATAGCTGTAAACCATGACACAAGGTATTCTGTTTTCTGGAGTACATCCTGCAAATCTGCAGGAGATTGAGAATTAATGAAGAAGAAAAGGAGTCTAATCATATTAAAACCTCAGACAATTTGTTAGAAAGCTTAGCAAATGGACGGTATATTCCCAGGACAATTTAGCAAAAAAATGTTGGCATAACGTATTAAAACATTTGGCATGTACATGGATGAAGCGAAGATATGAAGATCAAGAGTATTTTGGCAGCCTTTGATGTGAGCGGAGACAAGTATGCATATACAATTATATAGTATGTGTTTTGTGTGCTAAAGCGTGAATCGCTGTTCGCCATATCTCTCCTGTTTTAGTAGATCAAAGGATATATCCTATTGTTGGTGTAGTAGATCAAAGGATATATCCTATTGTTGGCATAAGACATTGGTTATTGCTCTCTCCCGGCCTTATCGTGAGAACCAGCCAGATTAGACTGGCCACAGAGGGAGAGAGATTTATTGGATAACATTGGCCAGTATAGCGGCATTACCTATATAAAGACAAGACTGTATAACTAGGCTAAGGTCAAGGCTCGTAATGCTGGGGGGGGGGGCGGGGTGTTGTTGTTGGTTGATTGATGTACTGCCCTCTTTAAAGCGCATACTTTAGGCTACTTGTGTGTTAAGCTTATTTTAGTCCTACAGTAAACGTGAGCATATGTGCATCATCTCAGTCCCCTCGTTTTGTAGATTTCACGATAGTGTTGTTATAAGTGCGCAACAGTACCGAGTTCAACTTGAGATATATTACAAATGTTGGTGATGACTGGCTGATTAAATATGTTTGCCGAGGTACTTTACTGTCAACATTGGACGACAGACACTCCCCTTAGGTTATGTCATAGCTTACGACCGTTAAAACAATGGTGATCGCACTTGTCTAAGTTCGGGTAATACTGTCACGAGTATGTAGATCTGAATGCGTTACAGGGATCACTGTTCATTTTTTATATTGTTTGCATATCCTTCTGAAATATATTAAAATAATTGAAAAGTTTTACTGTTTATATTTCTTACAAGAGTTTCGGGGCTACATTAAAATAAATGAAACATTTCACTGTTTATATCGGTTTGTTACACAATGTTTCTGATACGAGATTATCAGATATATTGAATGAAGTGCAGTGTTTAAATGTTTATATTGTTTCTGAAATAAGTTTCACTGTTTATAGTGATTACAAGTATTTTGAAGTGCACTAAATAAATACAAAGTGTCAATTTGTAAATAATTGGAAGTTCTATGATATGCCTTGTCTTTTATCACAAATTGAAGCTCTCCTTCTACAAAAGAAAACAATAGTATGCAGCATGATTGAAAAAGATATGTACCAATGAGAAGCAAGGATACAAGAATATACCGATGGATTAGCAACCAGAGCAGTGCAGAATGGAAGTATTGGATTTTACAAAAAATATCAAGAAAAAGAAAATGAATCCACATATTCACCAACTGGAATCATCTGCTCTAACTACCCTGCAGAAGTACATGCCTTAAACATTGCTGCAGAAAAAAAATATTAAATACGCAAGTAAGTGTCAACAGGTGATGTTTCTTACTGTCTGTCATACAACATTTATCCCTAGACATGGATAAACTTCCAGACCTGAAGGAAGCCATATGAGAAGCGAGCATCCAACAGGTAGTACTACAGTGGATACCATCCCGCTGTGGCATACCAGGAAACGAAGAGGCAGATAGGATGGCAAAATATGAGTAACATAACGCAGAAAGACAAAGAAATCACTAAGAAATGAGGACCCCCCATTAAAGCTATCAGGAAAGTCGACCACCCAAAGAATAAATATCACTATTTTCACAGAGCTGAGCAAGTTATCTTCCGCATCAGGACAGTAGTTCAGTACACACCATTGTATGCAGGCACTTAAATAGACTAAGTTTGGTCCCGTCACTTCTGAATCCATGTGGGCAGGCAGAAAAGACAGCGGAACATATCCTGCAAGACTGCATTCCACTAAACCGGTTAAGGGAAGAACACTGGCCCACAGAGACGGATATCCACAGAAAGATGTATGGATGTGCCAAGGAGCTTTCAAATACAGCAGCATTTATTAAGACAAACGGACTTGCTGTGTAGAAATGTCAAACTGCGAACGAGAAGCTCTCCATCTTTCTGTTAATGAATACACGAGTGGAGCGTCAATTAGAGCGGTGGTTCAAAACCTTTTTTTTCCCCACGGTACCCGTTTCTCCCCATAAGGTAAGTTTTTCTTCCATGACATCCTACCTCCAATACCTGAGAGAGCTTTTCAACTTTCTTTAATGTGTGTTATTATATTTAAACATTGTCCAACTTTTAAAAAAAATAAAAAAATTGCCAGTCTTCTGTTGCCCCATGGGATGAGTTCATGGCACTCACTAATCGTCAGTTTTTTTTCTTTAACCATCTGTTACAACCCATTTAGGGTTTTAAATCATAAACATGTTTTATGAATATGTAAAGTAGGTTTGGGTATGCATAAATATGCAACAAATTAAGAAAGTTGGATATGAATGTTTCTATAGGTGTGACATTCCTTTCTATACAATATGTGGTTTGGAGGGGTTTTATTTTGGAAGAGTTTAGCCAAAAACTGAGTACATAATTGATGAAACTAAAGTGAATACCAGATATTTTCATTTCTAGAAAACTAACTCTAAGTGAAACTAAATAAGAACAACATACCTTGTTAAATCTCTCAAAAACATTTTACATACTCAGTTTTGTTGACAAAAATTGTTCTTACAAATTTAAATACGTACATAATGTCACATAAATCAAGTATAAATGGACAGTTTCGCCCGTGTGCTGCCAGGGCCCGAAAGGGGAGCAAAGAATAGCAACACTGTTTACCTTCCACGCATGTCGTAAAAGGCGACTAAGGAGGTTATGGGATGGAGCTGGCTGTCCCATCCCATATATGGTCAGTGACTCAAAGCCATGTTGAAGTCGGATGTGTCAGGCCGAAAGGCGCAGATATCGCAGCAATGCTGTAAACCATGACACAACTCATTCTGTTCTCCGGACTGCATCCTGCTGATCTGCAGGAGTTTGAGAACGAACGCGGAAGAAGAAGAAGAAGACTGGACAGTTTCACTGATCAATTAAAAAGTCTGGTGTTACAGGGAAAGATTCCCGAAATTAAAGGTAAAGGTATGTCCAATGACAGCAACCTGCCGTCGGGGATGAAGATAACCTCTTCATGCACTAAGCCGTAGCAGCTATTAGGTGGAGTGCCCAGTTCCCTTCCTTCCCGAAATTATGAACACAAAAATGACCAAGATCTACGAGTCAAATCGGGTTGATCACATGGGAAGCCATACGGCCCATATCGAGAACCACTGAAATGAAAGGATATATAGTGAAATATAATAGAAAGTTCTTTTCAAGTAATGCTATGTATTTACTGCTTGAGATCTTCTTGTATACAAAAAAAGTAGTTCTGAGCTCAAATGTCTTATTGACTGACAACACAATGATGATAATCTTAACGTACAGATCGTAGTGTTCTCAGTATAAATAGTTTTATTACAGTACGGTGTGCAGCGAAACGGTAAACGTTTTCAGAACATTTGTACACAGTACCATTGTTCTGCTGTCTATTCAAATACTTTAATACCAGCAGGCTAAATATACAATTTTAATGTACAGTATACTTAATATTGTAAAAAAAAAATAACACTGACTTATTGTGTGACATGTGTTATGATTTTTAATATAAACAAGTCTGTCAAATATTCAGCTAGCACAGTGGTTCTTATGTTTTCCTTCATCGATACTCTCTTTTCAGTTTAGTTAATATGTCACTAACATTTTCTTCGAAAAGTGAACCGGCTGCAAAATTTGTGATTATTGTTATTTCCGTTGGTCACCATTTATATACTTGGAGTGACATGCCAGAAATAGCCAAGTTCGACCAACGAAATTCACGGAAATAATCAAAATAAGCCTTTAACGTCATGTTTACGTTTTATGTGCACATCTCTTCTATACTGGAGATGATCATGGCCCATCAAACTAACTTCTGTGCAACAGCAGAAACCCTAGTAACTAACTTGCTTATATGGTGACGTTTTTCTCTTCTGGAAGCTCGCACCACTTCATCTGTATAAGTGGTTATCAAACGTTTCCAGCTGATACCCTCCTCCCACGCATTTTGAAAAGCTCTTACCCCGTCCCTTCCAATATTAGACCCCAATTTAATCCAACCTGCAATGTTTTAATCATAGGGTGATGTAAAATGTACAATTGCATGCAAAAACTCATGTTATTTTCGATCACTCGTTATTGAGATATTAAATGGATTTTGATAGCAAGCTTTGTGAAAAGCACTGGTTTGTCGTATCATAAAGTTCACTGATGTATTATGTCAACCTTTCTATGATTTTCCATCAATATATTTCCTTGATTTGATTTCAATCATCCTGTAGCGTTGTGCATTTTTTGTTTATGTTAGCTCTTTTATGTGTTTGTGTATTGATTTTGTTACTTTTTATCCTTTTTTTTCAATTTCCTCAAAATTTTGGCGCAGCCACTTTTTTCTTCTATTTTTAACGTGTTTTATATTTCCGCATGTATTCTCTCATACTCATCTTTTCTCCCTGTATTTTTTCATCTGGTGTCCGTTCCGTTAATTGCAAAATTTCCTTTACCATCCATTTCTATTTTGCAGTCTGGTAATACTTCCTTTCATGTTTGCTGTTCTGATTCTCTCAACGTTTCCCACTGTTCATCTATGCTACAAATTTTTGCTCTGTCATATAAATGTTGTACTGTTATATCTATCTATCGTGTCAGAATCTCCTCGCAGTAAGTCTAAGTGTAGTTTGATGTTATTTGTTGGGGCTCTCTTTAGAATCATTTTATGCGATATTTTCCTACTACGGTTACTGATAAACCTGCTCCTGTTATTATTTTCACTCATAGCATTTCTAAACCATTTGGGCACCAATATATTGTCTATTTGATTTTGATATTGTTTTATGGTTTTTTTTTCTTGTAAAGGCGTCTAGATGTTTAAACCATGCATTAATATATTGTGTGTTTTAGTCTATTCCACCAGAATGTCACCTTCCATTACTCTCTCCTAGACCATAGTCACCATTTACATCTTTCACTTTATCTTTGCCACCCTTTGTGTTAACGCCTCCTACTACTATGTTTATTTTCTTATTTTTGCAGTTATCTCTTGTTATATCCAGTTCTTTGTACAAATTGTCAAATGTCTCCCCCTGAAGTTGTTTTATGTTGGTATATCCATATCTAGTGGTTGTTGAAGAACATCTCTAACGTGGCACAATCTGATATGGCCCAGGAGTCTTTCAATGTATTTGCTATTTTTGGCGCTATTATTACGTATATCTTTCTTTAATATCTGTGTCCACCAGAGTATGATACCTTAAATTGTTCTGACTAAATATCTTCAGCACCTGTACACATCATTTCACGTAAACCTAGTATGTACATTTTCATGCTTTTCATTTCTATATTGATGTCCAATTTTTCATCCCGTGTTTAGATCCCAGGTTCTGATAGTAACATTTCTCTTTATCGTGAATTTATTCCTCTTACAGAGATAGTAACCTTTCTCTTTATCGTGAATTTATTCCCCTTACAGTATATTATTGACGGTCTGGTATCTCCCGTAGCACTTGTTTTTATGTGATTCGAATTGTTGTGGTGATTATGACTGTTCTTGGAGAAAGCGCGAGGCTGGTTTCCCATTTCCTTCTGCTCGACAGCTTGTGGCTGAAAAGTCAGAAACCACAAGGTAGCAAGTTATTTGAAGTTATAATTTGCATTCTCCTTGATGAGCTGCCATTCTGGGCTGTCGAGCCTCATCTTCCCAAAGCATCTGGTTTTCAGGCGCCAGTGAATCGTCATTAGCCTTTCCTCATATTAGTAAATAATAATGTCACCTAGAACAGGAATGATGTTACTATGAGAGAACGCTTCGACTATTTCATGATTTTCATTGGCCATTTAGTTATATTTTTTTTATTTTGCCAGCCAATGAAAAGCACATGAATTGTAGGATTGAGTTTACGCACTGACGTAAAGCACTTCGCCATGTTACAGCGAAGGCGACAAGTAGGACTGCTGCTAGAGGCTATTTGAGACCGAACATTGTAAGAGCATAACCGGAGGTCGTAATGACTGTATTAGCTAACTGTGACCTTCCATAAAAGTACCGTCAAATGAAATGAGGAAAATAGTAACATCTAAACAAATTACAAAGTTAAAAATGAGAATGATAAAATGCAACATCTATTCTATGTTATTGCTCAGAAACATGGATACTAAACAAACAATTATAATACACAATTGATGCCTTTGAGATGTGGGTATATATGAGAATAGGGATAATATCATGGAAAGAGAAGAAACAAAACTGTGAATACTGCATTTTCCCCGTTAAGGAGTTGAGAAGGAGGGGATTGAATAACTGTGATATGGGTCGCATGCTCTTGCTGTCGCCACCTATTTATCCTCCTACAGAAAAATCCCAGTCCTTACCGGAGATCGAACTCTAGACCTCACTAGTGGGAGACCAACGCTCCAACCTCACGGCCATGCACCACACTCAAACAAACAAAGATGTTATAAAAACACCTAATATGAAGAAAGAATTTCTAAGAGAAATAAAGATGGCAAATAAAATATTTTGGACACATTAAAAGACATGACACCTTATTGAAGACCTGACTTGAGGGTAAAGTCAAAGGGAAGCGAGCAAGATGTAGTCATAGATACAAGTGGGAGAGTAACATCACACGATGGACAGGTTACAGTCTAGCAGAGTGTACTACCAAAACAAGAGACAGAGGATGTTGGAGGTCTGTTGTAGTCAACCTTCGTTGCGGAGACGGCACTTGATGATTACTTTCATATTTTTTAATTATTGTAAAGCTCTGATACATGTATATCACATTGGTGTATCACCCGCGGTTGAAGGAAGAGTGCATCACCATAGAAGGTATATGTTACACAACCTAATGGAACTGATAGCTTGTCCTCAACTCCACCCGCAGCTTAACAACCGATGTGACTATTCTTATAGATACGTATTATTTCGCGTGAACTTAATATATTTCAGTCATTACAATCAATCAATCAATCAATCAATAAACCCGTAACTCTTCAGGGTCGTAGGTACCACATTGGATGCTTCAGCACACAGAGTCCTCCAGGGAATTCTATCCTCAGCGATGCGGATGAGTGTGGGATGTTACTATAATACCATTTTATTTCTTACCTTTATGTAACTTCCAGGAAATGAACTAGACGGTTTCGTTTTCATTTCTCAGTAAGAGCAGTGTTTATTTTTATTTTTCAATGATCTTATTTCTGCCATTTTAGTGTAAAAAATTAGAACTTGGTCCGCGCCAATGCCAATTACGAAATATGTATCCAACGCAGACTCTGGGCAGTAGATACTGCCTTCGGTAACGTAGGGGAAGTTACCTTAAAAAGGGTAATTCTCACGTTATCGTGGGATTTGTAATGATCTTTTTTTTGGAGGAAAAACCGTAATGGTGGTGGGTTGTTGTCAGATTTTTTGCTCACCTCCTCGTACCAAATGTCATGATCTGATTTTCTTTGCAAAAAAGGGGAGGGGAGTGGGATGTTGAACTTCTCATTTACACTTCCCTCCCCCAATCTCCATATAATGCCTTTCATGTGCTAGATATTAACATTTAAAAATGATGTGTTTATCAGTGTAATATTTAAGGAAAACAATTGTTAACGATAAACATAGTTGAAAAAAAACAATACTGCGACGAGTAGACCTTTTCTTATATTTGGACATAATAACACTTGCTGTTAAAACAGAAGTTAAAAACAGCAAAATATGGATGACTGAAAGTGCCTACAATGACAGAGCTATTAACCATCCAAACAAATAACAGACTAGAAATGAGAAATGTAAAGTTTTACATATACTCTATATTATTGTATGGTTCAGAATTGAAAAGTGATGCCGTTGCGATATATGTGTACATAGAAGAATATGGATAAGTTCGTGGAGTGATATGAAAACGAAGAGGTTCGGACAACACTGTATATAGAAACAAGCTATTAGATTAAATAAAAAAGAAACAAATAAAATATTTAGAAGATATAAAAAGACACATTAACGGAAATATTTGAAGGTAAAGTTAAAGACATATGTTATGTATACTATAGTATAGTTACCGATCCACATTAAAAACGACCCAGTCCCAAAGACATAATAAAAGCCCAACATTTACACCACACACGCACAGACATAGAGAAGTTAAGCTTTTCAAATGCACCACACTAAATAAAACACTAAACATTGTTACTTAAAAAGACATACTCATGCTATGGATTGTTCTTACAACGACATATTTGTTACAACATAGGCATATTTGTTACAACAACTTGTAGACTATATGTAACAACTGCATCAAAATAGTAATCTGCCAGGGGAAACTTAGCACTTCATTAACCTTTGTCAAGTTACGATAGCATTGAGTATTTTAGTTTGTGCATCTCTCCCCCACCCCCCTCTTTTCGAATTTTGTTTGCGTGTTAAAATATCCATACACACATTCAGTAAATGTGACAGTGCCGCACACCAATGTTGAAAGCAATTCGAAATTCAGCTAGGTATTAGTCATTCTTGATTGATTTACACAGATTTAAATCAGAACGCTCGTGGTTCAATACTATAAAATAATCGTGTTATCAGATGCATTTTGCAGTAATTTCAATTAATTCAATGAATTTCTCAGTAAACTCTCAAATAAAAAGCGTGAAAATATTTAAGCAATTGGAATTAAGTAAATTGAGCGAATATTTTCTATCTTTTCGCTTTATACCCCTTTATGCCTTGCAGGGTCAGGGATAGAAGGGTTTTCTGGAGATATCTTTTTGTGTGCTTCATATATGCTTGTTTTCGTTGAGTCTTTTATTTCTGTAATCCAATAATTTGCAAGGTCTGCCCTTGGATTTGTATCCATCGATAATATCGTTGAATAGTTCACTAGGATTATTGTGAACCGAGTGGTTTATTGGTTGTGTGTTAACATTATTGTACACTGGACAAATACATAGATAGTGTCTTCATCAGCACAAGGAAAATATCGCCTATTGTTGCTGTACCTTGATGATGCTATGCACTTCTTATTCTGCAAAGTAGGAGTGTATTAGTTAATATTGATATTCAAGAAATTCTTATGGCGTGATGATGACTATTTTTTTTGAAGAAATTGAGATTTTTGAACTGCAACTAATGTTTAATATCACCAACAACACTACATATGAAAAAAATATCTTATCCAAAGTATCTTCATTCCAACCCTGTGCTACTAATGTCAAACATTTTCCTTAATGACAAAATATAAGAGACAACTGGTTACAACAGAGATGAGATGTCTGAGAAAAGCCACAGGAGTGACCAGAAGACACAGAATTAGAAACGAGGTCGTAAGAGAAAGAGTGGGTGTCATATCAATTCTACACTACATACAAAACCGACAGATACAATGGTTTGGTCATCTGGAAAGAATGCCGTGTGATTCATTAGTTTATAAAACATATATGAAGAGAGGAGAAGCAGAAAGAAGAGCCAGGGGTAGACCTAGAGTACGCTGGATCGACAACATCAAAGAGACATTACACAAACACCAAATAACATTATCTGGGACTGCTAAAAAAGCGAGAACGAGAACACTGTTTCTCTCTTGAACCCGTAAAGGGTAAAAGAGGAAAGAACGAAGAAGAAGAATAACATTACACCTGCTTTATGAACAATTGATGGTTTAGCTGAGAAAATATGATTAGAACATAAAACAACTGCATTGGTTTTACAAGTAATGGGTCTGCTAAGAAGTCTCTCACTAAAGTTGAGAAAGATATATGATGTTCTTAATCTTGTGAAATATTTTCTTTGCCTGGGAAATTCTACATATTTTAGTGTGATATAGTTAATTTATTCGAACTTTTGGAACAAACATTTTTGGGGCCATTTTTACCTACAATTTAAGCCAGAAAATGTTTTAACCATCATCATTATATCTCAGATTATAGATCCTGTGCCTGCTAATTTGATTGTGGCCTGTTCTGAGACTTGAAGCACAATTTACTGTGACATTCAATGATTGCCTTGATTTTTTTTCATGATAGTTATGACTGTATTTTCTCATTAGTTCAATCTCAAGTATTGGGTTAAAGGTTAGAATCTGACTTGTGATGTCTTGTTTACAAAGTGAATTTTTTTCAGAGATTTCTATGAATTATTACTTCTTCATCTTTTTCTTCAGCGTTCATTCTCAAACTCCAGCTGTGTCCATCTTGTAGAAGGACAATGGTCCAACTAGATTTCCAACAGGATGTAGTCGAGATAATGGAAATGTGTTGTGTCACCGGTTTATTTGCGCAAATGGCCAGATAATTCATCTTCAGCATAAATTATTATGGGAAAGTATAGAGTTATGTGATATGAGTGGTACTTTGGGCAGATGAGATGCTGCTTTATCGAGAGGGATGGAATATTTATGGGGAAACCATAAATGAGATCAACAGTAAGTGCAATGAGATCAGTCCACAACGACTTCTGAACTGTGATGTTCAAGGTATTCTATATGCACACAGCTCATTCATTATGTTTTTGCTGCTCCTGTATTTCCTGAGACTAATGGGAATTGAACCAGACCGTTCAATGGCACCAAATCGCCTAGCAACTATTGAACACACGTTCTTCCGTACTTGACTAACCGCATCTAAAAAAAAAAGATGCGATTTCATCAAGCCATACCAGAACGGACCAATCGAGACAAGGACTGTTACAACAACAACAAATATCCCATACAGGTTTTGAAATATCCTCAGTAACAACAAACATATAACATAATATCCATATTTAGTTATACAAGGGCTGATAGGTCTTCTTGTAAACATGGATAACATAAATAGACAATACAATTTTGCATCAAATAATTGTTTATACAATTAAATGTAAGTAGGAAGCCAGAGGACAATTTTTTAAAATTCTTGAGACTAACGGGAATTGAACCAGTTTGTTCAATTCCCGTTAGTCTCAAGAATTTTTAAAAATTGTCCTCTGGCTTCCTACTTAAATTTTCCTGTATTTCCATGTGGCTGCATTTGTTATTGACTTATGAGCCTTCAGTATAAACTGAAGCTCAAACTTCTTGTGAGCCAAGTTTTTCTATGACCTCAAATTTCCTGTGGCTTCAGTTTTCCTTGACCTCATATTTCCTGCAGGTATCCGTCATACAGTACAGTGACAGTGACAGCTCTACACAGCCTTGTATTCTGGTCATCCTTGTCTTAATAAACATTTCACTTCTGTCTGAAACTGTACTGCTTGCTGAGTCTTCAATTTTCAAGTGTTTTGACCTAGCACATATTTTAAGTTCATCTGCTTATGTTTCTATTAAGCGCATCATTGTGTGTCAATATTATTGTAGAATTCATCATTAAGTGTCATTTTTACTGTAAATCACATTGTCCTATGTTACTGTGGAACCCATCATGTTGCGTCATTGTTCTTGTAGATATCATCATCTTGTGTCATTGTTCTTGTAGATATTATCATCTTGTGTCATTGTTCTTGTAGATATTATCATCTTGTGTCATTGTTCTTGTAGATATCACCATCTTGTGTCATTGTTCTTGTAGATATCATCATCTTGTGTCATTGTTCTTGTAGATATTATCATCTTGTGTCATTGTTCTTGTAGATATTACCATCTTGTGCCATTGTTCTTGTAGATATTATCATCTTGTGTCATTGTTCTTGTAGATATTATCATCTTGTGTCATTGTTCTTGTAGATATTATCATCATGTGTCATTGTTCTTGTAGATATTATCATCTTGTGTCATTGTTCTTGTAGATATTATCATCTTGTGTCATTGTTCTTGTAGATATCATCATCTTGTGTCATTGTTCTTGTAGATATCATCATCTTGTGTCATTGTTCTTGTAGATATCATCATCTTGTGTCATTGTTCTTGTAGATATTATCATCTTGTGTCATTGTTCTTGTAGATATCATCATCTTGTGTCATTGTTCTTGTAGATATTATCATCTTGTGTCATTGTTCTTGTAGATATTATCATCTTGTGTCATTGTTCTTGTAGATATTACCATCTTGTGTCATTGTTCTTGTAGATATTATCATCTTGTGTCATTGTTCTTGTAGATATTATCATCTTGTGTCATTGTTCTTGTAGATATTATCATCTTGTGTCATTGTTCTTGTAGATATTATCATCTTGTGTCATTGTTCTTGTATATATCATCATCTTGTGTCATTGTTCTTGTAGATATCATCATCTTGTGTCATTGTTCTTGTAGATATTACCATCTTGTGTCATTGTTCTTGTAGATATTATCATCTTGTGTCATTGTTCTTGTAGATATTATCATCTTGTGTCATTGTTCTTGTAGATATCACCATCCTGTGTCATTGTTCTTGTAGATATTATCATCTTGTGTCATTGTTCTTGTAGATATTATCATCTTGTGTCATTGTTCTTGTAGATATTATCATCTTGTGTCATTGTTCTTGTAGATATCATCATCTTGTGTCATTGTTCTTGTAGATATTATCATCTTGTGTCATTGTTCTTGTAGATATTATCATCTTGTGTCATTGTTCTTGTAGATATCATCATCTTGTGTCATTGTTCTTGTAGATATCACCATCCTGTGTCATTGTTCTTGTAGATATTATCATCTTGTGTCATTGTTCTTGTAGATATCATCTTGTGTCATTGTTCTTGTAGATATCATCTTGTGTCATTGTTCTTGTAGATATTATCATCTTGTGTCATTGTTCTTGTAGATATTATCATCTTGTGTCATTGTTCTTGTAGATATCATCATCTTGTGTCATTGTTCTTGTAGATATCACCATCCTGTGCCATTGTTCTTGTAGATATTATCATCTTGTGTCATTGTTCTTGTAGATATCATCATCTTGTGTCATTGTTCTTGTAGATATCATCATCTTGCGTCATTGTTCTTGTAGATATCATCATCTTGTGTCATTGTTCTTGTAGATATCACCATCCTGTGTCATTGTTCTTGTAGATATCACCATCCTGTGCCATTGTTCTTGTAGATATCACCATCCTGTGCCATTGTTCTTGTAGATATTACCATCTTGTGTCATTGTTCTTATGGACCTTCTCATCTTGTGTCAATGTTCATGTAGAACTCATCGTATTGTGTCATTACTCTTGTAGAATTCATTGTCTTCAGTTATTGTAGAATCCATTGTTGCATGTTATTGTCTGGTCATGTGACGTATTCCTTCCAGAATTTTGTCTTCCCAATGAATTCTCTGAACCTCTCTCTGTCTTGGGCGATGTGACTTGCATTTTCTAGCGATGTATTCATGGTATCTTTAATGTCGTCAGTCTTCTTGGTCTGCCCTTTCTCCTCTTCCCAGGTACTCGTCTCTCCATTATTTGTCTTTCTAAACAGTTATGTCTCTTTATATGACCAAACAGGCGTAGTTTTTTTTTGTTATTGTGTTTAGTAACCAACACTCTGGAATCTTCAATGTGTTTATAATATCTGAGTTTCTGATTTTTTCCTTCCATGATATTCTAAGTATCTTTCTGTAGTATTTCAACTTGAAGGCGTTCATCTTTATGTGAAATTTCCAATGTTATTGTAGAATTAATTATTTTGTGTCATTGCTTTTGTAAAGATAATTGTTCATGTTCATGTTCATGATAATAGGAATGGCTAAAAGTGCCTTCAATGACATAAGGAAAATAGTAACATCTGAACAAATTACAAACAAGTTTAAAATGAGAATTATAAAATGCAACATCTTTTCTATATTAATGTATGGCTCGGAAACATGGACACTAAACAAACAATTAGAAGACAGAATTGATGCCTTGAGATGTCCTTCTTTTTTATTGAGAGAACATCATAGAAAGAGAAGAAAACTAACAAAGAGGTTCTAAAAACACTTAATATGAAAAAAAAATTATTAAAAGAAATAAAGATCAGGCAAATAAAATATTTTGTACACATTAAAAGACATGACACCTTATTGAAGACCTTACTTGAGGGTAAAGTCGAAGAGAAGCGAGCAAGAG
Organism: Meghimatium bilineatum; assembly: GCA_034231615.1. Taxonomy (NCBI): domain Eukaryota; kingdom Metazoa; phylum Mollusca; class Gastropoda; order Stylommatophora; family Philomycidae; genus Meghimatium; species Meghimatium bilineatum. The sequence goes on along the minus strand of CM067320.1, from coordinate 48,615,253 downwards.
GTAGACAGAGATGCAAATGGGAGAGTAACATCACACGATGGACAGGTTAGTCTAGCAGAGTGCACCACCAAAACAATAGACGGGGAATGTTGGAGGTCTGTTGCAGCCAACCTTCGTTGCGGAGACGGCACTTGATGATAATGTAGGATAATTTTTGAATGATGTCTCATTACATGCCCAACATTGCTAGTTTACACCTTTCACCGCTGTAAATAGTAGTTCTTGTCAACATGCGAGCTCCGTTGTCTTGTATCTAGTAAATACATCTATCCTATGTTTTTTGTATAAGTAATTTGTAATTTAAATCTGTAGGTTTTGTATCAAACACTTGGATCCTTCTTTTAGTATTTGCAGAGAGTGTAAATCTTCGCATATCTTAAACATTTATGATGCATTTAATGATACAGAATTACCACTGTTATGAACATTTTAAAAATGCAATTATGGTACCTTTTTTTCATCTGCAGAGACTTTGGTGAAGAGTACTGTGTTAATGCATGCTAACAATGGAGCTCATAAAAAACTTAATCAGTCCCCGTGCAAGAAGAAAAAAGCTGGAATTAGCAGGAGGAGACACAGGGAGCAACATCATCCCATCTTCTACTCCCAAAATGTTCGGCGTTCCTCTGGAGGACCTTATGGCTAGGGCTCCACTAAATACAACTGTGCCACCAGTGGTCATGAGAATCTGTGAATACATTTACAAATATGGTCAGTACTTCTGTGTTATATAGTTGATGTGTAATAAGCACTAACATATATTTGTAATGTCTATTATATAATTGATATCAGGGCATTTAATGCTTTGAACTGGCAGCTATTTATTCACATAAACAGTGTGATGTTGTTTACTGTAAAATTTGTTGTATCTTACTAAGCATTTGCATCACGAAAACTTAAACTCCAGCTGTGAAATTTAATGGGATCATTCTTGATTCTTGATTAGGGATAAGTGTCGCAGCACTGAGGGCATTCCCATATATTCTCTGCTTGACGTTCTGTCAGCCATCTAAAAGTATATAAGCTCAGAGTCCCAGTGAGTTGCTGATTATGCGTTCTTCTGATCTTTCTGGAGAGGGAGCACTTTCTCCCATTTCCTCTAGTCACTCTCATTTCTACCATTCTCTGAACATGTACATTGTCTCGTTTGACTTCCTCCTCATCTTCTCGTAGAGTATCCATGACTGCTCTAATCAATTCAATCCTGTCTCTTCTTATCTCAGTGTTGTTCACCAAGGCCTTACCAGCCAACACATCGGCTCATTCGTTTCACCTACCCCAGCATGACCTAGACAGTAGGTCCATGTAATGCTCTGCACGTTGTTGAGAAGAGTGACCCATTCAGTTCTGATCATACACTTTTCTATCTTGCGCAGCATACTTTGAGAATCCGATAGAATCACTGAGTCTGTTGGTGGTTGCATCGCCAGCCAAGTGAGAGCTGCTCTCACCGCTTCTATTTCCATTCTCATACTTGATGTTGTATTTGGGTGCACAGCTGACTTCTCAGCTAATTTCTTGCCATTTTTGTAGGCCACGAAACCCCAACCATTATGTTATCTGGTGTTGAAATTTGATCACAGCTGTACTTTAGAGAACATGTTGGCCATATCATAACCAAGGTCTAGAAAGTCCTATCCATGTTGAGATTAATGGCAGCTTCTAATATTCAAAGCTTGTGTCGTAGTCATGGTTAACAACACATCGCCAGACTGGAAAAAATACATCAATGAATCATTTGGACATACTCAATGAACAGGAGGAACCTTATCATTACTTAAGATTTTCAGAAGTGTGAATCATGGTCATTATCAAGACTGCAGGAGACTGAAGCAGAGATTGGAATAACCTGGAAAGGTGTACAAAATGACTAATAAATAAACACTCAACCTGAACTGTGAGCAACTACACTAATATATTTATTGAGCTGGGATCAAAACACCAATGGATGTCTCCGGTGGGTGATGATGATGATCATATCCTGATCTCATATATAACTTACAGTTAAAGGTAAAGGTATGTCCCATGGCAGCAACCTGCCGTTGGGGATGAAGATAACTCTTCATGTACTAAGCCGCAGAAACTATTAGATGAGGTGGCCAGTTCCCTTCCTTGATGTCTTTACCTCCCCTAACTCTTGCATCAGGTGCTCATTTACAGCTGAGTCGACTGGAGGAGTGGTCATGTCAAGCAAGAAATCACATCCCAAATTTTTATTTTTGTCCGGACGTGGTTTTGAACCTGACATGCTGTAACCCGGTGATAGCAAGCAAGCAAGCTCACTATCAACTTGGTATGTTATTACTAATAAATTAGTGATAAAACCAGATGGTGACAAACAAGAGTTTAGTCCAGGTTGTCCATCAACAACACTATCTCATCTCAAAAGACTTGGTTACCAACTCAGCCAATATCATCCTTTAAAAATGCCAGTGCACAAAATAACTTTGATCATTTTACATTTTACAATATAAATTAGTAGTATTAAGCTGGTCAAAACACAGAAACACTATGATACTCACAATTAAGAAGTTTGTAAAATTCCTCAGTTGGGAATCAGAGGAGTGTGTACTTCAAGAGTGTTCTGAGCATGAAACACTGAGGCAGACATATTGGCCAGAGGAAACAACACTGGAATCAAAACTCTATGGGACACTGTATGAACTACAAAAGACAGTGAGTTTTATTAAGGAGACAGAATTACAGATATAGACATGTTTCAAGTGAATGAAAGAAGAAGAAGAAGAGGAGTGCGGTAGCCTAGTACATAGTGTGCTTGCTATCACTGGGTTACAGCCTGCCAGGTTTGAAACCACGTCCGACAATTAAAAAAAAATCATTAAAAAATCCGGGTTGTGACTTCTCGCTTGACACGACCACTCCAGTCGACTCAGTTGTAAATGAGTACCTGATGCATGACTTAAGGGAGGCAAAGACAGCAAGGAAGGGTACTGGCCACCCCACCTAATAGTTGCTGCAGCTTAATACATGTTATCTTCATCCCCAATGGCAGGTTGCTGCCATGGGACACACCTTTCCTTTTTAAATTCCACAGTTAACACAACACAGATACAGTACTAACCAACATGCCTATTGTTTTTTGCTGGGTCACAAGCATAAATAATATAAACACAAACATATTTTCAGATGAATTGTTGATATGAAATTCTTTCTCTCTCTTCTCCCCCCCCCCCCAAAAAAAAAACAACAACAAAAAAACAAAACAACAACAAATAATATATTATTCTCACCTGTGTGTGAAAACCCGGGCCTGAACATCTAGTTCAGGGTGCAAAAAATTGGGCAACTGTCATCTTTCCAGGCATGTTGTAGGAGGTGATTAAAGAAAGTTGGAAGATAGGCAGACAGCCTGTCATGTGTGAAAAAAACCATCAGTCACTGCATGTCTTACATTTTGTCATCTTTCAAGTGGTACATGAAGAGATATAAGCCAGTGTGCATTGAACTTTTGTCCTTTTATGGCAGATGCCTAATTGACAGGGAATGCTAGGCATGAAATCACTGCAGATAGGTCAACAGATCTGACAGGAATGATGACTACTTTACAACTACTTTGTACAGAAGTATATGCTGCACTTCTGGCAGAAAGTGATGATCCTGGGATACGGCTGCACTGAAATGCCTCCCTGAAGGACTGGATCCATAAACACCCCTAACACAACCATGCTTTTGAGACCACAAACCTTATATGAATTCAGGTGTTACCTTGGTTGCTCAACTGAGGAGGACTTTTGTTTTTATCAGAAATGCTATGAGCATACCAATATGTGCACAGCTAAAGGTATCATTGCATCATCATCATCATAATTTGTGTCTCTACAGGTTTGGATAATGTGGGATTATTTCGTGTGAGTGGAAGTGTCAAAGTGGTTGAAAGGATGCGGATGCAATTTGAGCTGTTAGGGGACGTGAATCTTGAAGAGGAGAATGATGTTGCTGCGGCTGCCGGACTGCTTCGGATGTTTCTGAGGGACTTGCCGGACACTCTTGTTCCTGCTAGACTCACCAGAATATTTTTCTCTGTTTTGCAAGGTAAGGATTTGATTTGTGACTATGTCTTAGAATAAGCATGTGAAAATTATAACTGTTAATTCAAATGAAATTTGCATGCAAAAATGTTGGAGGAGAGGTTTGTATGATAGTTCTTTTTAATTATAAAAGTTGTTGGTAGCATATACTTCTTCTCCTTCATCTGTTCTAAAATTCCTGCAAATTAACAGAATGTTGTTCAGAGAATAGAATCAATTGTGCATTGTTTACATCTTAGCTGTGATATCTATGCCTTTCAGCCTGACACATTCAACTGGACTACATCCTGCTGGAAATCTAGTACCATGGTCCTGCTACAAGGGAGATTCAGTGGGAGTTTGAGAAGGAACACTGAAGAAGAAGAAGAAGAATGGTCATAAGGCCCAACTTCCTGTGTCGGAAATCAAACGAAGTACCTTGGCCATCCAAGATGCGCTCAGTACCTCTCAGCCACAGAGTTGGACTATACAAAATCATGCTTGATGAAAAACATATATTCTCCATTCACACTGTAGCAATGACATTCTAGTGATAATATAACCAACATGATGTTAGCCAGAATCATATTTCTACAAGTGCTTGGCTGCTCATTTCCTTATGCTGGACGTACTGTAATCCTGGATGCACGGTGAAAACCTACAATACTGTCTATCACTTAAAGTCTTCTATGCTGCAAGACAATCATAGCAAAGTCTTATTTTTTAGTAGAATACTGTCTAGTTCATGGCATTGCATCAGTGAATTACATTTGAATCCAACATATTGAATTTGAAAGAATAGCTATAAGCACCAACTACATTCAAATGAGTGATATAGAATAACATCTATATGCAATTAAAAGTACAAACTCTATTGCCTGACACATGGAAACCATATTATATAATGGAGTTATGGGATATTTTATTTTAGAGTTCAGTTCGATTGGGAAAAGGGGGGAGGCTGGTTAAAGAGTAATAAGAACAGTGCTATATCAGTGTTTCATCCATTATGATGCCATAGCTCCTTCATATAAAAGCAAGATCCTAGAAAATATATGCATAGTAAAGATTAGTGTACAATAGGAATTTTCATTTCAAATTTTAATGGCACAGCTGTTCATATTTCATGCTCAACACAAACTAACCTAGTAATTTTAGCCATCAATGTGAATAATTAATGATTTGTTAGTTATTTCAACTTGGTTTAGAGTATATTATAGATATGCATGCTAGTTAGTTAGTCGTCGGATCATCATCACTGCAAACTGGACATGTCCATAGTTGCTCCCTATCTCTCCTTGAGTGTATCTACCATTACACTTCTGCTGGCAGTATCGGTTCTATGCTGGTTGACCATTATTCTTCTGCACCCTCCAAAATGTTCATTTATAGCAACGCCGCATTTCAATTCCTGATCATTAATCCTGGCCATTGAAAAGGAATCATCATCCACATAGATTTGCATGTATTGACACATAGCCCACATTTGTAAGTATTAAAACACATGAAAATGGAACAATGGCTGCTAACCATCATAATGACACTGAAAACTTTAACTATAGATGCATAACACCAATTCAAATATCTAGGTACAATTATAACAGCAGATGGAAGAAGTTCAACAGAAATAAGATGCAGAATAGGACAGGCAAAAACAACATTCAGAAAAATGAAAAATATACTGTGTAATATGACCTTGTCATTAGAGGTGAGAAAGAGAGTTCTGCAGTGCTATATAACCCCTATACTAACATATGGGTGCGAGTCTTGGACAATAAACAAACTGGAAAGTGGGAGATTGGAGGCAACGGAGATGTGGTTCTACAGAAGAATGCTGAGAATACCATGGACTGCCAGAAAAACTAATGTAGAGGTGTTAAAAGAGTTAAATGCGAAACGGACCTTAATCAACAATATAAGAAAAAGGCAATCTTCTTTTTTTGGCCACTTCATGAGACAGGCAGGTTTAGAGAACATAATCACAACAGGCAAGATTGAAGGCACCAGAGACAGAGGGCGACAACGTGAGAAAATATTAGACAGTTTGACAACCTGGCACGGCAAAGAAACAACAACGACTTTGATACATAATACTGTGGACAGAGAGCTGTGGAGAGCCATGACCGCCTACGCCACCCGGCATGGCACCTGATGATGATGATGAGATGCATAACAGCATGAACAAATATGTAATCGAAGGCATGGTTGCTAGTATTCAGGAAAAGGGTAATTCACTATCAGCTGAGAGAGACTAAAAATATATTTGTTTGACTGAAGTGCTATGGTGTTAGTTAACCAATAACCAGGTTTATTTTTGCATGTTTTGCTGATTTAATCTAGTTAGCTGCAATCTTAAATCCAATTTTAAAAATAAATTTCAGATGTAAAGGTTATCATACTGTGAACTATATTCTATTTTTGAGACTTAATCGCAAACTGTTTAAATCAAGTAGTGGATAAATCATTAGAAAGTGACAACTTAGATAAGATAAAAACACTTTTGGGTCAGGATACCATCACATTTTTTGGTAGTTAAGAGTTCTAATATAATATTACAAAATGTTTATCAACAAAGATTAGCAGGTTTGTTAGCAATATCCCATATAGATTTTTATCAAACAGATTTGCAACTTGACAAGAATGCTGTTGTATTTGAGGTGAAGAAGGCACTGAGCTTACTTCCAGAGGAGAATATCAATCTTCTCAAGTACATTACTTCTTTGTTAGTGGTTGTGGCAGAGAATGAAGCAGATAACAAGATGTCTGCTGTTTCATTGGCTATCTTGTTTGGTCCTAATGTGTTCAGGTATGTAGACAAATGTTCATAATGTTGTCAAGTGTAGACAAACATTCATAATATGGTCATGTGTAGGCACACATTCATAATATGGTCAAGTGTAGGCAAGCATTCATAATGTTGTCAAGTGTAGGCAAATATTCATAATATTGTCAAGTGTAGACACATATTCATAATATGGTCAAGTGTAGGCAAGCATTCATAATGTGCTTAATTGTAGACAAGCATTCATAATATGGTCAAGTGTGGGCAAGCATTCATAATATGGTAAAGTGTAGGCAAACATACATAATGTGGGCAAGTGTAGACAAGCATTCATAATATGGTCATGTGTAGCCACACATTCATAATATGGTCAAGTGTAGGCAAGCATTCATAATGTTGTCAAGTGTAGGCAAATATTCATAATATGGTCAAGTGTAGACACATATTCATAATATGGTCAAGTGTAGGCAAGCATTCATAATGTGCTTAATTGTAGACAAGCATTCGTAATATGGTCAAGTGTGGGCAAGCATTCATAATATGGTCAAGTGTGGGCAAGCATTCATAATATGGTCAAGTGTGGGCAAGCATTCATAATATGGTCATGTGTAGGCAAATATTCATAATATGGTCAAGTGTAGACACATATTCATAATATGGTCAAGTGTAGGCAAGCATTCATAATGTGCTTAATTGTAGACAAGCATTCATAGTGTGGGCAAGCATTCATAATATGGTAAAGTGTAGGCAAACATTCATAATGTGGGCAAGTGTAGACAAGCATTCATAATATGGTCAAGTGTGGGAAAGCATTCATAATATGGTCACGTGTGGGCAAGCATTCATAATATGGTAAAGTGTAGGCAAACATTAATAATATGGTCAAGTGTGGGCAAGCATTCATAATATGGTAAAGTGTAGGCAAACATTCATAATGTGGGCAAGTGTAGACAAGCATTCATAATGTTCTCAATTCTAAACAAGCATTCATAATGTTCTCAATTGTAAACAAGCATTCATAATGTGGTCAATTGTAGACAAGCATTCATAATGTGGTCAAGTGTAGACAAGTATTCATAATGTGGTCAAGTGTAGACAAACATTCATAATGTGGTCATATATAGACAAGCATTCATGTTATCAAGTGTAGATGGTAGACAAGCATTCATAATGGTTGTTAAGTGTTAATGAGCATTCATGGTGTGCTCAAGTGTAGACAATAGTACTTATGTAGAACACAGGTCTTTGAAGTTTCACTTGAGCACAACAAACTATCACTAATGGGTTATGAGGTATAAACACGAAAACATACAAATGACAATACACAAGACATTTTCAACATTTCGAACTGTTAGGCCTTTCTCAAGAATATATAAAACAAACATTGAAAAACAATTAAAACGGTAAAAACAATGTTACCATCAGAGTCACTAGATACACTATTGACATTTAAACAATACAAAGTTCAAGGTGACAATGATGTACATGGGAAAAATGTAGTTATAAATGTGGGTTATGTTGAAAATGGGACGGGATATGATAACAGATATAACAAATTATTACCCAATACAACATGGACAGCAATATAATAAGGACCACACCAACACAAATTTAAACAAATGAAGTTTGAAGTTAAGTGTACACTAAGCATTAATAATGTATGTGGTCAAGTGTAGACAAGCATTCATGTTATCAAATGTAGATCCCGCCGAAGACGGCTGTGTCGGGCCATTGGCGCAAAAAAATCGGCGACCAAATGCATTTCCATTCTCTGGACTACATCCTTCTGGAAATCTATTAGGACCATGGTCCTGATACAAGATATCCAATGGGAGTTTGAGAATGAACGCTGAAGAAGAAGAAGAAATGTAGATGGTAGATGAGCATTCATACTGAGGCTGAGTGTAATTGAGCATTTGCACTGTGGTCAAATAGTAGATGAACATTCACATTGTGAATGGTGTTGTATAAAATAAGAAGATATTTTATAAAATAGATATCTACTTATATAGAATAATAAACGGTTACCTACTCACTGAAGTATCTATAATGCAAAAATTGAGTGGTCTGAAATAGAACAACAAAAGAGCAACACATTAAAAGGTAGAACAATTAGAGTTGCCAATGCATCACATCAGTGGATTAGATGAAAGACCTGATACCGGTATTTGAAATAAATAATGATGCCAACCATCAGCTGTTTATGCTGATCTATGCTGACTTTTTTCAAATGACACAGAATGAGATACTATCTATACTAAGTATAAAAGTACAGCACAACAGATCTTTGTATATTTAGCACCTTTAGAATGTTACTATTGAAATGTAGAATCTCAGATTATCAGCTCAAAATAGGAATATAACCACTAAAGTATAATATAATTCAGTTTCTGATACATTTGATACTCTAGTCCAGTGGTTCTCAGTATGAGCCATATGGCCCCCACCTGGAAGCTGTGGAGATTTATAGGTCCACAAAGACAAAATTTGTGGAGGCCACAGGAAAATATTCACTTAAATGATAAATAACAAGAGCTATAGCAATAAAACGTAAAAAGGCTCAACAACTTATAAATAAATCTGCCTTGAATACAGATAACATGAGCTCTAACCAATTTACCAGTTATAATACAAAAAACGTTATTTCATTGATTTGTTTACGTCTTTTCTCTGTTTTTACTGTAAAGCATTGAAAAATTTAATGACAATCAGTTTTTGGGCTATGGCACATTTGGTCGCTTGATATTCTGCGCCTTTCGGACTGACACATCCGACTTCAGCATTGCTTTGGGTCACAGCCAACTCCATCCCATAACCTCCTTAGTCGCCTTTTACGACATGCGTGAAATGTAAACAGTGTTGCTATTCTTTGCTCCCCTTTCAGGCCTCGGCAACACATGGGCGAGAACTACTTTATAAGTACTCTAATATGTTTCCCCAAAAAGAACTCGGCGTCTATGAGTCACATTGAATACAAATAACATGAGCTCTAACCAATCTACCGGTTATAATCAAAAATCACTAATTATTTCATTCATTTTTTGGGGGTTAATACTAAAATACCAGTACCTGACTTTTGCTGCAGCCTGTGCTATTTTTAAATATTGAATGTGCAGAGATTTATGTGTTATGTTTTGCAGGTATGAATTGACCTCAGGCATGGCAGGGCTTAAAGATATGGACAGCAGTAAAGATATCATGCACTTGTTTATCACAGAATATAACACTCTGTTTGCAGAGGAAGGTGACCCGAGCCCTAAAGAATTTTGGGTAATTTATATTTGGCGTGCTACAAATATTTTTAACATAATGATATCTATTCTCAGTGTTTTTGTAAGCATTACTTCTCTTGAACTCCCACTGAATATCTCTTACAGTTTTTGTTATTGTTGTTGATATCCAATTGCTATTGGGTAGTAGTGTTTTTGATATCCAATTTCTATTGAGTAGTTTTACTCTTGCTAGTTCAATGCCATTCTTAAAAAAGTGTAGGTCTTCTGGCGTTTACTTAGCGATCTATACAGTGAGTTCATATCTCTCGTAGCAAGCCAGCTTAAGTAGTCCAGAGAATGTTTATTTTTTTTAACATCATTTTGTTTTAATCCAACTTAAACTCATCAGTTTCTCAGTGTTGTTTGGGTGAAGTAGTCAAGTGATTTACATTGTATTCACAAAGTTGCGAGTTCAAAATTGGGTTACGTGTTTACTGATGAATTTTTAAATTATTGCTTGGATTATTGCTTGTGCTACGGCATTATGTGCTCTGAGCCATATTCTTGACAGGTATCTCGCTGATGTGATGAGTGGGGCATTGGGAAACAAAACACAATGAAGTAAATTCTCTGAGCTATTCTTAGTGTTATGAGTTGTTGATCTGTCACCATAGATTGTAGTTTATACCCGTACAACAAAAATATGCTTCTTTTTCTTTTTGCATTATACCACTTTATGTCTTGCAGCTTTAGAGGTAAAGGTCTCTGGAGGCAGCATTTTTGTGTGCTTCATATGTTGTTTTCGTTGATTTCTTTATTTCTGTAATCCATCGTTTGCATGATCTACCCCTGACTTTGTATCCAGGATTGGCATTCTGTTTGAGTCTTCTGATGGTTTCAATTCTGATTCTGTCTCTTATTGTTAGAGATTTTTACATAGACAAGGCATTTCTTTTGTAACAAATTTTCTTTGTCTTTTATTGCTAGTGTCCACGTTTGACATTGTCGATGGTATGATGATTGTTTTATATAGTGCAGTTTTGGTGTTCAAGTTCACATGACTGTTTTTGAAAATAGGAGACATCTGTCCAAAGATTACTCTATCATATAAAAATGGTAAAAGGTGACACATGTATATAGTTAAATTAAGTTGTTGTACCTTGATCCCACTGGAAAAGGTGACTTTAACTATTACTTTCCTTGGTGTGCAAATCACAGAGCATTAGAAAGTGTGGAGTAGTTTGGAAGGCGGCACAAAATGTGCTAAGATATAAATGTGAGCTCAATAATTTGTGTTGGGATTAACCACTAAATTATTACATTTTCTTTGGACATAATATTTTCATTATGAGTCTCTGACAATGTTTTGTTCACACAGAAATTCTGCTGCCCAAACAATTGACATATCAATTCACAAAGGAAAAATAAGAGAGGGAACATGATTATGGCATGTGTTCTTCAGCTCTGCACATCTGTCACTAACCTTTCTTCTCTAATTTCTCCTGTGGGTTCTAGTCTGGTTATGTTGTGTGGTTATTCCTGATTAAATGAAGTCATTGACAAATGTATACTCTCAAGTCACATTGGAATAGATTTTTGTGACATTGTTTAAAATAACCAATCTTGATACACTTATTTATTGTGCTAGTTCCAAACAGACTTGTAAAGGGTATAATTGCTGCTTGTCTCTATAGCAAGGTGGTTATACACATTCATCCCCTCAGTTGACTTTCATTGCCAAAAATTACAGGTGAATCAAGTTCTTGTAAAATCTAAATCTTGTTTGTATCTAATTGCAGGAAAGTTGTCGGAAGAAAAGAGTGCCACCACCTAGACCTCCACCACCAAAAGTCCAGTCACTACCATCCTTCTCTTCAGCTGCTGAAAGTATTTCTACCATCTTGACATATTCAGCTTCTTCTTCATCTTTGGACTGTTGTCCAATTCCTTCAGCTCGTAAAGTAAGTTAGTATTTGTGGACATAAATTGCTTCTAGAAGCAGGTGAATGATAGAAAAATACACTTAATCAGATCCCATCTACAGTCGCTGCTTATCACTTCTACTGGTAGACAATCACAGTCAATGCCGGGCAGGTTTTAAAAATCTGTTTTGTCGCAGTCGATATTACATTTTTAGTTTGTGTTGGGTTAATACCTAGTCATGACCTTTGAATAGGTCACATATCATGCTTTCTCTGCGTATTTATATCGTGGAAATATATTAGACTGAATTGCGACTAATTTTTCAAAATTTGCGGAGTATTGACACAATTTTTTTTTACATTGGAGGATATTGTTCGTATGTACACTAATGATGACAGCTGTAGTTATGATGGAAATATGCACGATGTAGGTAATTTGTGTACCAAATATAACTTGGAAAATGACAGTGAAGTTCCTTGTTATATAGACCTAATGTTTCTGACAAAAAGAAGGAAATCCGTGGCACTAATTGTGACATCGTGAATTTCGCAGGAGTGATGTTGTTTTTCAAGTAGAAATTAAGAATTTTGTAGAAAACATTGGGTCTGTACATAATCTTGATGAGATTGCCACACATTATGAATACTTTAGCTTCATTGTCAACAATCCCGCCGAAGACGGATGTGTTGGGCCATTGGCGCAATAAAACGGCAACACAACGCATTTCCATTCTCTGGACTACATCCAACTGGAAATTTTGTAGGACCATTGTCCTGTTACAAGAGAAATCCAGGGGGAATGTGAGAATGAACGCTGAAGAAGAAGAAGAAGATTGTCAACAATGAGTTTATCAATTTGCAGATCGGACAAATTTGTATGTAACAAAACGCAAAGTACAAGCAAGGAAAAGAAGACGTGTGCTAGACATCTGTAACTGCCATTGAGATCAAACATCTTTTTTATATTTATATTATGATGGGCCTGTGTATTATATTTGAGTATGGCATGTTCTGGAGTACAGATGACGGGTTAAAAGCTTTGGGCATAACAACCTGATTGGGATAAAGAATATTTGATAATATATCTCAATATTTTCATCTCAATATGACTCCACTACTCAGCACCCCCAAGGTAAAAAAACATTCCCCCATGTTATGTTGAGTTTGACAGTTTATATTTTAAAATAAATATTTATTAAATTATCTTTGATATCATGCAAGACTATTCATTTTTCTGTTGATCTGCCAAGTCTGAGTGCGATATGATGAATGGTTTAATAGTTTGAATGAAAGTGCATTTTTAACATTATCATATCAATAATTTGTAGGAGGTGTGCCCCTTGTCTTAGTGATGGGTGATTGACAATAGGGAAATCTCATAGTGGTGAAAGTGTTAAACTTAGGAGTTTCAATGGATACTAGTGTATATGGTTTTTCATAGGATTTACTTGAAACGTTCCTGATTTATGTATGATATATGATATCAAATAACTTATTTGAAAGTCACCCGTGCACAGTGTGTTAGTGATGCATTTCAGTGTGTTAGTGATGCCTACAAGTTCACAGTCATTACAAATAAATGTCCTATACATGATCAGCTTCATTTATGTATTTATGTACAGGACATGTTTGAAAGTTGTGATGTATGCTATGTATATTTTCTCAATAACATGTTTGAAAGTTGTGATGTATGCTATGTATATTTTCTCAATAACATGTTTGAAAGACATTGTTCTAATGGATATTTCATACTTCATCAACCTTGGAATTATTAACATCTCTTCTAGTTCAAGAACATCAGTGACAGTAATTCCAGCAACTCTGATGTGGATGGAAGACAAACACCTATATTTTCAGTTCAACAAATGTTACCACTGTTTAGTCCCAGAGATGATAATGATCCCACTAGAGCATACTCACCTTTCACCCTTGAAAGGTATGATAAGATTTTCAATATACTGTTCACCCTGATATTGAGCACATTAGTTTTGTTTTGTAGTTTTTGTAGATTGAAAGTGTGAATCATCATCAGGTACTATGTCTACTGTCATAGGTGATTATGAATTTCTACAACTCTATTTTTCCAGTATTTTTTATCAGGATCATTGTTGTCTCTTTGTTGTGCCACATGTCAGATTAATATTTTCTCAGTTGCTGTCCCTTCTATCTTGCCAGTTGTAACTGTGATCTCCGGACCTTCCTGCCTGAAAACATGTCCCAAAAAAACAACAAATATTGTCCCTTCCTGATATTATTAAATAAATCCCATCTCGTATTTGATTTTAGACACATCCTCTTTAGTTTTTCTTGCTGTAGGTGGTACTGAAAGCGTGTATATTTGATACATTTATAGATATAGTGTGTACTTATGTGAACCTTTTATAGAGACAGTGTATACATTGGTTATATTTTATAGAGACATGTGTACATTAGTTACATTTCATAGAGATAACAGTGTGTATGATACCTTCTATATTTTATAGAGATAACAGTGTGTATGTACCTTCTATATTTTATAGAGATAACAGTGTGTATGTACCTTCTATATTTTATAGAGATAACAGTGTGTATGTACCTTCTATATTTTATAGAGATAACAGTGTGTATGTACCTTCTATATTTTATAGAAATAACAGTGTGTATGATACCTTCTATATTTTATAGAGATAACGGTGTGTATGATACCTTCTATATTTTATAGAGATAACAGTGTGTATGTACCTTCTATATTTTATAGAGATAACAGTGTGTATGTACCTTCTATATTTTATAGAGATAACAGTGTGTATGTACCTTCTATATTTTATAGAAATAACAGTGTGTATGATACCTTCTATATTTTATAGAGATAACGGTGTGTATGATACCTTCTATATTTTATAGAGATAACAGTGTGTATGTACCTTCTATATTTTATAGAGATAACAGTGTGTATGTACCTTCTATATTTTATAGAGATAACAGTGTGTATGTACATTCTACATTTTATAGAGATAACAGTATGTACATTCATTAAATTGTATAAACAGTGTGTACATTTATTACATTTTATAAACAGTATGTAAAATCATTAAATTTTTACAGAGATAACAGTGTGTACATTCATTACATTTTTACTGAGATAATAGCTTGTACATTTGGAACACTTTATAGAGATAACAGTGTGTACATTCTGTCTATTGTCTTTTCCCAGGTGAATAATGGTTGATAGCATTCACACTTGCCTTAAGCGTAGGGGTGGGAACTTAAGCTGTTGTTCCAAGGCCAGATGTGTCACTGTGGTTGCATTTAGTCCATGTTTACTCAGGCTGTCTTAATGTTTTCTATCCACCATTTTCTTGGTCTATCTTTGGCCTTACACCCAGATATTCTTTTGTTATATGCTCTTATTTATATTTGGTTTGGCTTCATTCTCGTAAGGTGACCGAACAATTTTACTTGCTGTCTCTCAAAATGTACATTCTGTCTGTCTACATTTATTGTATTTAGACGCTTGTGTGTTGTTGGTGCCTGATATGGAAAGCAAAGATGAATAATACATGATGTGCGTCATTAGAGATAGCTAAGAGTTGGGTATGAGAGTGACTACAGTCCAGTAGAAGCAAAGTGATATACAAATGATATGCCGAAGTCAAAACTTCAGGCAGAAATCAAACTGCAGATATCAAAGTCAAACTTGGAAGTACAGTATGGTGCATTCTGTTCTCCAGACTACATCTAGCTAACCGGCAGGAGTTTGTGAGAAATAATGCAAAAATTTGCTGAAGTCAGATGTGTTGGGCTATTGGCGCAAATAAAATGGCAATACAACACATCTCCATTCTCTGGACTATATACCCTGCTGGAAATGAGTAGGAGGACCAATGTTCTGCTACAAGAGAGATATGCTACATTTCAGAGGCTTTGCAATATGAGAACGTTAGGCATCTCCTCTCCATCCCTGATTCATTCATTGACTAGGCTTGGAATTTAATGGTTGATGTTATCATTGCAGCCAACCTTTGTTGCTGACACAGCAGCACTGAAAGAATGAATGAATCTGATATCTCTGAACACTTGTACCTGGTGGTCAAAAGATAAAACTCCATTTTTGGGAAAGATTCTGATACTGGAAATGTGTACATTATATCTGGTGGTAGCAGAGGTCACGGAAGTTCTTAATATAGTCATTATGTTTATTGGTGGAAAGTATATTCATTAAATTTATGTAAGTAAGTAAGTAAAGTAACCCATGGCATTTATTAATGCCGTAGGGGTGCGAGATGTTAGCGATCTCACATTTCAGAGGCTCTGAAAATGAGGGCGGTAGCCATATCTTCTCCCTCGCAGTCTTTACTTCCCGGATTAATCCAGTACCCATTTAAGGCTGGGTCGACCCGGGAGCCGTTGCGATCTGAAAAACATTTCCGCCTCATCTGGGGAATGAACCCAGGACCACTCATATGCGAAGCCAGTGCGCTAACGCGGCTCCCAAATTTATGTACATATTGCTGGAAAGTCTATATTCTTTGCATATAGTCTTTCGAGAACAAATGCTGCTGACAAATTATATGAATTTCCAATAAGGAACACAAGACAAATTTGTACAAAAGAAATAAAATAGAGATGTATGCATGTGTACAAGAACCATTGCTTTTAATAGTGAAACGACAAAAACTAGCATGGTTTAGACATGTATGCAGACATGATTCCTTGTCAAAAACCATCAAAATGAGGGAGAAGCAGAGGGCAAATAAAGATACGGACAGATAACGTCAAGGAATGGGTAGGACACAATTTTTCCTCACTCCTCTGCGTTGTTGGAGATAGAAATTGGTGGAGGACTCTGTGTGCTGAAGCATTCCATATGAACCTGCTATGAACCTGACGGGTTATGGGATTGTTTATTCATTATGTGCATTTATAGACAGTTCTTAGTACTTAGCCTGATTGCACTATGTTTTGTTGATGGTCAGTCTACTTGCCTGTCCAGTTATTTGTCTGGTTACTGGTTAACTTTTAAGTCTTACGCTGGTTAGTCTTACGACTACGCTGCTGATCTGCAGGAGTAATTAAGAATGAACGCAGAAGTTGATTATTTGCTGAAACTGGTAGTCTATTCAGGTCTTTTTAGTGATTCAAATCTGAGTGATTTATTGGCCTGGTGTGTTTTTCTGGTCATGTAATGTTTGGCCTGTTTATCCAGTCACATATTATTGGTTTCTTTGTCTGGTCATGTATGATGGTTACTGATCCAGTGGTTAATGGGCTCATGTCCTTTAACGCAATATTGTGCTGGGAAGTAAAATGTGTGATTTAACGCAATATCTGTCTGGCCATGTCCAGTTGGCTTGTTATCTGGTCATGTCCAACTGGCTTGTTTGGTCTGATTGCTTCATTTAGTCATGTCTGATTGGCTTGTTTTGTCATGTATGATTGGTTGTTTTAGTTATATATGATTGAGTTGTTATCTGGTCATGTATAATTTTGATTGTTTGATCATATATGATTGAATTGTCATCTGGTCAGGTCTAATTGGCTTGCCATCTGGTTATGTATCATCAAATTGCCATTTTACTCATCTGATATACGAGAGACTTTATTTCTTTATTTTGTGTGTTCACATTTATAAGTTAATATTTTTAAAATTTTAATTTGTTAATCTGCAACTGATTCTTAAAAAAAGTTTCAGAACTTTAACCAAAAATTTACAATTACAGTGATACCCATAGCATTATGGAGTCTCCAATGATCACAGAAAGGACACATGAGTAAGTGCTTCACTCTCCTTATCACTCTTTTCTACACCTGCTACTTAACCTTCAGCATTTGATGCCTGCTGTGTTTTATATTAGTTACTTTTAATTACCAATGTCTGTCATACTATTTTTGTCTTAGTTCTGACCATAACAACATAATGTAGAAATATTTGCATCACAATTGAACTGAAAATGTGCAATTTGTTTATATGTATGCACGCAAACACTAAAGATATTTGTGCTAAAAATTAATGAAGCTACCGTACATGACCATTTGGTGTGAAATTTGGAATACTTCTTCCTCTTCTTCTGCGTTCGTTCTCAAACTCCTGCAGATTAGCAGGATGTAGTCCGTAGAATGGAATGCATTGTGTCATGGTTTACAGCATTGATGCGATATCTGCGCCTTTCGGCCTGACACATCCGACTTCAGCATGACTTCAGCAAACAAACCCATATATCTTCCTTCATTAGACAAAGACGATGGACTTACATCGGTCATGCTCTCAGAATGAAAGCCTAAGAATTCCCCATCAGTCACTAAATTGGGTGCCACCGGGAGTAAGAAGAAGAGGGAGACCTAGAGAAACTCTATGAATAACCATTAATAGAGAAAAAATGTCAATGAACCGTAACAACACCCAAGAACTGAAAGATCTGGCAACAGAAATGGAAAGCTATAGTTTCTGCCCTATGCTCCACTTATGGCCCTGGAGGAACATAACATCACACTGAAACACATAACTGGTAACAGAGAGGTATGGCAGAATTTTTGTGTTGTAGTTACCAGAGTGGCACACCTATGAACCTGAAGGGTTATGGGTTTGATGATGATGATATCATTGAAAAATACGGGTCTATCATCATACTCCCCGATATACTTCAGGTTCGATTAAGAAAAACTTTTACTATGATAAGCAGAAAAATATTCTTTGTCCGTCACTGTAAGTTGTCATCTCAAGGACCTGCTGACCTAGAACCTTTCTTACTAGAATGATTTGTATTATGTCTGCTTTAATCTGTTTTTTTAAATTTGTGATCTGTATAAGTTATTAAAATAATAGATATGGTAGCGCAGTGTTTAGACATTGACCTGCTAGTTAGGTAGTCCAGATTTGATCTTTTCAGTTGAACTGGAACAAATCTCACCAATGGCTCCTTCATCTACTTCTAAATAAATTAAAAGTAAAGTTAACCCATAGCATTTAACTGCAGTAGTGGTGTGAGATGTTAGTGATCTCACATTTTTAGAGGCTCTGCTATCTGAAGGCGGTAGACATTTCCTCTCCCTCGCAGTCTTTACTTCCCGAAATAATCCGATATCCAAATAAGGCTGGATCGACCTGGGAACCCTTAAGTAAGGAACTTGAAAAACATTTTCTTGGAAATTAAAGGTGGTGGTACAGAAAAAGCCAGATGCATCTGGCCATTGGTGCAAATAAAACGGTAACACAATACATCTTGTTCTCTTGACTACAATCTGCTGGAAATCTAGTAGGACCATTGTCCAGCTACAAGAGAGATTCAGCGAGAGTTTGAGAACAAACACTACAAGATGGTGGCTGTGATGCTGGCCACAATCATCCCTATGCATGTATATAATTAACCCTTAGAACTCAATATCCCAAAATTCAGCGATTTACACTAAATAATGCTGCCCTGATATATCGATTTTTCAGTATTTCGACTAAACAAAATAGTACCTCATATTAATTATTATTACTAAATCAATTTTGCAATTTACCGACAAGACTATGTATGCAATGCATTGTGGGATTGCAACTTGCAAAATGATGTACATGTCTTAATCATTTTGTTAGTATTTTAAACCAAAATGATGCGTTGAAAAATCAGGATTTTGTGTGTGTTAAAAAACAGCTGAACAAGTTGTTGAGCTTGTGTTTCATTCAGAGGACGATGACTTAGATTCAGATGGTGATTATTCAGATCCATCGCTTTAGCTTGTAGGTTCATCACTGGGTCAAACAAGTGAAGACAAAATGTTGGTGCAGTTATTCACCATTTATCTGTGCCCAAAGAAGGATCTACATGCTGAAAAACTGGCACATAAAGCAAAAACACTGGACAGCATACGGTCAGTCTATATTATATAAAAGAACATAATTTTCTGTCTTATTTCTGTTAAAATTTCTTATTTCTGTTGAGGTGCCCTTATCCATTTTTTTCTCAGGCGCCCAGGGGAAGGGGTTTTTATGGACCAGTTGGCCAGGGTTCAAAGGGTTAATGAATAAATATGTGCCAAGCACCAATGTACTTATACACTTCCATGTTTACTTTGCTTCTGTTTAAGCATTAATGTTGTTCTTGCAGATATGTTGAGAAAACAATTGTGGAAACAATATCAGAACACATATTTGGAGGAATGGACTTCAACCAGAATTCAGATCCACAATGTAAGTCTTGTTTTGTGTCTTAAAAAAAAATACAGATGCAGGAAAAACATGTAAAAATGGAAAGGGAATGAACAAACTAGACGCAAATCTAAAAGACATGTATGATTAGAGAAAGGTAAAGAAGAATGCAAGAAGAAATATGTCTGCAGAATACAAATTTATTGGAAAACTGAAATGTGAGCAACTGTTTTTTTGTGTGCAAACTTGAATCTTGACCTCTAGCCATAGATTTCTCATTTCCTTGCTCCTGGATAGTGTAGATTTGAAGAAAATTTGATATTGTTTTATTTACAAGCCTGAATAGGCACTGTTAATAGCATGCTTAGTGGCCTGAATGTAAAATAAGCTGGGCAGGTTTGTGGGTAATTGTAAACTGGACAGTCCTGAAGTACTTTGTGTTCATGGGTATTTATTCTAGCTCCACAAAGACATCTGTTCATATGCAGATAGGTAGCTAAGCTATGATTCATTATCATTGACATGTGGTTTTACCATTTCTATCATCCACTGAATATATTTATATGGAAACAATACCATATGTAAAGATTAAAAGCATATTTACATGAGAAATATAAATATGAAGGAATTTGTGAGATTTATGAAGAATTTAGCATATTGTACCGCAATATTTAGAGACTGAAGATCCTTTAATTGCTTAGCTGCCTAGTCAGTTGTTGACAAGGAAGCCACCTGATTACCATATATTTCCAAATTACAGGTTTGATCTGTATATAAGCTGATGATATCGCTTTAATGTCCTAAATTTGAGAAAAATCAGGAACACATGTATAGACCAAGTGTACAAAAATAATACCGGTAATACTACTTTGAAATCCAGTTATAAGAATAATGGTAAAAGAAAAATAACACAAACTTTAGTAAATTTAAGATGGAAGGAAGGTCATTTATTCCATTTGCCCCCATACTAGTACTCACATAAAATACAGAATTTCGGATAATACAGTGTGACCTTCCCAAGAGGCATTGCCAGCTTCATAAAACCTGCGACCACCAGGAGCATTCAGAAATATCAGGTTTATTAATTCATTCAGTGCCGTCTCAGCAACGGAACCCTCAGCAACAAAGGTTGACTGCAACAATAGCACCAGCCATTACAGCCATCAACTTCATTGATCATGTCAACTTTTTTTTAGCTTGGAAAATATCAGATAGAGTCTGCCATTACATTAAAAACACATTCCCAAACTGATGAATGAAGAGCAATTATAATATGGATTTATAGTTATACGTGTGTTTGATACGATAGTACCCCCAGTAGCGTCTCGCTGTATAATATGGTAGTGCCTACCATGTATATAAGAATACCGTCCAAGTAGTTTGTGGCAACGTAAAAAAACAACTGACACCACAATCAAAGGGTCAAAGAATCGTGGTCATATGTTTCATCCGAAATAATCATCCATTCTTTCAAAAAGTGATCCATCTTTAATGCAATGGATGGAAGTGAGGACAATGCTAGCTTTGAGGATAATGACAACAATGTCAATGCACACATAGGCAGTGAGATAGAGACTGATGATATCCTCTACCCTGATGTTCCATGACAGAGGATGAAATTCATGAACTGTTTTAGAATTCAGACAGTGATTCCGACTTCAAACGATCTGAATGCCTGTTTTGTGCCAGCAAGTGTCGTTTTTCTTATTACTGATATTTGACAGCATTCTGTGCTATAATTTTTGTGTTTCTACCCGTAATTTCGATAAAAAAAACCTATTGTTTTCGTGTGCATATATAAGCCCAAATGGGTGTCAGGATGAGGTGGACAAAATACAATTTATTTGAGTGTACACCACCAGGGCAAGAAACAAAGGATATTGGAGGTCAGTTGCAACCAACATTGACAATTAAACAATCATTGAAATGACAATTAATTATGAATTTTATTAGTTTAAAAAGTGTAAATGTGCTATTTTAAGTTTATTGTTATTTGTAACTGTGTTCATGGCGTACACATATCCATTGATGACTAATGTGAACTTGCATCACGTAATCATGGGTTCGGTTATTTATTTGATTATTCATATGATCTTCACAGCACCAAGTTCCCCTCAGAAGAGCTCATTTGTTGACATTGACTTGGTTGATGGGTAAGTATCTTCTTCTTAGCAGGATTATCTCCTCTACGTACCAGAAGATGATGAAAATTGAGTTTGTGATGTTATGTGTATTATAATGACAATAATATAGTGAATTATATGTTTTAACTTTGTTCTAATTTGTTCCTTCTGCTTACTGGTGTAATTCATGAACCTTCACAGCTTTCTTTCATAACTGAGGATAGTAAGTTATGTTATTGGTAGCGATTTTAATAAGTTACAGATAATTGGAAAAGAATCAAATATATAAATATCAATAATATAGACAATGATGCAAATTTTATGTTTCAATCTTTTATGACATTCAAAAAAAAAAGAAAAAATTAAATTAGAAAATATATAGGATCTTAAACTAAAATGTTTTGTCTCTTTTATCATCCTCTGTCTTGTATCCCATAAACTGTGACCAGTAGCTTGTGCCTGGTAGTTTGGCTGTCCTGATAATTAGCACCACAAAGTTGTTTAACCTTTAGCACTCTGAATAGAAATTATGCAAATTCCCCACTGTATTCTTCTTCTTCTTTCCTTCCTCTTTTACCCTTTTACGGATGTTGAGGGAGATACAATGTTCTTGTTCTCGCTTTTCTGGCAGCTATAGATAATGTTATTTGGTATTCGTGTAATGCCTCTTTGATGTTGTCGATCCAGCGTACTCTAGGTCTACCCTTGGCTCTTCTTTCTGCTTCTCCTCTCTTCGTATATGCTTTATAAACTAATGAATCACACGGCATTCTTTCCAGATGACCAAACCATTGTATCTGTTGGTTTTGTATGTATTGTAGAATTGATATGACACCCACTCTTTCTCTTATGACATCGTTTCTAATTCTGTGTCTTCTTGTCACTCCTGTGGCTTTTCTGACATCTCATCTCTGTTGTAACCAGTTGTCTCTTATGTTTTGTTGTTAAGGACCATGTTTGACATTGGTAGCACAGGGTTGGAATGAAGATACTTTGGATAAGATTTTTTTTTTTTTTTTTTTTAAAGAAATGGTTTTTCTTTGTTTTTCTATCCCCACTGTCACTGGATTCTATTTTGACATTATTTTGTTATATTTGGTGTGGGTGTTTGGAAAACACCATAACTTTTCTGTTTTTAGAGATTTTAAAATAATTTTTTTAATGTAAATAAAGCATTTAATACTGAATCTAATGATTTAAGTTTTATTGGTGTATATGTGATATGTGAGAATGTTGTAAAGATAAAAAAAAGGGGGAATAAAAATATAAACAAATATTTAAAAAAATTAAAATACTGACTCATCCAAACTATCCCTTCAATAAAAGGGAATTCCTAACATAAGATAAAAACATTAATTTTTAACTAATGATAAGTTTAGGCCAGTCTGAGGATTATCAGCAGACTTTTACATAAATAGAAAATTTCATAAGTATTTTGCTGTGAAATTCATAAAATAATTGTATTGATTGTCTTTAGTAAGTAATACCCAGACTAGACCAGTTTGTTCAAGAAAAATCTACTATTTCATAAGTATAAATGTCCTATCCAAGGAATCACTGCTCGAAAAACCTACAATATTACACAAGTACACTCCTATAATAATATTAATTAATAAGAATGGTCATTATCTGAAACATAATAAATAAAAATAAATACGTATCTTAGGGTGAGTCCTCCTGGGTTCGTCTGTTTCTTGTCTATACCTGGTTGTTTGGAACTATATCTGGTTGTTTCTCCAGGACTTTGAGACTCGAGAGTTTGGTCAATTCAGGATAAATTTCAGTAGTAAATTTACACACTTGACATCAAAAGAATAGTTGTGATGGCTCCGGCTGACATCTATGATTCAGTATTCAAACATGGCTTCGTCTTTGTTGACCAGCATCACCATCCAGACATCAGATGGTTGTTCACATAAAAATCATATCATTGAATATTTTGGGTGTTTAGTTATGGCTTCTTTGTATTCTAGCAATCGTTGAATATCTCCATTAAATTTCAGTTGTGGCTTCTTGAGGTATTATTATCTTCGTTTCATATTCTCCTTAGATTCTGTAAGATTTTCCATTTAATTTCAGTTATGGCTTCTTGAGGTTTTATTATCTTCGTTTCATATTCTCCTTAGATTCTGTCAGATTTCATAGAAGATAAAACATGGAGCAATGAAAACTTTTCAAGATGTAATATCATTTACAATACAGAACAATTGAGTGAACTAAATATTCTCCTTGATATCTGTAGAATTTTCCAAGTTTCAACAGCTGATTGTGAGAGAGATGTTAGAATGAAATCAAGACAAAAATTAGAAATTTAACTTAATACAAATCAACTGGAAAAATTGATGAGAACCAAACTTCAGATGTCTTCTGAAATAAATCTTGACAAAGAGTATACTATAACGATAACATTAGATAACCAAAACAATACCAGTATTGGAACTCATCAAGTGACAACAGATCAATCCCCATCGAGGCCAGAACCTTGAAGTGGTGATGGGGCTTAGTTCAGCCATCAGAGGCTGAAAACTAAGACTGGTCGGGCACTCCCACTCGAGCAGGACCATAGTCCGGCCCAAGTAAGCAGAGTGCTGAAGACGGAGGCAACCAGCCAAAAGGCGCACAGATAATCAGGTTGCCACGCATAAAACACAATGGAAACATGTCTGCATCTAATAAACGTTATGGTGCCTGCCCTGTGGCGGACGTTCAGGCAGGGACGGTGCCGGGCCCTATACCTCGAAAGGGCCCAACCTCAGTTACTGGAAGTCCTTCTCAATTGCCCCGAGGAGCCAGGAGGCAAGGGAATAGAGCTACTGGCCAAACAAACAAACGACCAATAAAAATAATGCACTGGAATGCTGAGGGTGTCAACAGTAAAAGAGATGGATACAGCAAAAAATTGGAACTTGAAAATGTCCTCAGTGAAGAACAAGTAAATATATGCTGTATCCAAGAAACACACCTCAGCAGCGACATAGCCTTCAAAATCAGAGGCTACCAGTGCTACCGATCTGACCGAAAAGACAGGCGAAAGGGTGGAATTCTGACACTAGTTAAAAACAATATCAGCGCATGTCAGCTGGAAGTATACATGGACGGGGCAGAATACCAGATGCTCCACCTAAAAACAGACAGTGCAGAATTCCATCTCCTGAACTACTACTGCCCAAATGATAAACCATTGGCACTAGACACAATTCCAGACAAAGAAAGGCTTATGGTGTGTGGTGACTTCAACAGCCACTCTCAGAGCTGGGGCTACGATCATATCGACAAGAGAGGTGAGGAACTTGAGAGCTGGCAGGATGAAAATAATCTCATTCTTATTAACCAGCCAGCAGACTCACCAACCTTCTACTCGAGAGCATGGCACACCACCTCTACACCAGACCTGGCATTCTACTCACCAGGCCTGGAATGGAACATCACACGTGTCGTTGGAAAGCAGCTTGGGGGTAGTGACCACAGACCAGTATTTCTGGAAATTCACAATGAATATACCAAGGACAGCAGCACGCTCACTAGGTGGAACTATAAGAGGGCAGACTGGAAAATGTACCAGCATTTAACCAGTGTTCTAGCTAAGGACATGAACTTGGACAAAGACATCAATAGAGCAGTGAGTGAATTTAATAGATGTATACTACATGCTGCTAGTAAAACCATACCCAGGGGGGCACGCAAAAACTACAAACCCTACTGGAATGATGAACTGGAAAAGCTGCAAAATGAGATGGAAACATCTAGAAAGCAGGCTGAGAACAGACCTAGCCAAGAACATCACAACAAATATCAGCAAACAAAGGCTAAATTTCAAAGAGCCAAGTTACAAGCCAGACGGAGCAGCTGGAAAGAAAAAACAGAGTCGCTGAACCTAGAAAGAGATACTAGGAAATTATGGAAACTTGTAAAACAACTAAATGATGAAGGTACAGGGAGAAATACCAGGATCACACTTTATAAAGATAGAAACATTTTAACAGGTAAACATGCAGCTGATTACTTTGCAGATTCCTTTGCCGAAGACAATAACGTCAAAGTCAGCCCAGACAAACAACAGGAGGTTCGAGAGAACCAGCAAAACATTGGACAAGGTGAACCTATACCTGAAGTCATGGAGGCACCAATCACAATGAGAGAACTGGAGCATGCAATATCCAAATTGAAAATGAAAAAGTCCCCTGGAGCTGATGGAGTGTCCAATGAAATGATTAGAAACCTGGGAAGTGCAGCAAGAGCAAAGCTACTGCAGATCTTTAACACAAGCTGGTCCACAGGTAATGTACCACAGGCGTGGAGAGAAGCAATAATGATACCACTCCTCAAATCAGGAAAAGATGGCAACACAGTCTCCAACTACAGGCCCATCAGCCTCACAAGCTGTCTATGTAAAACAATGGAACGCATTATCAATCTTAGGATGCAGTGGTACCTTGAAAGTGAAAACCTTCTGGTATCACAGCAAACAGGTTTCAGACAGTGCTACTCTACTGAAGATCAGGCAACCTACCTCTCCCAAGAGATTGAGGATGCCTTCCAAGAAAAGAAACTGGTACTAGCAGCATGGATAGACCTCAGGAAAGCATTTGATAAGGTCTGGAAAGAAGGGCTCCTAAAGAAATTGCGAAATTGCAGGGTTAGCTCAAGAATGTACAAATGGGTAAAAGCATACCTGCATAATAGAAGAGCCAGGGTACAATTAGATGGTCGCAAGAGCAAGAAAGTTCTACTGCGTCATGGAGTCCCCCAGGGAGGAGTCCTGTCACCCACACTTTTCTTGGTTTACATCAATGACCTAGTTGCTGAACTACCACATGGGATCAAAGTGGCAATGTATGCTGACGACCTGGTGATCTGGTGCACGGAAGAACATGCAACAGTGGCCACTAAACAAATACAAAGAGCTATCGATGCCCTAACCTTATGGGTTAATAGATGGTGCGTCAGCATTAACACAGATAAGTGCAGCACTACACTCTTTACCCTCTCACCAAAACAAAAAGCTGGTCATATCAAGATAGATGGAGAGCTCTTGAAAGAAGACAAACAACCCACATACCTCGGAGTTACTTTTGATGATAAGCTGACATGGAAGCAGCACATAAACAAAGCAACAACAAAAGCCAGGAGGAAGCTAGCTATCCTGAGAAAACTAAGTGGAACCACATGGGGAGCCAGTGGAAATATACTCAGTAAAGTTTACCAGCAAGGCATAAGACCACACCTGGAATACGGTTCAGCTGCGTGGTGTCCTGCATCAAACACCACATTACAAGATCTAGATAAAGTGCAAAACCAGGCACTTAGAATAATGTTGGGAGCAATGAAGTCAACACCCATAGCAGAGATGCAGAAAATGGGAAGAATGCAAACACTTGGCGAACGCAGAGACACAAAAGTACTAATTCAAGCAGAAAAGTTTCAGTGTATGCCAAGTCATCCAATGAAGGAAAGATTCCAAAATCTAGCAATGGGACGACTGAAAAGGAGCAGCTTTATCCATCAAGCTAAACGACTCCGTAGACAACTTACAGACCTACCTGAAGTTGGCAGCCCCTTAAGGTCTGTACCAGAGCAAACCCCGTGGAGTGAAAGCCATGGAATGCCAATATACATTCAGACCCATGTGAAAGGAATACTAAGCGAGGACGAACAGAACAGTGTGCAACGAATGACAATCACCCTCAGTTTCCTGGATGAGGAATATCCACAAGATATATGGGTCAGAGTGTACACAGATGGGTCAGCACAGAATGCTGTGAGGAATGGAGGTGCAGGTGTATATATAGAATATCCACACAAGCCTAGAGATACAATCAGAACACCGACAGGAAAATTCTGCAATAATTATGATGCAGAAATCCAGGCAATTAGTGTGGCAGCTAAAAAACTGCTGAACTCCAACTCTGACCTACAGCCTGTGGTATTCCTGACAGATGCAAGGTCAGTGCTTCAAGCTCTCCAGTCTGGAAAACTAACAGACTTAAAAAAACTACTTAGCGAATTGTCTTACCAGTATAGGGTAACCATGCAGTGGATACCCTCTCACTGTGGAATACCAGGAAATGAAAAAGCAGACCAACTGGCTAAGGAAGGTGCTGCCGAAGACCAACCAGATATACCAATCACCTACCATCAGAAAAAACAGATGATAAAGTCAATAAGAAAGCCACAAACACCAACACAAGATGACTATCACAATATGAACAGATCAGAACAAGTTATAATTCTACGTCTCAGAACAGGACACAACCGACTCCGCAGTCACATGTATACAAAGTTCAAGATTGGCAACACAGCCATGTGTACATGTGGACAGGCAGCACAGAGTGCCAAACATATACTTCAAGAGTGTTCTGAGCATGAAACGCTGAGGCAGACATATTGGCCAGAGGAAACAACACTGGAATCAAAGCTCTATGGGACACTGTATGAACTACAAAAGACAGTGAGTTTTATTAAGGAGACAGAATTACAGATATAGACATGTTTCAAGTGAACGAAAGAAGAAGAAGAAAAAACAACAGATCAATGGTTTTCACATGCTTCCGGACTACCAACAGATAGCATGCCACAAATGGCCATGACACATAGACATAACTGCTATAAAGTCAGAGGCAGACCATGTAAAAGATGGATCACAGAAATCAGAGGCCATGGAAACCAGCTTACAAACACACACAAGAAGGCAATCTTCAGAACTCTTCTGTCCCTGATGCCGCAAGGCAAACAAGGGCCACAGAGTAAAGATAGATAAAGATAGAAAGTGTTTCATTTTGGAAAAATGAGAAAAGTAGAAGGGAAAAGTGGAAGATATTTTCAAATAATTTTTTATGAATGTTTATGGCATTTGCTTTCTCTTTTTCTGTTTTGTGTTGTTCACTTGGTTTATTGTTCAGAAATGAATAAGCTTCAAGCCATGTTGTGGAAGGGGAGCTGTTGTGGTGAAAATGGCATTTTGAAGTTGAAGCATTTTTTTTAGTTCTGTCCATAAGAAGCAGTGTTGACAATTTATTAGGTCACACATTTTTGTCCTCATTTTTTCTTGTCTTAGAAAGAACATTTGCTATCAAGCTGGCTTCAGAATTGCAAATGCAATACATTAGACCTGGACAAGAGGATCATGCTGAGATCATTCCAAAACATGGTGGATTAGTATGGGGATACTAATCCTGATACGAATCCAAATACAACAAAGCCTGATACAACTGCCCTGAGAAATAATTTGGAATTGAACATTTAAATAAATATGACAAGAGGGCAGATAAGAAATGTGAATAACTTGTGAACCACAAACACCATCTGCAGACAGTAACCATTTTTGAGTGTCTGTGTAGTCTCTGATTTGTGTAGTGGAGTTGGTTAAATTAACAATAAATAAATGTTTAGTATGAACATACATGAGTCCAATAGTTTTAAAGTTTGGGGAATATATGCTTGGATTGATATTAGTTTCAGTAGAATTTAATGAAAATAACATTGTTCTATATAAATGGTGTTGTTTGTTTTGTGACTCCAGCTCTCCAGTAGATACCCCTGTTGTACGATCAAGACACATGGTTACTCCAGAGCCTGGAACTAGCAGAAACACTATTACTTCAAACAATTCTGAAGTGGTGGGTTTCATACTTATTTAATTGTTGCAAAAGTGTTCAAATTATTCTTGTTCGTTAATTAACTCATCTTCTAGTTTATTCTATTTTATAATCTGCAAGTTTAATCAAGGTATGTTTTTCAGATCGCAACGGCTCCCGGGTCGACCCAGCCTTAAATGGGTATCGGATTAATCTGGGAAGTAAAGACTGCGAGGAAGAGAAGATGGCTACTGCTCTGATTTGCAGAACCTCTGAAATTTGAGATCGCTAACATCTCACACCCCTACGAAATTAATAAAATGCTATGGGTTACTTTACCTTTTTTTATATGCTCCCTGAGTAATTCCTTCATTCAGTTAGTAGTCTTGTCCACCATGGTATCCTCATTTGCATACATGACGAGTTAAAAATGTCCATCTTGTCTCTTGTCATGGCAGGGTGCAAATGGTTTTTTATTGCTCCCATGATTCCCATGGTAACCAGACAGCCAAGTGCCTAAATATTACCTCCTCATTGTGCATCTTGGAAACAGATATACCATTGCTTGTGTGGTACATCTGGCCAATACTTTTAGGGATCATGTATGAGGCTATAGAGGAATGAGAAATGATTGCAATCAGGCAAGCATTATTTCTGAAAGCTCTGTGCCTACATGGCCAGTGGTACTGTTGCCACAGTGATACAAGTCATTTTAGCTTGGACAGATGGAATGCAAGCCATTGGAAGGGTGGTCAATGTTGATGTCCTGATATGAGTGGATGATGCTAAGGTATAGTAGTATCTAGAGTGCACATTGAGTGCCTCTGAAGAATCCAACATATGTTAGAGGGCAGTATTGTGTAAGGGAAAATATAAAGTGACAATAAAGTCTCAATTGTGCAGCACGAGACTTGTTGGCCAAAGTGTTGTTCATGGTCAAGAATACACTCTAGTTAAAACATGTCAAATAGGAAATGTCTCACTGTTGTGGCGAAAAACTTGCTATCTGACATATTGTTTTGACTACAGTGTATCCTCGACCATGAACAACACTTTGACCCCATTCAAAGGAGCCATGCTTCAGGTATTGGATGTGCTAACTTGAGCATGTACTCCTGGGTATGAAAGAAAGCTATGAATCTAGCTCCTCATGTCATAAGAGAAAGTGTCAACCAAATGTTGGGAAGCTCATATTGTTCAAATTCACTGATTGAAGCAATGTTGAGACTCTTGACTATAGGTTGTGGACAATGTTGCTGGGGAACAAGTATTATCTTTGGGAGCAAAGCAGCCCAAGTCTTATCTCGATTGTGATTGTTACTCAACATGACTCATACTGTGAAAATTTGGTTCAGTAGCCAAGGTCACAGTGGACAATGATATAGTCTTTCTTATACAAGATTTATTTGCAGTCTACAAAGCCACTCATCCGAGATAGGTGTACTTCATCTACTTCATTGGGTGTTAAACGTAATGACTAAGAGTCAAAACACAGACTTAGCTTGCTGATGGACTTGAAAGCCATTTCAAGTGGACAAGATGATTGCATAGGAAATACACAGGTCAAATCCCAGACTCCCGGACATGTATGGCGACCCTGTAGGCAAAAGTGATCTCGTCAATGAGGATGAAGCAACCTATGTCTAATTCAACTGTCACTTGCCCAACACGGCTCATACAGAATAATTTAGGTCTGGGACCTAAGAACCAATTGGCAATGAAGATAACTTTCTACATCAGAATGCTTAGCCAACTGAAGCACAATGTATTAAGATAAATGCACAGTGGGTGACTAGGAAAAATCTCATGTCACAGACCCTCCTTTTATTAGAAGGTTCTTTAATAGGCTTTGCATTATGCCGAAATCATAGGTCTTCTTCTTCTGCGTTCATTCTCAAACTCCTGCAGATTAGCAGGATGTAGTCCAGAGAATGGAATGCATTGTGTCATGGTTTACAGCATTGTTGCGAAAATACTGAATTGATTATTTCATCTTGTATTATGGTATGTGCTACCAACTTAAAGTAGATTTCATGGTCAGAGATTAGAAGTGAGTTAAATGTTAAGATTTGTTTTATAGAAAATCTTGAACTTTGGTTTTACATATAATATTGCTTATAATTTCTTTTAGTATAAATAATCTTTGTTCTATTTCCAACTACCACCAATATATCACAGGTTGATGGAACAATAACAGACTTGTGAGTATGATTTTTAGATTATCTGTCAAATTTATTAGTTTATTGTACATCTTCATGGAATCTAATAAAAATAAATATATATTAATGAAGAAATTTATTGAAGAATTGAGACCTCAAAGAGCAAGTCCCCTTAAGAATAATGATTATTATAGAACCTAGAAGGAGTAAGAGTCTTGTCATTCTTATTCCCTATTCCTGAAGGCAGGTTTGCCAAATTGTAGAAATTTATAATCAAATTTCTGGTAAAATATGGTTAAAAAAAATGGCTAAACTTTTCAGATTAATCAGTAATTTAAAAATGAAAGAAACAGATTTTTTTATAAGTCTTGGTTCATTTGTATCTAATGTTGTATACATACCATTGAGAATGTCACTAATCTTACAGATTATTGAATATTCTTATGGATTACACTTTGTAGTTTTGCAAACACATTGTTACTTATCATAACATGTACTACATTTAACCCACTTTCAGCTGTTTTCATCAGTTGAAGAGACTACAGTTCTGTAATCTTTGTTTTAAGCTGTGTGATTGTTAAAGCTAGTTGGGGGGGGGGGGATGTGAATGTTGTTTTTTTTGAGCTTTCTTTCATACCCAGACTTCAGCATTCGGTTTAGTGCAATGCCCATTGATGGAGCCTTCTACTCAGAGGGGGGGGGGGTCTATGATTGTATAGATGGCATGCTACAAAGCTTTCAAAAGAGAGCCTAAAATAACAGCATGTCATTTACTGAGGTTTCCTGATTGCATGGGTGGTTTGTCTAGTGAGCCATTAGTGAGACCCACAGACACAAACGCAAGCATGATTATCTCTTACGTTACTTTATTTTATAAAGAGTTCATAAGACATAGAAGATTGACTTAATTGTAGTTGAGTTATCCATATGTACTCTTTTTCTCTCAATAAAACGTCATTCTTCCTGACGAGCACTACTCATAACATGCAACCGTGTAGCTTAAAATGATAATCCTTAGGAATCTCTATAATAATATACTTGTAAGACATCATGACATGGTGTTGAATCTGCAACCCCTTGAACACAGAGAAAATGGGCTAGGTACTTCACCATGCTTAAGCCACCAGGAAATTAGTACCATGGCTCATGCTCTTGGAAGGTCGAGGATTGTCAACATAACTACAAAGTAAGTGCTGAAGATGACACTAGGCAATTTCTGAGCACTCACTGGCTAGTCAGCTGAGCACTTCTGGGAAAATTGCATGCTATGAGAGCGATTCATAACTCAACTTATCTTTATCTTTCTCACCTTTACCTACTTACAGTTAGGGGTCATAATGACATTTTCCAAGTCATCTCACCAGAGACTCAAACTCTGGGCTTTTTGATGAAAGACTGGTGCTTAACCTCAATGTCAGGGTGACTCAATGTGATGATATGTAATCATTATAATGATACAAAGGAATATTAAAATAAATATCTTCTGCATGCATTCTCAAACTGCAGATTAGCAGGATACAGTCCAGAGAACATAATGTGTTGTGCCATTGTTTACAGCTTGGCTGCATTATCTACCTAACCCCAAAAAAATATCCTGCATGTCAGAGCAGATATAAATCAATCAAGTGCCATGCCAAGTGGTGTCTTTTGTTTTTACCCAGAGTTGTGAGATTATTTAACGCTTACGCAGCCCATGCTATTCTGGAAAATGTGTATATTTTCTGTAGTTTGGGTAGACATGGTGGTTGAATTTCTTTTCTAGTTTGTAGCCCTACACATGCAAAATAAAATAAAAACTTGCTGCACTGTTTCATATTTGTGATTACAACTTCTACAGTTAGATGGATGAGTTAAGTTTATTCTGTTTAGTTGATAAACTGAACACAAAAGATCAAATAGTTCGGCTACCTAATCGGAATGAAACTAGATCGTATTCCATCGATAGCCTTCAATAAAAGATCATCTGAAAAGAGAAACAGGGAAAGACCCAGATGAAGATGGATAGATAATATCAGAGAAATACTAGAACACCAAGGCTACACTATAGCAGAGGTATCATAGTTAGCTACAGAAAGAAGACTGCGGCTCCCCATGACGCCTAGCGGCACACAGCAATAGGACAAGACAAGACAAAGTTTTCAGAGCAATGTATTCCTTTCTGAGCTGCAAAATGGTGCTTAGGTCTTTGCAGAAGTTTATGTTATCCTTTGTTGAGTGGTGTATATGACCATGTTTATCCATAGTTCATTGTTGCAGATGTTGTTAATAAGTTCAGTGTAGACTTTCTCCAATGCCAAGATGACAATTGATCCAGCAGCGTCTCTCTTTTTTCTTTCTCTATCTCTTCTTCCAGTGACTCAATATTTAATAATGCAGATGGTTATCTAATATTTTGTAATGTTTCAGACACGACTTTGACAGTGTTGAGAGGAATGAGATGCTAATTGGGGTGAGTATTTATGTTACTTTAATAAATCTTGTAGTATTTTAGTTATCAAATAATTTTGTATCGTTCATTGTAATAATTTTCTTGAGATTAGGTGAAAGTTGAAAAATCTACTTTTAATAAGGCATCTTTTGCACCTTAATCCAAAAAATAGATCTAAAATGTATGTCTTGTTCTTGATATCTACCCATCCCTTGTTAGTTTTTTTAGTAGATAAATCACTTGTTCTTGTCACCACTTTAAAAAAAATCAGCTTGATTTTTATCTTAATAAAATATAAAAAAGTCTTACCCTTTAAAAATGTTTTCTGCCAGAATGTGGACCAAACGATGGTTTCACTAATTACAAGTCCTTGTGAGCAAATCATTCTAGAAGTGGCACGTGGACATTTTTTTATGCATCCAGTCCTAGATGTTGTACTTTCTGACAAGGTTCTTGGCTCGCACTCAGAGGAAATATTTCTTCTTCAGCGTTCATTCTCAAGTTCCCGCTGGATATCTCTTGTAGCAGAGCAATGGTCCAACTAAATTTCCAGCAGGATTTAGTCCAGAAAATGAAAATGCATTGTGCCGCAGTGCCAGTGGCCTGACACTTCCATTTTTGGTAGCAAAGTAAACATTTGATTGTACTCGCCTTTGACTGGGAAAAAAATTATAAACCATCACTTGATCTACTGTGTAAGTACTAAACACTGGTACTGTCAGGAAGCTGAAAGGAACTAGGTTCCTATGGGAAGTGCCGTAAGTGTAATATCAATACTAATAAATTTTCTATGGTTTAAAATAAGGTTACAGTTTTTTTATAGTCAATAACTTGTGGTGTTGGCTAATAATGTCAAATACTAATGTTGTCATAATGTTGTCATTCTCCACAGATTAAAATTTGTTACAGCTATCTTGAGTTCCAACAACATTGTCCTTGGTTTCTCTTCTTCTCTTTTTTACCAAGCATTATTTGGTATTTTCTTCTGCTTTGGTTTGCAGTCAGTCTGGTTATACTATTAGGTTCTATCTGTAAAGTGTATTCTATCTCATTCTTATCCTCTCTCTTTATTATTTGTGCAATTTTCCCTCCATTGGTAGCTAATGAATAAAGCTAGAGCCAAGTGGTTGGAGTAACTAGAGATGCTATTTACAATCAGATAATGTCTAAAACTCACCATTTACAAGCATGCGTCATCTGCCATGCAACCTATAACAGAAGTGAAATATATCTTCTCATATCCTGTTGTCTTTATAAAAACTGTCATCACACCTTTTCGTTCCACAGTGCGATTTGCTGGAAAATCTAAAAGCCAAGCTAAAAGTTGACAGATCCATTCATTGACTAGGCTTTGAATTTGTGATAATGGCTGATGTTATCATTGCAGCCAACCTTTTTTTGCTGAGACCATACTGAATGAATGAATGAATGAATATCAGTTCTGATCGGAACAGCCTGATACCTGTTGGTTAAGAGATACAACTCTGGTGTTGGAAAATACTGGAAATGTTTACATTATATCTGGTGGTTACAAGTTTTATGAGTATTATACCTGCTAGGGATTGTTCGCACTTGATTATCTTGGATGTTTTATTTTATATAGTGCATGTAGAATGGGGCTAAACCGTTGCTAAAGTTTTATTTTTGTTAATTTTCTTTTAGCAATGTTTGCTTGTCCCTTCATTCTTATAATAGTATTGCACATTATTATCACTGGTATTATTTTTTGTGTGCCTCTTTCTATACACAGGATTCCAATTTTTGTCACATTTTGGACATTAAAGTTACATCCTCTGCTTATATTCAGAAATATACGGTAGAATTAGACAGTTTTGGAATTGCTGTATGCAGTTTGTACATTAGAGATATAATTCTTTCCAGAAGAGAAGAATTTTGATAATACCATGAACAACAGAAAAGACAATTGAAGAAGTATTGCACACATGAAGTGTGGCTTTTAAATAACCTTATAACATGGATTCTGAAGTGTTTTGGTCTTGTAAAGAGATAACAGCAGGGGAAAATAGTAATGGAAGTGATTGTTACAGGTAAAAATGAAAAAGGATGACCAAGAGGACAATGAAAAAAACACCACATACTGATCAATTCTTTGGCTGTCGAAAGTCAACGTTACAAGAATCATGAGGAGTTTAGAGCATCCATAAAAAGACTGTACTTACAGAATATGTTGCATTTTTAAAAAAAATGATTGCCCATTATTACGAAAGATCGGCTAATCTTGAATTTTATTAAAAACAATACATTGCAAAAACAGAGTGGACATATACAGAAAATTAGATTGTTATTAGAAGCTGTAATTCAAAGCTGTAATATAATTTCAACTTCACTATAGACATTCTTTGTAATGATTTGACACAATGTCTTTCTCTCTATGCTAATATATATATATATATATCACTTTTTTATATATATATTTATATCACTTTTTGCTTGATTATGATCATTTTTGTTTTGCTAACATTTTCTTTGTATCTTCTTCTTCTTCTTCAGCGTTCATTCTCAAACTCCCGCTGGATCTCTGTTGTAGCAGGACTATGTTCGTATTAGATTTCCAGCAGGATGTAGTCCAGAGAATGTAAATGCGTGTGTCGCCGTTGTATTTGCGCCAATGGGCTGACACATCTGTCTTCAGCAGTTTCTTTGTATCAAAACTCAGTGATTCAGTGTCTTTCATCTTAGTTTCAAGTTTTGTCATTTCTTTTATTATAACTCAATCATCTACAAATTGTATGGCATGCACTTAGAATTAATTTTAGCATATTTGTGATATTTTAATAGTTTTGTCCATCATCTTTTTCATATATGTATATTCTGTATACTTTTATACGGATATGAAAGCTGGATGCTCGATGCAGACACGGAAAAGATTCAGGCTTTTGAAACAAATGCTAGAGATGTTTGTTTAGTATTAGTTATATTACAAGTCAAATATATTCATCCGACAACAAATAAACAAACTTGCTATTGTTTATATTACTCACACTGGAGCAATTGTGCATATTTCACACACTGGAGTGTGTATATTTCACACATGAGTATTGTGTATATTTTCCTACTGTGGTTATTATGTATATTACTCACATTATAGTTATTGTGCATAATTCACACTAGAGTTATTGTGTATATTTCTAACAGGAGTTATATTGTGTTAAATATTTCTCACAATGAAGTTAAATAAGTATGTAATATTTCTCACATTGACTGCAGTGTATTATTTCTATTGTTTGAATTACACTGGACATTACTTCTTCAATTGGAGTTTTACTGCAGAAGGGAGATCTACTTATGATATTTCTCACACTGGATTTCTAGGATATGTTATTTCTCACATTGAAGTCATACTTTTTTGTACTGTGTAATTATTTCTCCTATTGGAGTTCTACTCTGTATTATTTTTTTCTGTCAGATTTATACTTACGAAGTAAACTATTTCTCATATTAAAGTATTACAATATATTATTACTCCCATGAGAGTTCAACCCCCTATTTTGTTTTACACTGTGGTATTTATACTCTATATTACATTTTATGTGGGAGTCCAAGCTGTATATTATTTCTCTTATGTAGTTTTACTGTGTACTATTTCTCAAATTGGTGGTTTGCTGAAAATTTTTCCTCACATTGGAGATATGTACATTGTTCTTACATTGAATATATCCAGTACATTTTTCTTATATTGGAGTTGTACTGCATAGTATTTTTGACATTAGGCTCATTCTTCATACTAGTTCTCTAATTGGAGCTGTACTGCATTATTTCTTATAATGGAGCTATACTGTGCATTATTTCACCAATTGAAGTTTTACTTTGTAGTTTATTTTTCACATCTGTTTTAGTAGTGGATGTCATTTCTCATACTTCAACAGCCTAAGTTATTTTTACAATAGATCTATACTATAATTAGTATAGACTATATATGTGTCTTATAATGCTTTGATTTTAAATAGAACTGTTAAATGAGTTGTTTTTATTACTAAACTAGATCTTGATGTTTGTCATGCATTGTTTCTAACATGCTTGTTTTTTTTCACCAAATTTTCCTCCCCTTTCTCTATTCTTTTTCTCTTCATGCCCCAATCCTGCATAACTTTTACCATTAATCACATCGTTGTTTCTGGCCACCTTCCTCTTGAATGTTATGATGGACATCATGTTAGCACAAGAAGCCATTTGGTCCAGCACGTCGCACTCCCAGTCGAAAGCAACGCATGAGCAGTGAGTTTAATGAAAACCCAGGAGTTAGTACCCATTCAAGATCTTTTATTGTTTCAAAAAGTACTTCAGAAACCCGTTTCCTGAATCACTCTCTCAACCACATGCAGGGAAACAGGGACAAGGAGAATGAAGGCTGCTATGTTGTTGAGGGTGACAAAGACAGAGTTGGTGGCAGCCCCCCCTTCAGACCAAAGAGCCTGCACAGAGGTGACACCAGAGCCCTTTCAGTTCAGTCTCCAAGTATGCAGAACACACCAGAATCTTCCTGTAGTCAGCATTCACCCACTTCAAGTGGATCAAGTATGGTTGACAGATCACCCAGCAGTAATATTAAGCTCTTCATACCTCCGCTTGACCTGTCCACTCTTCATGAACATGTGGATGGTGTGGGTAAGAACCTTTTAACACATTGTATCTTATTTTTATTAATTTGACTTTTAGTGTGAATAAGACATTGGAAAATTTCAATGAAATAAATTTTTGTTTATTTACATATTTTTACACATTTCATAACTCCGGCATGTTGACACTGAAATATTGACACCTGAATAAGCATTTTAATTACAAAGTTGAAATCATTAGACCTACTTTTCTTCTAAAACATTTCTCTGGTGAACAGACCAGGCAACAGGATTGATGTGAAACCACATACTTAAATCACTCTTAAGGTGGCACTTGATTCCTTTTTTGAGTCTGCAGTTCCAGATTTTGTGTGCAGAAAGTTAAATTCCTTGCATGACACATTCTTATAAGTAATATAAGAAAACAAATAAAATGAATTAAAGCAGTTTTATGCAGAATAAATTACTGCTCATAACGTGAACGGCTATGCACCAGTGCAAATTTGAGAAAAGGTTGCCTTAGAGGCGTGGATATACAGAAGAATGGGTGGCATTGCATTAACAAAAATCAGAGAAAGAGAGATACTAGAAGGAAAGGAAATGTGAAGAAAATTACTGAATGAAATAAATATTGGAGACAATTTCAGGATCTTGACTACATAAATAGACAATGCACTGCTGACAACAGTTCAGAAATAAATGTCACGGTAAGGGTAAACCAAGTTATATACAATTATCACATCATTAGGTTTCCCCTTTTTGCTTAGTGGTTGACCAGAAACTGCCTGACTAGTTGTTGTCTTCACACTTGCTCAGTAATAGTGGCATTTCTCAACATTCCCAAAGCATGAGCTCTGGTACCCTACTTCTATGGCTGGGAAGCTATGATTGTCTCTTTTTAAATCTGTTGCCTTTTTTTTTTCAATATCATTATGTAGATGGTTCTTGTATGATGCTCTGATGTACAGGTATGAATGAGCACTGCAAATCTTCAGTCTTTGCATCATAGTAAGATTATACAGAAAGAAGTGCATCACTAATATTTCTGTATCTCTGGGTCATCCAAAAATGATATGTATAGCTTAATTTTTTATCTTAAGTCTATCAATCTACGTTGGGCTAAGGGTCAAGATAGCCAAGGCATACTCTACTACTGACAGGACAAGCCCTTGATATATCTATGCAAGATGTCATTATTAAAAAAAAACAGCTGTCATCACTTTATCGTTTTCAAGACCTTTTGAGCTTAGAGAATTTACATGCTCATTGAAACACAAACATTTGTCAAACAGCACTTCTAGGTATTTTAAAGTTGATAATTTCTGTACTACCCACATAGATTGGTAGAGAGCATTAGTGCATAGATTATGTGATTATTCAGAGAGAAGCATGTCATAACTGCTTCCTGTGGGTTCACCAAAGATTGAGATGCATTACACCACTGGCAAATATGTTCCAATTTGCTTTGTAGGTCTTGAATAATTAGTCATCTTTCCCAATGTCTACCAGAATGTCACTGCATATGAGAGGGTTCTACAATTGTCAATCAGTTGTTCACCCATAATATTCTAGTATATATATTAGAGAGCACAAGTATCAAAGGTGAACTCTGCGGAAGGCCTGTGTGTATTGTCAGATCAGATGGTCTACTCCACACTTTAGTACCATCTTCCTCTGAAACAGTACTTTCGTAAAACACAGGCTTTTAGAACGTTCACCTTAGACACGATGAATTATCACTAAAACTAGGGGGTGCATATTTTTCCACCCTAATTTTAGTGATAGTCCGTCGTGTCTAAATGGTACGTTCTAAAAACCTGTGTTTTACGTAAGTACTATTGTTGTTACGTTTCACGCAGTATTACCTTATATTGATTGTCTTCCTCTGAAATAAGGCTAAGGAAATCCATTTTAGAAGAAAAGTGTTTATGTTAAGTTCAAACAACTGATCCAATCAATCTGTAAAGGAACACTGTTGTAAGCATCTTAAAAAGAAATTGCCACAGAACACATCTTCATATGTGCATGAAAACCTCCATAAACATCCTGAGCACATACTGCTGCATTATACCAATATCTCTTTGTTTGGGCAATATCCTCCAAGTGTTGGTGGAAGACAGTATGAATGTTCAAGCAAGAACGTAATTTTTTTCCCAGTGATATTTTCCAGCAATTTGCCAATAGTATTTTGTATTGTTATTATTCTATATCCTAGATATTTATTTTGATCGTTACCAGATTTATGTATTGGTATCAAGTAGCTGTGCAGCCAGTCTTCGCAAGCAATACATTTTTTAAAGCAGCTTTTAAATGAACATACTGTCATCATCGCCCTCTTGCCAATGTCCTCATATTTTATGCCATTAGGCCTGGAGCTGTATTTTTTTTTTAATGAACCCAATTATATGCTTTAGTGTAGATTGAATATCTTCCCCCATAACAGGAACAGTGTTCTCAGTGTTTAGGATTCCACACAATTCAAGTATTATTGTTTTAATTGTCAGGTATAGTACTGTATCTGCATGACCAAATTTCTGTAAATATTGTGTGAAGAAAGCGATGCCTTTATTCTCGTATGTTATCTTCCAGTTGAGGTTTATAGTTAGGAAGTCAGAAATACCTCTACGTCTAGTTGACCTGCTCATGCAGATACCAGAACATTTTAAATGACATCTCTCTCTTGAAATATTTTTCACAGAACTCCTCCCATCTTTTGGACACATAGTTTTGGGCACATTTGACTTTTCATCACAGACTTTCCTCTAGTTCAGAATAATTTCTGGTCTTCTTGCTTTCTATCTACCACATACATGCAGCTGTCTTTTTATGCAACCATGCACTCTGAACCTCCACATTCCACCATGGGGCTGTTTCCACTAGTGTGCTCTGCTGGTAGAATTGTGCGTTATTTTGTCTAATTTTACTAACAATGTTCCTACCTGTCTTGTGGTAGCAGAAGGAAACACCCACATCTTTTGTCTAGTCGTGTCTTTCTCCAGCAAGATGATATATGAAAAGTGATTACTGTCATGATCACCAAAAATTTGCATTTAGAGGCCAATGAGGACAACACTAGTGCAAGATTAATAGTATTATCACTGCCCCCTGTTTGTCTAGACATTCTTGTCTGTACTTTTCTATTGATACAAGTAAGCACCAAGTCCATAATTGTTTTCTCAAGTTCCTACCTTTGCTTGTTAGTAGAAGTATAGAAAGACGGTAGTGAAACCTCGGTTTTTGTTGATTTCAGATATCATTGTTTGCCGTTTTCTGCGGTTTTTCCCCATGAAATATTAGTCTTGGTTTTTGTCGATTGTCTGTGATTTTGTTGGGAGAGTTCAGTTTTATCACAATGTTCTTACTCCCTAATACCACACCACTCATCAAGCTCATGGACTACAATGTTATTTCAAGAAACTGTACACAAAAGCAATGTTTCAAAGGTGCTTTGATATGACAGATACAGAATTGTCCATAAGAAACTTCCGGAAAAAAATCATCATTTCAGCCATGTCTGCAACTTGTTTAATGGTGTTTTGCCCTATTTTAGGCAAATCTTAAAAGGTGGCAGAAACATACCTCTTTGGACAGCTTTCTTGTGCGACATGGGTCTACTGAATGAAGCTGTTTCTAGTGCCAAAATACCAAGAAGGAAAGTGACCCCAGATTGATACCTTTGAAAAGGCATTGATACCTAGTCCTTATGAAGGGGGACTCCCCTTCCAAACACAATAAAATCTCCCCTCATCTTCCATATGCCAAGAAGAGTCTTCAGAAAAGTAAATGCCATGTTAAATGTTCATTTACTCTTTAGATTTTTATATTCATTTCATAATACAGTAATTTCTTATAGTTTTTAGTATTAAACACTATTTACTATAGAATGTATTTTTTTGGTATGTATTTCAAGTGTCTAGAATGAATTAATTGGGGATTTACATTGATTCATATGGACATAATTGCCTCGGTTTTCGTAGGTTTGGGATTTTGTCGATTGTTCTCGAGCGGATTACCGACGAAAACTGAATTTTCACTGTATTTCATTCCTAGAATGAGATCATGAATGCAAACACAGACAGACATATTGTTTTAGACAGACACAGTTACTGAACAGGTACTGAAAACATATATAAAATGATGTCCAACATCACAAATTGAAAACTGATTTTAAAAAAAGGGGAATGTAAACGCTAAAAACAGAGACACCCATTAACCTACCCCATAACACTCTGCACAGAGTGCTTTCCCTCTTACCTAAACTATGATGCAGTTCTCTTTCTTGTGTTTGCTGTTTGATGTCTATGCTGTCAGACAAGTCATCTGGACGAATTCTACGGTTGTTTAGAGCTCTTATTTAGTGCCATACATTTTTGGTTGCAAGGTTGACTCAGTACAATGGTGCAATTATGTGTGATTGTGCATTAGCAATATGGTTGATGCTACAGAAGACTGTCATGAGATAGAAAAGCCTATGTGAACCGAAGTCATACCAAATTTGGATGTACTTGATTAAATGATATAAATAAACTATAGCACAACACATTCACACTTTCTGACTCAAATCACATGATAGTCATCATACAAGAATGATTTAATTTCCAGTTTCTGTCTTTTCTCGGCTTGTGCTGTGAGAAGTCCTAGGATTGAATAACGATCAGTTTTCGGGCTGTTGCATATTCTTCTTGGTATCTTGTTACCCTGTATCTTGTTCTTCCAATTTTCATGTTGTATACTCTTGCCAATAATGGTTCATTTTCATTAGATGGCCGAATCATTTCATTCTCTATTTTTCAATATACTTGACCACTGATGTTGTTCCAACAGTTCTTGTAATCTCATTTCTCACATGATTTCTTCTTGTTTGTTGCTTTTCTTAGAATCTTATTTCACAGGTAGTAAGCTTTCTCTCTTGTTCTTTAGTTAGTATCCATGTCTGACAGTGAAAACATAATGTTGGAATAAGTTTCCAGTTTAACTGAAGATATTTTAAATATCACTAACTTCTAGGTAAACCCAGCCTAAGGAATGGTAGGCCTACCATGTCTCTTGGGAAAGTAAAGACACTGGTAGTGATACCTACCAAATCATCCCTAGGTATGCCATTGGTTAACTAAAAGTATACATCTAGCACCCTATTCCCCAAAATGCCTCATAGATGTGAAAATAAATATAATAATGAACACAAAAAACCCCACATACTTGTGAAGTACTTAAACTATAAGTTGCATATCCTTTGCATAATATTTGCTGCTTAGTTTAACAAAATATTGCATACACTTTTTAAGAACCTATTCCGGTGTCATTGGAACATTCAGACACACAGATGTGGATCAAGACCAACCATCTGACAGCTACCAATGACTTTGATGTGGCTATTATTTCTCCGAGATCTCACAAGCTGAAGAAACGAAATGAGTGAGTAGTTTTTAATTGATGTTGTTCTAGTTACTTTGGTGTTAAAATATCTTGGAAATCTTTGAATGTCTATTCTGGTGTACTTTTTATTACCAGCTGGTTCTTTTGTTATTTTGTTAAAAAAATAGCTTCTTTTGCAGTTATTTCAAAAAGATGCAATAATTTCTGCTGTTATGACATTTACTTGAGTCTAGATGCACAATGACACAGTAGAAATTGAACCTAGTACATTAACCATTTGTTAGGCTGTATATCTCTGTCTGCTACAGAGTCAGACACTTACCTCTCTGCCACAGAGTTGGGCATTTATTATCCTGTGATAAAATTTACAGTAAGACTATGACATACCGGTATGTCCCTTTTGAGTCGATACACCAATTTCGAGAAGAACATTTTTAGGGGACTAGGTATGCCATGGAATCAATATCAATAAACCCGTAACCCTTCAGGGTTGTAGGGGTACCACATTGGATACTTCAGCACACAGAGTCCTCCAGTGAATTCTATCCTCAGCAATACGGATGAGTGAGGAAATATCTTGCTCTGTCCAAT
This sequence comes from Meghimatium bilineatum, assembly GCA_034231615.1. Taxonomy (NCBI): domain Eukaryota; kingdom Metazoa; phylum Mollusca; class Gastropoda; order Stylommatophora; family Philomycidae; genus Meghimatium; species Meghimatium bilineatum. Next base: position 48,570,371 of record CM067320.1, on the reverse strand, counting down.
CCTTGATGTTGTCTGTCCATGCCTTTATTTGGCCTCCTCTGCTTCTTCCACCCTCGACAGTTTCCTGCAGTATTGTTTTTGACAAGGAATCGTGCCTGCATACATTTCCGAACCATGCTAGTTTTCACCATTTCACTATTCAAAGCAATGGCTCCTGAACACCTGCACACATCTCTATTTTATTTCTTACTTACACATTGATCTTATGTTCCCTATAGGAAATTCATAGAATTCGTCTGTAGCATTTGTACTCGAAAGCCTGTAATCTTCTCATGTCCACAGTGAGTGTCCAACTCTCACAACCATACAGCACAACAGAAAGCACCAGCGACCTATACAGTTTGATTTTCACTCCAACACTGATGTTGCTTTTCCAAATCACAGTTAGCCTTGACAAGGATGTTAAAGCCATCTCCAGCCTTGTTTTTAGTTCTGCTTTGCATTTACCATTGCTGCATATACTGGATCTGAGGTATTTGAAGGTATTAACCACCTCAAGCTTATGTCCATTCATCATGATATTAGTCTGGTTTTCTGTTTCTGCTGTTTACCAAGATTGTGCTCTTATCTGTATTGATTTCCATTCCGTACTTGCTGATAACTTTTTCGAACTTTGTTGTTAACTCTTGCAATGATTGTTCTGACCCAGCTATAAGATCAATATCATCAGCGAAATGCAAGTTGCAAATAGGGCAACCTCCGATCGATATAGATGTGTTGTAATCATGTAATGTCTCTTGTATGATGTGGTATGATGTGCTCTAAGTATATGTTTAAAAGTACTGGGGACATTATGCATCCCTGTCGAACTCCCACATTTGTTTTGAAGAACTCTGCAATTGTATTGTTTAACAAGACAGCACTATTTGCAGTTTTGTCCAGCGCTTCAATAATGTCTATGATTGTGGTGTCAAAATTTAAATTGCCTCAGTATGTGCCACAGACCATCATGCCAAACACGGTCAAAGGCCTTTGTAAAGTCAATGAAGTTGTGGTATAGATAACGTTGGTGCTGTATATGTTTTTCGATTAGTGTTCGGATGTTAAATATTTATTCAACAGTGGTTCTGTTTGCTCTATGCCATGGAATAGATATTATCTGGCACTGTCATCTAACTCAATGTGTCTTAGGCCACTCAGGATCCATACATTTTTAGTGATATTCTTCTTCTTTATTCTCAAACTCTCACAGATTTGCAGGGTGTGGTCCGGAGAACAGAATGCGTTATATCACGGTTTACAGATTAGCTGCAATATTTGCTGCTTTTGACCAAATGCATCTAACTTCAACATGACTTCTGTGTTATTGTGGCTCTCTATGGAATGAGAGCCAATTCTACCCCATCAAAATCTCTTTATTCTCCTCTTATGAAATGTGTAGATGGTCACAATGTTACTATTCTTTTGTGTTAATTTTCAAACTCCTTGTACGCAAGATGTAGTCTAGAGAATGGAATGTGTTATGTAATTGTCTACAGCTTGCCTACAATATCTGAGCCTGACTTCAACATGTCTTTTGGGTCACTTTGGAATGGAACAGTAAACTCCCATCTTCTTCAGTGATCATCACTCAGTCAGGTTGGGACTCCGGGATTCTTTAATATAAGCAGCTTTCAGTTTTAGAGTTACTGCTGTGCCATACATTTTCTCTTTGATGCTGATTGGGGTGGTCATGTCTTGTTTCTAAGGTCTGCATACTGGGAACATTCTTGTAAGATATGTTCTGCTGTCATATTTGCAATGGTGCAAAAACCAGTTGTACCTATTTTGAATTTCGTGTATAGGCGATGTCTCGTTTTGCTGTGACCAGTTCTGAGGCACAGCAGGATAACCTGGTCTCTTCTGGATAGTTGGTAATACCCATCATCTGCATTATATTTGGGGTTGTCTTCTTTCCACTTTTTGTTATAGTTGTCTTTAATGAACATGATAGTCTTCACTTCATAACTGACCAGATATTCATCTTGAGGTAAATTCCCTCCTTCTTTGGCCAGTCTATCTGCAACTTCGTTCCCTTCGATGTTACAGTGTGACGGCATCCACTGGATCACTACTCACTGGAAATTATCGTGCAACTGAACTAGAACTGCTCTCAATTCATTCAGTTCGGTGTTCCTGTGTAGCTTCAGTGCTTTTATGACAAAGAGTGCATCTGTTAGTAGTACAATATTCCTGTGCACTTGTTCTTTGTGTTGTAAGATAGTTTCTGCTGCTTTCTTGAGAGCTTCAATTTCTGCCTTAAAATTGGTTGAGATGTAGCTATGGCTAGAGTAACATCTTCCCCATGTTTTAATCTGAGGGTGACTCCTCCATTCTCAATTGCATTTGTGACCGAGCCATCTGTCTAGGCATGAGTCCATGCATCTTGTGATGTGATACGCTTTCTCTCCAAGTCTGCCTCTTTTTTCTCTATACCTTCTGTTTGTTCTTTTAGTTCTGGGAGTGTAAGCCTAAGGGGGGATGGTACTGACTGGTTGTTTAGGCCTTGGTTTCACTTGTCCTAGAGTTGGTGTCTTCTGTATCAGTTTCTCCTCTCCAGCCTGCTTCTGCCATAGCCATTAATTCTTTGGTGCATAGGATGGTAAAGGAGTCTTTTGTATTTTTCTGCTTGTTGACCTACTTTCATGTCTCTTCTATCTTCCATTGACTGAAGGCCAGTTATTGTTTCTAATGTATATATGGGTGTAGATTTCATAGATGCAGTGATAATACGTGTAGCTTGATTCTGGTTTTGTTTATTTTGTTGAATTGTGTTTTAGATACTGTGGCCCAGACTGCGATGCCATACTCTAGGACTGGTGTAACACTACCAGTGTATAGGCTTTTCAGGATTTTGTTGTCCACTCCCCAGTTTGTGCCTGTTATATTTTTCACCATGCCCATTCTGTTTCTGGCTCTTTTATCTGCCTTTTCTGTCTGATTTACCCCTGTCATTCTAGTCCAGGGTAATTCTGAGGTATGTTGGGTTCTGCTGTTGAGTAAGTGATTGTATGTTGAGTAAGTGATTGTTTATTTTTAGTGTTGTTGTCTGTAAAAATCCTTGTTGGATAGGGTGAATATTGTTGTGTATGGTTTTCTTCTCATTAATGGTGAGCAACCATTTCTTTGTCCAGCTTTCTAGTTTATGCAGTGCCCATGCATTATATTTTTTTCAACAGTTATTGCGTCTCCTCCTGTCCGCAAAGCCAGGTGATCTGCATACATTGCAGAGTGTACCCCAGTCTGTATGCCCTCCATAATACCATTTATGTAAATTAAGAAGAGTGTAGGGGATAGTACACCTCCTTGCGGGACACCTTGTTCTAGTATTCTCTTCATGCTACGTTTTCCCTGTACTTGCACTCAGGCTGTTCTTTTTTCCATGTAGTTGCATATCCAGTTATATAAGTATCCTCTGATTCCTAGTCTAAGGAGCTTGTTCGAGTCCTTCTTTCCAAACTTTGTGAAATGTCTTCTCCATGTCAAACCATTATGCAAGCGTGTGTCTTTTTTCTTGGTATGCGACTTCAATCTCTTGGGCCACATAGGCAACCTGGTCTTCTGTTGATCTATGTTGGCAGAAGCTACTCTGCTGCTATTGGTTGTTTTCCTTACAAGTGCCACATGAGTCTTCTGTTGACAATTTTCTCCATTAATTTGCCCATACAGCTGAGGGGACTGACTGGTCTATAGCTACTTGGGTTGAGTTTGTCTTTTCCTTGCTTTAGAATTGGTAACATGAGATCTTCTTTCTATACAGTGGACATCTGTCCTGTTCTCCAGCTAGTGTTTACCATAAACAGTTTTGCTGTTCTTTGCTCCTCTTTCAGTCCCTGGCAACACATGTGCATATGCAACACAATAAATCTGTCACAAAGTTGCACATTTTACACAAATTCATAAAATCAAACACAATTGAGTATTGGTAGTTGATTTTTCTGATTTTGTGAAAAATTAACTATTTCCCATTTATTGTGTGAGTGTTCTAACATTGACAGCATTATCAATCTGTGAAGGTCTGCGTAGTTATGAGAGGGTTTAAATGCAATGATGTCTATAAGTTGTGTAGTTACATATCTATTAGTCATCTTAGGTAGGCCAGTAGTATTGCCTCATATTTCACTAACATGGGGTGTTTTAAAGTCACTGCAATAACTTGACAAATGATACACACAGAATTGGAACAAAAATGTACTCTGTGATTTTAAAAAAAAACATCCTGTATTTTACTCCTAATTTTAAATTGAACTTCTATTTTGTGAAAGGTTTGGATGGAATATTTTTCTTCAGCTCTAGTTATTAATCATAACAACACTATGATGCTTATAATAAGATTTTAACATTGGATACTAGGAAAAAAAAAGGAATAGAGCTACACAAAGGGGGTCATTATTTTGATTTTTTTGTGTCATTTATGTTGTTTACCAAAAGTATTTGTAGAGCATGTTTAGATATGGCTTTACAAGAGGTTGACAATCTGGCTTAAAAACTGCATATAATAGAAACATTTAATGTGAATAGTGTTATTGCTGAAATTGCTAAATGACAACATGTTTGCAAGATAAGAATAAATAATGAAATATAATTTATGAAATACTAGAAATGTGGATTTACCTTGTAAACAAATACCATGTCTGAAACCTGAACATTAAAATTATCCTTTTTTTTCTTCCTTGCATTTGGTCTCAAATTTCCACCATAGGCCTATCTCTCTTGTAGCTGGAAAATAGTCATACTAGATTTCCAGAAGGATGTAGTCCAAAGACAGGAAATAAAGTTATATTGCCTTTTTATTTGCGCCAATGGCCCGACACATCCACATTGGATGGGTATAATAGTTTATATCAGGAGACTAGTTGGTCTTATATAGAAGAATATTAATAAGTATAAATAATGCAAGCATATCTTGTATTGGACATATTAATTTTTAGCTATTATTTAATTTGTGTATGCTGCATGGCTGAAAGGTTAGAGCGTTAGTCTCACACTAGTGAGGTCTAGAGTTTGATCCCAGGTAAGGACTGGGGTTTTTTTCTGTCGGAGGGTAAATAAAAAAACTCACCCTGTACATGACATGGTGACAGCAAGAGAATGCTGCCTTTATCACACAGCTACAAAATCCCTCCCTTGAACTCCTTAACAGGAAACATGCATTTTTTGATATTGACAGTTTTTTTTGGACAGATTTAATTTGTAGACATCACTTATAATGATTCAGTAACATTGACAGGATTACGAGAAATGGCACAATGTCTGTTGCATTTCAACCATGACCAAGTTCTCTTTGTGAGACTATTCAACTGTCTCAAATATCCGTATTCCATTGAATGAAGCCAGCAGAAGAGTACTAATACAATTTTTATTATTGTTGTATTAGTCACATCTGCATCCGGTCAACATACCTGTTATGAACATCTGTGCCAAACTAGTATGAAAATTGTGAAAGATAGATGAAGCATATGCAACGTTTGACACTTAATATTGGATAATAGCAAATTTAAGAAATTATATAATATGATTCAGATACTATTATTGAAGTGGTTATATGGTCTAGAGCAGTGATTCTCAGGACCGTGGTCTAGCATCAGGTCACAAGAGCATCTTGAAATGTAAAATTATTCATGAGTATATATAATGTGTTTGGGCTGGGTCATGGTCTTCTTAAAAACATTTTTTTCTGAGGAATCTGTAAAACTTGGCTCTCCCACATATGCTAGACCTTTATATATCATATATTCAAGGACTAGGTTGGTGACAGTGGGCTGTATTGGTGGAGACAGACATAGCTAACCACTTGCACAATCTCCGCTAGTAAGAATATTATCAGAATGTGTTTCACGAATGATGATTCTGTGCCGCATTCTCTATGGCTACACCACACCATGCACTTAGATTCTTTTACAAGATGAACCTATCTTTCTCTTCCTCCCCCCCCTCCCCCCCCAAAAAAACAACAACAACCAAACTGCATCCATTGTGACAATGTGTCAATGAGCTATCATACAGTCTCTTGTCACAAATGAGAAATAATGTCCTCATTGAACTAGACTTAATTTGTTAGAGTCTAGTTTTACTCATGTGAGTGGTTCCTGCTATTGTACTGGGATTTTCCTATATGTGCTCAAACTATTTCAAAAGAATTACCCGGTATGCATATCCTGTCCAGAATGTTGATCAGAGCATGTAACTGTGTATCTCAAGCGACCTCAGTGTTTTAAAAAAATGCTACTGTAATCTAGATATTTAATATTATGAAGCATTTGGGGGGGGGGGGGGGGAGGTTCTGAACATACCTGTCAACTTCTAGAAAGATCCACTAGTTTGCAGCTTAACAGGATCATTCTATATTTTAACACTAAAATATTCCAAAACCTGTATTTTTACACAAAATTCTGTGCAAATTTTAAATTCATTCATTCATTCATTTTCCTTTTGTGCTGAAGTTAGCGCATAGGGCAGAGGTCAGATCTCTCCAATTCTGTCTGTTCAAAGCTATTCTCTGCAGTTCTTGGATCGTATGGATATTGATTGTTTTACTTTCTCTAAGTATTGTTCTTCTGAGTGTTTAAATTTTAAATAGAGAGTTCTAAATAGACTTGACTAAAGGTCAGTAAAGGCATATTCACTGAAACTTGAGTATTTTATGTACAGATACAAAAAGCCTGTACTAGTTGACAGATATAAAACTAATTTCAGTTGCAAAAATTGTTGGTAGTTGCAAGAATAATAATTCAGCAAAAATAGTTTAGAAATTAATAAACTAGTAGTACACTGTAGTATATTACAATAGATCTGTTTTAGACACTACAGAGATTAAACACTTGGGGAACTGGGTTTTACATTTGTACTAACCATTGTTAAAATGTTGCAAATTACTTTCTAGTTGTGCTGAACTGGAAACACCAGTGTCTGTTGTCATAGAGGCCCCCATGTCTCCCAGTGCTTTTTATGGCAGTGGCTTATTCAGGTGATATAATTTCACCGTTATTTATTCCTTTATTTAACCAAAAGCACTCAGTGTTTCAAAAACCTGGCTAAGGATTACTTCATATAGCAGCCCACTATCCAGGCATTGCTAAAGTCAACCTCATTCTAGCTCATGTTTTGCATGTTTTTTTCCATTAGTAAGGCTAGAAGAAACAAAACAACACCTTTTTTATAATTTTATACAGAATTTTGAGTATTCAACATTAGCATTGCTATAGTGTTGGCTTGTCAGCATATCAGCACATACAATAATTGTAACTGGGCATATTTGTTGCTCCAGTCATCTCAGCTGTAAGTCCACACTTAACTTAATTAGTCAGTGAAAGAAAGTCAAAACAATTGAAAAACTGTTGAAAAAATGTCCTCAATATTTTCACAAAACAAATTGGCTGAATGAGGGTTGATGTGTTCATTTGATATGTTCCCCTTTGAATGATGTCACATTTGTTAGAACAGTTATTCCTTTGTTCCACAATAACGTAAAAACAAGTTATATGTTTTAAGTAGATGTAGCTCAATGTAGCATTAGTGATTTGGATTCAAACATCATGCATGCAATCAAATCCCAGAATGATCGACCTAGCTGAAAATTGGTGTCAGACTTTCTGAGCAATTAAAAAAATTATGGATGACTTTCAAAATCGGTATTAGCTTTTTAATGCTGGAACTTAGTAGAGTTACTTTGATTTAAATCAGTTTTTCAGTTATTTATATTAATAAGCATTGTGAACATGATGGCAAATTTACTATCTAACAAATAATATAATTTGCTACATAGTCCAGAGTTTGGCAAACTTTTCCGTGTCATACCACACATCATAAACATATGGCTTGTTCAGTTTGCTTTTTCCTCATAAAATATTATACTAGTTAAAGTGACTTTACAGATTGCTGAATGTAAAAATATTAAAATATTATTTAAAAACAACTACAGAAATACAAATGTTATGAATTAGCAATTTTAATTTGGTTATATTGAAGTCAATATGAATTTTCATTAGGGGGAAATATTGTTACCACCAAATGGTTGCAGGTTTCATGGTTGAATAAGCCTTCTATTTACAAACATATGCCCACTTTGAGGATTCTTGAGTCTAACAGGAATTGAACAGTCCGTTCAGTAAGGAAAAACCAGTGTACAAGAGTTGCTAGGCGATTTGGTGCCGTTGGACCGACTGCTCAATACCCGTTACACTCAAGAATTTTTAATTTATCCTCTGGCTTCCTTCTTGAATTCACTTTGAGGAAGAGATTTCTTCTAAAAACATTCTATATCACTGGAAATTATGGTTTTCTGTGAATTAAAGAAAGCTCAAGAGAAACAAATACTTCACTTGTAAACCCTGGGAGAAAACAAAGGTACAATGTTCGCAGTTCAACCACCATATTTTTGTGGGGAAAAAAATGAGAGAATCGTTGACACACCGCAGGGCAACGGGAAATGTACTCTCAATGAACATAACAGTGAATCAACTAATGGCACCATGGCTAACAACACGACCACTGTTAACAAACAATCACAAGAAATTAATACAATTAACCCGACTTAATGCAATGACCCTGCCTAAAAATGAGAAGACAACTGTGGAATTTCTGAAATGATATTATACCCAGTCAAAAGGTTTGCAAAATGGGACATGAAATGAAAATCTACATCTTTCCATTAAAAAATATTCTACTATGATATCATTATTTGTTGTTATGAATTTCGGCATGAGATTACAATCAAAGACATGAAAACAAACAAACATACAACAAACCTGAAACACTTGTTTCTCTTGGTGCACAATGAGGATTGAATTGCAACCATTGTACCAAAACAAATTTGTGAAACCAGCAACAGTATTATTATAAAGCTTCAAAGTGCTTGTATTGTTGCATTAAAAATAATTATGTTCCAATAATATTTTATTGATCCCTGTTGATTTGTCAGAAGTATACATTAATTTTAATTGCCTCTCAAGCCAGTATACAACCCACTATGGTTAAAGTGTGGTCTGATGTAGCAGTAGTTTGCCCAACCTTGACCTTTTCAGACTCCTGCTTATTTTTATAAATATCTGAATCCACCAGCAACTATTGCATTAGCTCAACAAAATGATAGGATAATATATTAATCATTTCAAATAACGTTAAAATATTCTTCTTAAATTTCTGGCTCAACTGCTTTTGCTTTATTGAAATAGAATTGGCTGGTATTATTACAGTTTAAATTGCCTGCTGTAGTATATGCTTTCTAGTTTTGTGTAGAATTTTGTATTTGCTTCAGTTATTTTTAAATATTGTTGCTAAATTATGAATTGGTAATTTCTTTTTCTGGCAAATGTTTTTCTTCTGATGATACTAATGCTTTTTTGATTTGATTAACTATTGCTTGCAAAATAAACATCACAATCTCAAAGTGATGTCTCATTTAATGTTTATCTTTATAATCACACACATGCACAGACATTAACGCATACCCACATTCACTTAGACATACATTCTTTAAAAAAATGAATTGTCTTTCCAAATACCTTAATGCAACAAGTATCAGAATGCATGCAAACGTTTGCATTCCTCATACTGTAGCATAGATCATATCTGCTTTCACTTTGTTGAAAATGTTTATCAAACTACAAACAGCATATGCTTCTTGTATAAATTAGCACACAAAAAAAACATGTCTGATTGACATTATAAATACATTTTAAATTTAATTACTGCCAAGGTTATATATGTATCTCTTACTGGGTGTGTGTGTTTGTGCACATGTGTGTGATGTGTTGCAATGTATATAATGTAATGCGTGTATATATGTTTTATTGTATTAAGAAATACATGTAAATCATGAGATTACAAATCTAAGAATATTTAACTTAAATGTTACATTTGTACTGTTGTATGGTGACTCATAAACATGAAAGACAACAAAATGGACAATAATGAAACTACAAACTTACATCAATGGATACCTATGTGGAATAGAAGGTTTGAAATTGTATGATAAAATCACCAATGAGGAACTCATGCTAAAAAACTGAACAGACATCAATAGAATTAGAGCTAAAGAAACAGTGCTGGAGATGTTATTTATGAGAGAACATACATTAAGAAGAGCAAATAGCATTATAAGATATACGTTGTTCTGGAACGCACAGACAAATATAAAAATAGGAAGACAATGAAATACCTGGAGGAAAGAATTAGATACAGAGACACAGAGGATAAAAATAACTTTAAACAATTGCTAGTGATGGTTCTGTTTCATGTTGACAACAGAGTGTATACTAACTTATAATGTAACTTTATAATATTTAGGTAATATTATGGAAATCCTTAATCATAAATTTTTGTTTAGCAAATTTAAAAACTATTGATCATGAAATTTAGTTTTGTGAAATCTACAGTAACCGTAACACATACTGACATAAATATTTTAATCTTCATACAATCTTAAGCTCATTTTACTCTCTAAAAATATTTCAATTGTGGAAGTTCATACACTAATTATAAATGTTCATATACTTGGCTCCATGTTTAGAAGTCTTAAGTTTGTCTTTGTTTTAATTTTGCTGAATACACAGCAGTGGATCATGCATCTGTACTGTGATGTAGGGATTTTCACTTCCAACGTATTGCAAGTAAAACCTACATGGCAGAATACAGAGCGTGTTTAACAAATAAGAAAAACAAAAGTGGTCATGACCTTCATTTGCCGGTAATCTGTTGGGCCCTACATTATCAAGAGAATGTGTCCAGCTCATAGGCAGTGACGGCACAGGTTGGAAACAATTACTGTAGGTTATCTGCATCATCAGGTTGGGCAATCTAAGACCTGTCAACACTATAAATTCCACCCTCCCCTCTTCAAATACCATTAGAACAACATAAATCTTAACCGTATTTTGTTATTGCACTATTGTAACTGCACTTGAGTGAAATTTGTTACTTATGTTTGTCTTATATTTTTGACTTAACTATGCATTTATTAATTGATTTTTACTGATATTGTGTGATTTTCTACAGAGCATCCCTGAATACAGACATACCTCCATCTCCTCCAATACAGCAGGACTTGTATAAGAAGTACAGGTAGATGAGTGTATGAATGAATGTTTTGGAGTGTATAAGTCAGTTTGAATGAATACATTAATTTGAATCTGTCTGAAAAATTTATTGATATGTATCAGTCAATATAATCAGACATATTAGTTTGTATGGGTCTGAACGCACATACATGTGTATGTGCCTGTCTGAATGAAGGTATTAGTGTGTATGTGTCTGTCTTAATAATGGCATTAGTGTGAATGGGTCTATCTGAAAGAAGGTATTATTGTGTATGTGCCTGTCTGAATGAAGGTATTAGTGTGTATGTGCCTGTCTGGATGAAGGTATTAGTGCATAAGTGTCTGTCTAAATGAAAGTATTCGTGTGTATGTGTCTGTCTGAATGAAGGTATTAGTGTGTATGAGTCTGTCTGAATATATAATATATGTGAAAGTGAGTGTATTTAATTTTTATGTCAATAATTATTTCATCAAGAAAAACTCATCTTATATTTCATAGTGATGATGACTGCAGCCATCGTTTGCGGCAGATGACAAAGAAAATTCAAGGTATGGCGAAACAAAATTGACAGGAGAAAAGTGTTGTAAACAATATACGCATAGCTAATAGTACAATATCATCAAGTACCATCTCTGCAATGAAGGTTGGCTGCAACGGATCTCTGACATCCCCTGTCTCTTGTCTTGGTGGTGCACTCAGCTAGATTGTAACATTTCCATTGTGTGATGTTTCCCACTGGTATCTCTGCCTACCTCTTGCTCGCTCCCCTTTGACTTTACCCTCAAGTAAGGTCTTCAATAAGGTGTCATGTCTTTTAATGTGTCCAAAATATTTCATTTGCCTAATCTTTATTTCTCTTAGTAGTTCTTTCTTCATATTAAGTGTTTTTAGCACCTCTTTATTTGTTTTCTTCTCTTTCCATGATGTTCACCTTATTCTCCTATATACCCACATTTCAAAGGCATCAATTCTGTCTTATAATTGTTTATTTAGTGTCCATGGTTCTGAGCCATACATTAATATAGAATAGATGTAGCATTTTATAATTCTCATTTTTAACTTGTTTGTAATTTGTTTAGATGTTAATATTTTCCTCATGTCATAATGGCATGTCATCTACTAAGGTTTCCTTTTGCATGGGTGGTTTGTCTAGTGGGCCATTGGTGAGATCCACAGACACAACCGCATGTGCAGTTTTATTATTAATGAGATACGTAATACATTTACAATGAGTTATCAAGTATATCTATAAGTGTATGCATGTGTGCTTGATTGTGATAGAGATTATGTGTGTGTATGTATTTGATGAGGGAAAGACCACAAAGTGTCTCATATGATACCTATTTCCAAGCAGCTTAAATTCATGCAGTTCTTGAAGACAATAATATTTGGACAAAAAATATTTTAAAATATATAGGCATATCCATGCAACTGGATAAAGTCAAGTATTTTGGCACATCATTTGTAACATCAGATGGCCAGTGCTCCAATGAGATAAATAGCAGGATATTAATAAGACCCATAAACCCTCAGGGTCATAGTGGTGACACACTGGAGATATCAGCACAGGACCCCACCCCACACACGCATATCTATCCTCAGCCATTTGGAGGAATGTAGAAAAATCATGGCCAGACCATACTTTGATGTTATAAATCCAGAATTTTCTCTTCCCTCCTCTTCTACTTTTGGCTGTTCCTTGCAAATATTGATCTTTACTGTAATTTTGATATTACTTTTCAACCTTGCCATTGCCATCTTGAGTCTAAGCCTAGTCTCATTTCCTAAGTTGCCATCATTACATATTTTGACTCGAGATATATGAAGGTGGTAACTTCTTCCAGTTCGTGACTGTTTAACTAGATATTCATGAGGTTTCACTAGTCACAAACTTCTTGCTTTTATCAATGCTAATTTTCATGCAATATTCATACATCATAACTCTCATCCTGATTTATCTGTGAATGTCAAGTAAGACAACTAGAGACAGTACAGGGGAAAGTTGATGAAAACTGCTTTCTCATTGTTTTGCCATGTTCTATACAGGCCATACTACTCTACGAACTTGGCCAGCTAGTGAAAAGACATGACACTATGTTGAAGACCTTACTTGCATGTAAATTTAAAGGCTGCAAACAAGAAATGGACAGAGATAGAAGTGAAAGGGAAAAATCATGATATGGCAAAGTTTGTCTATCAGAGTGCATTACCAAGATAAAAGACAGAGGATATTGGTGGTCCATTACAGTCAACCTTTGATGCTAAGATGGCACTCAATGACCTGCTGTCATCTCCATGACGTATTTGTGAAGCTGTTCACCTTTTGCTCAAGAAGTCACAGATTTGAATCTGACTTGTGATGTTCATCTTTCCAAAGTGGATTTTTTAAGAGATCCCTGAGGAATATCGTTTGAAGCTAGGAGTTAGACATATGAGTAGTATTCTCAGCAGGTACCATGCTGCTTCATCGAAATTAGCCAAGTAAATATGGGGAAACCTTTGTACAAGGAAGTTATTCTTCTGTCCCTCATCAATGATCAGATTTATATGGTGTAACAATACCAGTTCTGAAAAAGATATATTGAAATCAGAACAGACATTTGAATACAGCTGGCAACATCTGATAATCATCAACTGACTGGCAGAAAGTTATTGTTCATATTAGCAAAATGTCAAATCAATAGGTAAATGTAGTTGTGCAATGCACAACAGCAGATTACCAGGTATTTTTATATTCCAACAGAAAAACTTTTGTAAAACTACCGTAATTCATATATTAATATTTTTTCGACATCAAACTAATGTATATAAAATATATATGGCATTATTGAAGATAGATTCAAGGTATGATTACCGTATATTTCAGAATATAAGCAGATCCATATGTAAGCTGAGAATGTAACTTTAAAGTGCAAAATGTGACCAACCAGATATAAAGTCGGAAATCTGTGTATAAAAATTAATACTGTTAATAATACTGTGGAATCCCATTATTATAAGAATGAAAGAACATGCAAAATATTGCTAAAAGGAAAATAACCAAACTTTAGCAATGGTAAGATGCATGGTCATTTTTTCCATTTGCCTCACTCTACCGGTACTCTCATGTTTGTCTGTTTGTTTGAGAATCCCAGGAATTGCAAGCGATTAGCTCTTTATTCATATGTGCGGTGGGGTGGTATTTTTGAGCTTTCTTTCATACAAGCTTTCGGGTTAGTGCAATGCCTATTGAAGCAACTGGTATATGTCACAAGACGAGCTGATAGTTTGCCAGGGTCACCCATATGCATCTTTCCTCTGATGAGGTAATTCGCAGCCAGTGAATTATTCATCGTGTGGAAAGACCATTCCATTAACTCCCTTCATGTCCCAAACCTAATTTCATCTGTTTGAGCCTTGTTGGGCAGAGGCGACAGTCAAATTAGGCTCAGGTTTGATACACCTTCCAAGACGAGGTGCTGCTTTGCCAAACAAGTCACTGTACGGGATTTGTCCTGTGCATTTCTCATGTAATAGCTTTGTCCGCTTGTGTTGACCTTCCAATCCATTGCCAGGTGCGGCCTGTATTTTTTTACTCTTCACCATTGTGTATATCACCCAAAGATGTAGGTAGGCTGCGCCTATCTCGGACGAGGAGCTTTGCAGTGTTCCCTTCGGTACTGAACCAAATTCTCCCTGTATGAGCCATGTTGAGCTAGGTTTGCTGTGGCCTCAATTACAAGGACTTACTCCCCTCTATCTTGCCCATAGTGTCCAGAGTCAGAGTCTCAACACCGTTTCAGTCAGATATTTGAACAATGTGCTCCCCGACATTTGTTCAATGCCTGTCATATGTGCAATGGGGAGCTGTATTCAAAGCTTTTTTCCATCCCCAGGAGTGCATGTTGGCATATCCAATACCTGAGTCATGACTCCTACTTTGAATACGGTCAATTGTGATGGAACATGTGGGCTTTTGTGTGTTCTCAAGCATGAACAGCACTTCCGCCAGTCTGTCTCATGATGGAAAATTGTGGCTTTGTTACCAATATATTGATTCACATACACAACGCTACCCTCTAGCACATGTTGCCTTTTCGAGAATCAATATGTACTCATAGGATCACCATATCTTTGCGGAATATATCCATATTAGGACATCAACATTGACAGCCCCTCCAATGATTCTGCATTCTTGGCTGACTGAAACAGAATGCAAAGATGCCTTACGATACTGTGTGCCAACAGTGCTGCTGAGTGTGTTGGCATAGAGATCTCGGAGATATTGCTTGTCTCTTTGCAGACAATTCTCATTCCATCTACAGCCTTCACAGATACGAGTCTAAAAGTGTTGGCCAGTAAGTCAGCAATAGCAGCTTTCTTTTTGTTTCCTGGGTGCACTACGGGAAGATACTTTTAGAATCAGATCTTGGTTATCTGCTAACCTTGGGTCCACCGTGAGCAATGCAGAACCCTTTGCGCACTGGTACTCGGTACTCGGACAAAATACATCAAGGGTAATACAGTGCGACCTTTCTACGGAGGAACCTGTGACCACCAGATATGAGAGTGCTCTCACCACAACAAAGATTGGCTGCAAGATAGCATCAGACACTATGGTAAATTGAAAGTCCCTGTCAATGAATGGATCAGGTCATCTTTTAGCTTGAACAAATATTAGATAGCACAAGCCATTACATTCACAGCACTTTCCGAAATGGACCAGTGAAGAGCCATTATAATGGATTTATAGTCTTACTCATTATAGTTTTAAGTGAATCTGGTACTGTGGTACTGCCAGTAGCATCTTGCTGCATAATACGGTAGTGTCTATCGTACATATAAGAATACCACCCAAGTAGTTTAAGCTCTTACATTTTGTGTTGTTATTGTGATTTTCCGTACGAAATGATTGTCCAATCTTTTAAAAGTGCTCCATCAGTAATGCAATGATGATGGTGAGAATGATTCTGTCTTTGAGGACGATGGTGAGGATGACAATGTACTGGTAGACAGTGAAATAGAGACTGTTCATATCAACCCTGTTATTCCCATGATAGAAGATTAAATTCATGAACTGTTTCAGAATTTAGATTGTGGTTCCGACTTTGAAGGACTTGAATGACTTTTCGTACTGGTATGTTCTTTCCTGTTAGCAATATTTGACGGCATTCTGTGTTATTGTTTTTTGTTTTTCTACGGTAATATTTAAAAAAATATTTGTTGTGCACGTGTATAAACTGAAACCCTTACATTAATAGCGAAAAAATCCAAAGATTCTTTGCTTATATTTGTAAATATATGGTAGATTAAAATTCAAACTTGATGTAATTATCTATTGATAACTATTAACCAAGACAGTATGCAAACATGAAGAATGAGAGAGAATAATGAAGTCATTACTTGCTGTGTAGACAAGTTAAACTGCAACAAGAATAAGTAGATTATGACATTCAGATATAGATTTATTCTTTATAAAGGAAGTCTTACAGAATATTATATTAATGAATGAATCAGTTGAAGACTTGATGTTAATTCTGATTTATGTGTTGTAATTTGTCTTGCTATTTCTTGTTTCATTTTCCTATCTCCTAGGTAGGTGTACTTGCTGACTTGTTCAAGTCTTGTTCCATTGATTTCACTTTTCTGTATGTATTTTTTATCTTTGCAGACTATCATTATGGTTTCTCATTTTTTGTCTCTAACCCAAGATTTATATAACATGATTTATTGTATAGAATGTTGCATTGCCTGTTACCATTACTGTCCAAGTTTTCAAGAAAGGATAATCACATGATCTGAAATTGAATGATTAAGACAGAGCTCAAAAAATGAACAAAGATTAGTAACACTAACATACCATTTACGTCAAAAGAAACAGTTAAGTTTGGGCATGGGGGGGCTTGTCACCCACATCTATGAAGTCAAATTGACCAAAAGCTGAAGTTGAATGTATCAAGTTAAAAGGCTCATGTCTAATAGACAAGTTGTAAATCATGACTGTGAATCCCAATGTTTAGACTGCATCCTGCCAAATGGAAGGAGTTTTAGAATAAGTAGCAGAAGATAATTTAACAAAACTAAACATTACCTGGAAATAGTAATAAATCAATGAAAATGGTAATAAAAATACACATCTCATAGAAAATACAAAAATAAACAAATTTAAAGTGGCTTGGACATCTCATGAAAACTGAGTGTAGTTGGTTGTTGTCATGCAACAAGTTAATGATCCAGTTTCAGAGATAAGTAGATTTAAAGCATCCAGGAAGAAATAAAAGACTTTGATAGCATTGCAGAAATATCATAGTCTGGAATCTAAACAACTGGTATGTTTGTTTAAGTATTAAAAGCTCTTGTGTCTTCAGTGATTTGTCATCATTAGTATAGCTAGATTAGTAGATCATTAAGGAACCATAAGTGTTTAAAGTAACATGGTGATGTTTTTGTATATGTCATGGGTTCTTCGTTTCATCAACAATTTTCTCTTTATCAATATTCTCTTTCACACCTTTCATTGACCAGGCTTGAAGAAGAAAATCAAGAACTTTGAGGAGAGTTTTGAAAGAGATCATGGATACAGGGTAAGTGATTCTGTAGATCATGGATACAGGGTAAGTGATTCTGTAGATCATGGATACAGGGCAACTGATTCTGTACATCATGGATACAGGGCAATTGATTCTGTACATCATGGATACAGTGTAAGTGATTCTGTACATCATGGATACAGTGTAAGTGATTCTGTACATCATGGATACAGTGTAAGTGATTCTGTACATCATGGATACAGTGTAAGTGATTCTGTACATCATGGATACAGTGTAAGTGATTCTGTACATCATGGATACAGGGCAACTGATTCTGTACATCATGGATAGAGGGCAACTGATTCTGTACATCATGGATACAGTGTGATTCTGTATATCATGGATACAGAAACTTGAGAAGCGTCTACTGTCTATCCCCAGGTGGTGTTGTCATAGCTTCCACACTTGCAGTTGAGCGTAGGGGTTTGTAAAGGAGATATAGTCTGCGTTCCAGAGCCAGGTGTGTTGCTCTGGTTAAGTGTAGTTATGTTTATTCAGGATGATCTTGATGTTGTCTATCCATCTTTTCCTAGGTCTGCCCTTTACCTGTATCCTGATTCCATCTTGTTATAAGCTCTTATGGCAAGTTGATTGGTCATCCTCATAAGATGTCCAAACCATTTTATCTGTTGTTTCTCTATATATTTGAAGCTGTAATGCAACCATTATTTTTGTTGACTTGTGTGTGGGTGAGCATTGTTGTGTTGAAGAATTGCGTGATTTCTCATATGAACATACAGCAATTTTGCATTAGGTTTCTGAAAATTTCTCACATAGTCATTAGAGTTTATAGTAATGCAGTTTTTCACAAATTCTTTGTGGATTATGGCTTTACGGTCCCAACTTTGCACCTTACTATACACAAGAATTTCTTGGATAAAGTGATGATAGTTTCTTTCTTCAGTTAAAATCCCAAACATGGTATAAATAATCTCCTGCTTGACACAGCAATTGGAATGAATACATTTGTCTACTCGAGCTGATTTACCTGTGGTTTAGATCAGTCGTCTGCTGTGAGTATAGTCATGAAGAATATTCATGGTTGGATTGTCACCTTTTACGGTCCTTTCACACCTCCGGACAGTATTTACATCCACACAGGTGTCACCATATACAGCTCCCATTCTTTGATGCGTGTCAATTGGCACATAACCTTTTGCAGTTATGAATTCAATTACAGCATAAATTATTTAACCGTTTCTCTATGGACTTTGTCATTTTACTGTTTGCTGTGTCCCCATGATACCATGCCCTAAAAGCACTTGAGTATCAATTCTCAAAATGGTGAGGCGTTTTTTTCTCTCTAGTTTTGGAGGAAAAAAATCTCAAATGCTGTAATAATTTTTCTTCTACATTTGTTTTCAAACTCCTGCAGATTAGCAGGATATAGCCCAGAGAACAGAATACATTATGTCATAGTTTACAGCTTGATTGCAATGATACCTGCTCTTTTCAACTAGATACATAGTTTCAAGGC
Source organism: Meghimatium bilineatum (assembly GCA_034231615.1). NCBI lineage: Eukaryota > Metazoa > Mollusca > Gastropoda > Stylommatophora > Philomycidae > Meghimatium > Meghimatium bilineatum. The sequence continues at coordinate 48,551,309 of CM067320.1, read as the reverse complement.
CAATTTAACCCTCTGTGGGATGAGACAGCCAACCCCACCATTCCCTACAATCTCCTCAGTCACATCTTATGACAGGTGTGACTATTCTTTACTAACTTGTGGATCCTGAAAGCATGTTAACAAAATGTAATTCTAGTAAAAAAGGTAAAGGTAGGTCCCATGGCATCTGCCGTCGGGGATGAAGATAACTCTTCATGTACTAAGCCGCAGCAACTATTAGGTGGGGTGGCCAGTTCCCTTCTTTGCTGTTTTTTTACCTTCCCTAACTCATGCGTCAGGTACTCATTTACAGCTGAGTCGACTGGAGGAGTGGTCGTGTCAAGTGAGAAATCACAACCCGGATTGATTTTTTTAATGTCCGGACATGGTTTCGAACCTGGCACGCTGTAACCAGATGATAGAAAGCAAGCTCACTATCCACTAGGCTACCGCGCACCTCATAATTCTAGTACCTTTTAATAAAAGGTGAGATTGCATTAAAACTGTTTAGTAATAGAGAGAAGTAATAGAGTTTTGCAATATCACATAAACAGATGTAAATAACATTTTCACAAAAACAGATTAAAAGACAACAGAATGCAAGAAATTTGAATTAGTAAATGAGACAGTTACATTAGGGATTGCAGAGTAACCTCACTTAGGGCTATGATAGCAATATCATCAGAAAAAAATGAATTTTCTGAAATGGACTTCATAGTTTTTGTCTCGAGAACCAGTTGAGCAGGATTAAATAGTGAACTATTAGTTCTAGCATCAGCCAGTAACATGATTGATGCATAATTTTACAAGACGATGAAGTAGATGTTGAAGAGTGATGGTAAAAACACTACCTAAACACTACACTACATTACACTAAGCTTGCATGGTTTGGACATGCAGTGAGACACTGTTCACTTTCTGTCAAAAAACTGCATGTTTTCCATTAGGATGTTGCAGGGAGGGATTTTGTAGTTGTGTGATAAAGGGCACATGCTCTTGCTGTCACCATGTCATGTACAGAGTAAATTTTCTAATTTACCCTCAGACAGAAAAAAAAACACTAGTCCTTAACGGGATCAAACCCTGTACCTCTGTCAAAAAAAAACAACTGTCAATACTGCATTTTACCAGTTCAGGTGTTGCAGGGAGGGGATTGAATAGCTGTGTGATAAAGGCCGCATGCTCTTGCTGTCGCCACATCATGTACATGGTGAGTTTTTTAATTTACCCTCCAACAGAAAAAAACCCAGTCCTTTCCGGGGGATCGAACTCTAGACCTCACTCGTATGAGACGCGTTCTAACTTCTCGGCCATGCGCCACACACCCTGTACCTCATGGATGTGAAACTAATACTCTAACCTCTTGGCTATGCACCACACCATTGGTATTTCTTCTGCACCATATTGAAAATTTATCTTCTTCTTCAGCGTTATTCTCAAACTCCACTTGGATTTCTTTTGTAGCAGGACTACTAGATTTCCAGTAGGATGTAGTCCAGAGAAAGGAATGTGTTGTGTCGCTGTTTTATTTGCGTCAATGGTCTGACACATCCATCTTCGGCGAGACAATTTATTTAGTCAACTCTGCACACTGTCAGCGATATCTGTTCTTTTAGTGCCCTTGTTGCATAGTAGGATATCGTCAGTGTGTATTAGAACTCTGCAATTGCTTGAGGTTTGCAATTGAGCAATTTATAAGGTATACTAATTAAACAGCACCAGGGACAGAGGATATCCTTGTGGCAGACCACGTGCTAATGTTCTGATCTCAGATGCCCAGGATCCATACCTCAGAGCAACTTTGGATGTAGTCCAAAGAGAAATGGACAAAGAAAATCCTGGCTTTTTAACATCAAGGAATGGTCAGGGCATAATTTTTTGCACACTTGTCTGTACGACCAAGAAATGTGATGTTTGGCTGGTTTTTTAATGTTGATTTTTCCAGTGTAGTGCCCCACTGTAGTGCAGTGTAAGACTTGATGCATTATGCATTTTATTATTATATTGTATTCCAATATAGTTATAGTTGGCTGACTATGTCTTTGAAGATTGGCACAGTGATATGAGTCTTTCAGTCTAATCTTCATTTTTATCACTGCCAGAGATTAAATATATAAACCCCATAACTTTTTTCAGCCTTCTCAGGGGGAGAAATCAGCTCATCCGGATGTTAAGAAATACATGAATGAGTTGTCCAAAGTTAGAAAAGATTTAAAACGTGAGTATACAAAAGCTTGCTTTAAGACAGCATTCACTAATAAGAATTTTCTCTTATTATGTAATAACTAGCTTCTTGTCTATCATGATGAAAAAAGTGTATGCTAAAAAAAAATTGCACATAATCATATATATTCATATAAAGACTTCCATTTATAATCTGATTTGCACCTGAAGTTATATTGATGTAGAATGCTATAAGACAGAAGAACTACTGAAGAAATCACATTGATATTGCTACATCATCAAGAGATATGAAGTTATATTGATGTAGAATGCTATAAGACAGAAGAACTACTGAAGAAATCACATTGATATTGCTACATCATCAAGAGATATGAAGTTATATTGATGTAGAATGCTAGAAGACAGAAGAACTACTGAAGAAATCACATTGATATTGCTACATCATCAAGAGATATGAAGTTATATTGATGTAGAATGCTATAAGACAGAAGAACTACTGAAGAAATCACATTGATATTGCTACATCATCAAGAGATATGAAGTTATATTGATGTAGAATGCTATAAGACAGAAGAACTACTGAAGAAATCACATTGATATTGCTACATCATCAAGAGATATGAAATATGAACTGCTGTATTGTCAAGAGATAACAAATATGAGCTGTTTTATTGTCAAGTGATATAATTACTTACTAGCTCAGCTGTCATGTTTAGCTTCTCAATTGAGATTTCTGATCTGTCTTTAAATTTGGATTATCCTGGCTGTATGTGTAAGAGAATGAAATTTGTGTGTGTATTGCTTTAGAACAGTGGTTCCCAAAATGGGTCATATGGTCCCATGGAACCACAATGGTTTTCTGAACTCCATTACCCCCATCTTCTACATCTTCCTAGCTATTGTAATCAATAGAAAAATCTTATATTGAGGATTTGTATACATCTTTGTATCTCAGAAGTGGTCTTCATCTAACTCTTTTCCTTCCAAAAGTTCAATAAACAATATCTGCTGTGAAATATGGTTGTTGTTCATTCTTTACACGATTCAGCCATCTTAGTTGTATAATGTTGAGTATTTCTATTGTTTATGGGAATTATTCCCATTTTTCCTGCTGCAGCACCTTTGTATTTCAGAATTTGTTCTGCCACTTAATGGTCATTATATTGAAAAGACAGCAACGGTTAAATATGTTGTCTTCTCTCATGTCTGGATCATGATATCCATGTTTCTGAGCCATACAATAAAGTGGTGAGTCCACAAATCTGATAGTTTTGTATCTTTGCAATGTTTATGTTTCTCCACACACTATGTATTAAAAAACCTTTAGCAAGCCGGATTAAAAAATACAAAACCTCTTCCTGCCACCGGATTCTTTTTTGAGAATTTTCATCTTTTCTGGTTGGTGTTACGGAAATGCAATAACTTTTTTGTTATTCGTGATAAAAAAAAAAAAATTGTCCGTGCAAATGCAGAATTGAATACCGCAAATGTATGTATATTTTAAAAAATTTTATGTAACATACCCGGGGTTTGCGCAGGAAGTGAACACCTTTTTTGCGCAAAAAACCAACAGAAACAACAAGACATGGGTGTTCGGAAAACTCAATAACATTTTTGCTATTAGAGATTATAAAATAATTTCAACAGATTTAAATGCAGAATTGAATACTGCAAATGGGTGTGTAATTGGTTTTTTTTTATGTATCTTACTCGAGTTTTGCGCAAGAGGTGAAGACATTTTCTCGAAAAAACAAAATATATGCAAAAAAGACACGGGTGTTCGGAAAACTCAATAACATTTTTGTTATTAGAGCTTTTAAAATAATATCAACACATGTAAATGCAGAATTGAATACTACAAATGGGTGTGTAATTGGTTTTTTTTTATGTATCCTACCCGAGGTTTGCGCAAGAGGTGAAGACAATTTTTATTTTAAAATTACATAAAAACAAACAACACAAATGACTTACCCACTGGCCATGCAGCTCTGGAGTAAACCTACAGGCTGTGCTGCTCTCCTACATGCTGTGCAGCTCAGAGGAACAATCAATTTTGAAATGTACCAATGTGTGGTATCTATGGAAGCAGGGGTAGGGGCACAGAGTGACCTGACATGCTGCGCACACGTACTGAGTCTGGTGACGCTTCTTTGACCGATCTGAACAGACTACACAGTCAGGAAGCGCAGGCTTGCCACTGGACAACCGTTTAGGATTTATAGCAATATGGTGTATTGCCAATCATGCTTTCATCGATACTGATTTCTTTGGAGAGGCCATAATACTGTTGGAACAGAGGAATAAGTTTGTCAACAAACCCCTGTATCTTGAACGCCTTGCTGTGACCCGGTTGCCCTCGTGCAACAGCTGTTGTGTTGTCTACAAGGTGCAGGAATGAAAGAATAGCTAAAAATCTATTCCTACTCATGATATTCCTGAACCCAGGCATCTTGATGAGACCATCATTAGACCAATACAATTCAAAGGAGGAACGTTTGTTCAGTCCCATCAAGAGCACCAAAGCAACAAAAGCTGTCATCTCATCAGCTGTGACTTCCTTCCACATCTTCACACGAGATGCATTGCCGGCGGCCTGTCCCTTCGAATCACTAACCTGCTTAGCGTAACGATTAGTTTCAGTTACCAACATGTTCACAATATCATCTGTAATAAACAGACGAAACACGTCTACCGCACTAATGTCATCAGCTAAGCCTATAGGTCCAACAACTTCATCGAAGTTGCTAAGCCAATCATGGCTATACCCCGAAGGAACACTAGAATTTCCAACAATTTCTTCTTCCAATATGTCGTCATCGGCCACGCTGCGAACTGAATCAGTATCACTATTATCTCTATCTAACAACACATCATCTATTGGAGCGATATCTGCATCTGTTAACGGCACACTTACCTCCTCATCCGAATCGGGATCCATTACGAACGCAAAATAAATTGTATCCATTGTAGGCCTAGGTTGCTGTCGGAAAATGCGATGGAACAATGTCTTGACGCTACTGTAAATTATAACAAATGGACAGGGCGGACGTGAACTGGTACCGGCTTCGATTGCGCATGCCCTGAACTACATACATGCTGTGATTTGGCTGTTGTAAGCCTATTTGGCACAATGTCTCATTGAGTGAGTGCACTTGACAACGGTAAACAGCCGCCATCTTTTTTTTGTCAAACAGATTTAACAACGGCGCGGTGAAGGTTAATCTATAAAAAAAAGTGGCTGCACTCCCCATTTGTGCATTATTTTTTCATCTAATGATTGTGAGGCTGTGACAGTGGAACAAAGGTAGCTGAATTGTTGTAGTTGATTGAGATAGTTATCAAGCAGGATATCTGTTGATGCAGTCGTTTATTGAAATAAAATCACAATATTTGTAAACCTTATACTCAGAAAATTAAGATATTTAATTAGACACATAATATTACAATAATAAGCATTGCAGAAATGTAAACAAGTTTTGTTTAAATCCCTGGGAAGTTATGAAAGAAAATATTTCCTGATAGGAGGCCATCTGTGAAAAATGTCTGTCACAGCTATTGCATATGCCAACTATTTGAACGCCCACTTCTTCCTATAATTTGATATGTTGCTCCCTATAATTTGACTAACTTGTTCTAGGTCTAAAGGAAGACACAGAAAAGGGCAACAGATCTCGACATAACAGTGGAGCTTCATCTTCTGGTGTAGAGCTGTCTCCACCTGTCACACCTTCAGTAGCAGCAACATTGGAGTTTATTGTACGGTGTTTGAAGGAAAAGAGACAAGATTCTGGACGGCCAGAGGAAGTCATAGTAATATTCAATTGTTGTGAATTTGTTGCAAATTTTCTTAGGACTTGTTATATTTTTATAAATTATGTGTGTCGTTATATTCTCACACAGTGTACATGTTATGAGAAGATCATGTTGATCCATTGTACCAACAGACAAAATTACTTGAGTATTTGTGGTTTTTTTTTAACTCTTTGAGAATGGAAGTATTCCCGGGGTTTGGACGTAATTAATTTTAGGCTAAATTTTTGGTCCGCAACATGATTTAGGCACATGTTTTCTGAAGACAAAGTATTAGTTATGGAAGGTCATTTAAGGTAAGAAAGATAGATTTAAAAAAAGATAATTGAATGTGGAATCCATATACAATATACAAATATAAGAATTGTATCAACAAAATACACAAATTACACCACAAACAAGGATGTCAGATGAACAGAAATTCTTTGGACATGCATTTTGTTTTATTCACCCTCAATTTTACTTGTCCTGAAATGTTGATATCCAATTTTACTACTAAAGTAGATGCCTTGATTGTCCATTTACTGATCATAACCTGTTTATTTGAAGTAAATTTATAAACTGCTTAGTGTTTTATGCCATTGTTTTGTATTTTATGTCACATTTCTGGCCTGAACCAAATGTGAAAATTTAGGAAATATTCCCAAGTATTGGATTTCCAAAGTTGAACCTTATTCCACTCAATATTATCATTATGTCTAACTCTATTTTCTGTATAATGTAGTGCAAGATTATCATTGCTGTCACAAGGCCTATCTGATTCTTCAGAAACAATAGCAGTAGGAACAATTTTATAATGTTTTAAGCTCTTAACTATTAGGTATAGGCCTATTTCTTTTCCGATTTTCAACAAGTCGGTAATCTCCATTGTCAAAATAAAAACACTGTTTGTTTACCAACATGTCACTTGAAATAATATCTCCAATTATAAGACTCAAAGAATAATAAAGCCTGATGTTTGCTAAATGTTTGAGCACTTTTACTAGTGGAAGATAAAGCCATTTTGCTAATTTCAGGAAAGCTGAACCTATCTTGTTCGAATTTTAGTTTGAAATAAATATGTCACATGAATCTAATCACACAGTATCATGAAGGTTTCCTATTGTTAGCCAGATTTCTAAATGTTAAACAGCTAAAAAAGTTAATACTAATTCATTTATGATCCAAATGAAGCAAATTTAGATGGCGTATCTGCATGACCGATACATTGTGGATACGTCTGGAAAGGGGATTCTATCTGCAATTACATATCGTAGTTACGGGTGGATTGAGTTAAAATCATCTCACAATGTGGGAAATTTAATTATTACTTCCTTTAGTGATATCAATGGGTGTCCATAGATTACTTTGACACAGTCTTTAACCTAACTGAAATTGTAAAATTTCTGAGGTCATTAAAAGGATTAACAACTAAATTTTCAACTTTGTGGGAGAATAGAGGACAAATACCAAGAACAGACAGTGTTTGAGCAGTTTTAAAGCGTGCATCATAAATAATATGACCTCAACAAGCAGATAGATTAGACATGTTTTTATTGCTGTGTTTGTGCATTGATAAATTTGAAATGAAAAATCAATGAAAAAGATTATACCTAAAAAAGAATACAATACATATCCAAGCAAGAAGATGAATTCTCACTATCAAATACAGAAAACCATATCAATTGTTCCATCTGAAGTACATTACATAAAATGTCATATTTTGTTTCTTTTCTAATATTCTTTTTTTTTCAGTGATTTATTTTGTTGTTAGTTTTTACATTCTTGGTAATATTCTTGGTAATATATTATTTGTTTTAGTCATTATTTTTTTCTACTTGAAACAGTTATCTCATCAATTCATGGCTCTGACTTTTGTAAGATTGGGTAATAACATACATTATGAATTACACCTTTCAATGTCTGTCTGCACTCTCAATACTGTGTTGTCCAAGGCCTGCTGGCATACATGGTAGTGAGAGAACAGACAGACTTGCATCTAAGGCAGGACAGACTTGCATCTAAGGCATCAATAAATGGGGAGTTGATGATGGTGATATGCTGAAACTGTTTCATGATCGCCGCTTGATGTGGGCACCGCCATTGATAACACATCTGCGATAATATTTGGAGAATTTGATAATAACCGTGTTAGTAATAGAACTGGACACCTGCAAGATGGAATGAGAATAACTAGCAAGTCAGAGGAACTATCAGCATGCATATCCTTTATCATGTACTAGAGAAGAATGAGCACCTATTGGAATGCAATAACATAGCAATCAGAATGTTCCATCAACCCAGCATTTTTTTTGTTGCTGCAGTGATTTTCTATGCAATATTTTCAATAAGATGCCATTGCTTTGTGAGCGGTGGATTAAGTCTAATTTAAAAGTTTCAGTTGTTTAAAATTGAATGTGGTACATTGGCTATCCAAGGCCTTTCTACCATAGAGATGGACTGTTTTCTTCTTGAAGAATGAAATTAGTCTCTTTAGACAGACTTGTAGAAAAATGTAGAAAGTGCAGCATTTAATAATGAATGCTACATACAAACTAAAGCTATTGTTTATCAATAGATGTCTCAAAAGCAGATTAGAATGCCATAAATAAGGACAAAATTGTATAAAACTAACTGGGCCAACAAATGATATAATATTAAAGAGAGATATATAGGCCTAAATGTAGATAGAGATGACATACAGAAAGTCATCTAACAATATAGTCAGGCTTACACGAATGGAAATCATACAGGTAAAGAATGTTTTAGATTTATTGAAAAAACAGTATATAGACATGATTTTAACAGATCCTTATAGAGATATCTAACAAAAAATGGCAACTGAAAATATTAATCTGTGTTGATAGTTGAGGCAAATGTTACACAGAAACTGGAGAGCACCAATTCACTTGTAGACAAATTTTCATTAGCAGTATCCACAAACGGATGTTCTGTAGGTCTCACCATGGGACCACCAGACCAACCACCATGGGACTGCAAACCACTGACAGATGACATAATCTATATAGTGATGTTTTCCTCTCGTACGAAGTCCTGCAGCTTCACCTATACAGTTATGATTTAATCCCCTCTGAGTAGAGGGCATTTTATCAAAACATTTCACACTGCTTAAAACTGAGTCTTCTATCTATGAAATAAAGATGTAGAGAAACCATATTGCAAACAAGGATATAAGAGATTGTTTGCTCATAATTCCTGGAGATTGAAACAAACAAGCATTAACAAATGTGCCATTGTCATAAACATTGATCTAATAACTTATACTTGCAGCTAATGTCTCGAGAGCAGGTGCAGGAGGAGAAGTTGGCTGTACAAAGGGCTCTGCTGCATTTTGAGGGACTACATGGTCGACCTGTAAGTTTTATTTGTCATTTCATAATGTAATTTTGATTTTGGAATATGTCCATTTTACGTCAGTGGTTTTATGCATAACTACCATACAATATTGAACTGTCACCATACTGCCGTAAAGGTTGCAAACAATAGTAACATTTTCCATGCATGTTGAAAGAGGTGGAAGTAGCGGGAAAGGGGGTTGGCTACCTCCCCTGGCTAAGAAGGACAATATGACCCAAAAATTCCTGTATCTGAAATCAAATGTTTATGGTTGATAGGATGAGAAATTGCAGCCAATCTATAACCGATGATGGAACACATCAGCAGATGGCAAGGATATGTATGCTGGTGGTTCTTGCAGCTGATTATGCATACAGTTTTGAGAGTTGTTGTCATGTGACATATTCTTTCCAGAGCGTAGTCTTCCTTCTGAATCTCCTGAAATCCCCATTATCTCTGGCAAGTTGTCCTCCCTCCTCTAGTGACATGTGCATGCATTTCTGAATATCTCTTGTTCAACGGCTTCTCAGTCGACCTTTACTTCTACCTTTCTATCACCTCTTCCAACAACACTCAATGACATCGTGTCTCTTCACATGGCTGAAAAACATCGAACTTCCTTCTTATTATGGTGTTTAAAAGTCAGCCTTCTTGAACGCTGATTTTGTTAGCATGTCTTGGTTGGTTTTCTTCTTCTGCGTTCGCTCTCATATAACCACACCGAATATATCGTGTGATTTCTGCCGGGGAGCGTGAAGTACGTTGTACTGCAAGTTCCACAGTAAAACTGTGTTATTTGCACCTCGGTTGGCCACAAATGTGGTCTGGACATCAGAGACCCAGCACATCCGTTTTCATCATACTTGGTTGGTCTTTCTTGCTGTCCATGATACTCTCAGGACTCTTCTTCTATAGCACCATGTAACATCAATAAGGAAATTCTTGACACAATACTCCTGTAGTCTGCCATTGCTTTCAGGGGGAACATAAGATTATTCTTTGTCATCTTGGACAGTCATTTTTGAGAGTATAGGAACATAAATTTTATACCATGGGGATCTCCCTGGCATAGAGGTTAAGCAGTTTGCTCTGTTCTCAAGAGGTCATGGTTAAAAATTTGCTCTTGCTATCTTGTTTATAAAGTTGATGATTTTTTAGGGATTAGCATTTGAAGTACATGCTGCTTCCTTGAAAAGGACGGAGTACATTCTTGTGTTAAACTTAGTACATTGAAGTCAATCCTCTTCTTTTCAATCTATTTCACTGTTATACATCAAATTGTGTTACACACAAATTATACAGCTACTGCGAGGTCACAATTATTTGGTGACAGTAGATGGTAGTGTGAGACATAGACAATGATGTTTGCAATGGATGACAGACAAACCATCGTAATTTGAAATGAAATGTTAAAGAATGATATCGGGACAAAGAGATGATCCAGTGCAGACATCTGCAAATACATGATCATAGAGGAAGATTGGCGTCTGGAAAAAATATGTCAAATACAGTTCCAATGCAGAAAGTAGAATCAATGAATCAGTATTTTTTTCTGCATTTGTTCTCAAACTTCTACAGATGAGCAGGATGTAGTCCAGAGAACAGAATGTGCTGTGCCATGGTTTACAGCTTAGCTGAAATATCTGTGCCTTTCAGCCTGACAATCTGACTTCAGCATTGCTTCTGCGTCATTTAACCCTTTATGGGATGGGAGAGTCAACTCCATCCCAAAACCTCCTTGTTGCTATTCTTTGCTCTCCTTTTAAGTCCAAGAAACACAGGTAAATGAATCAAACTCCATCCCCTTATATTAAGAGTATATGCCACAGACTCCAATCTGCCCTACCTTTATATTTACTCTCCAGAAATTTCTGTTATTTCAATATCACTTATATCTTTCACTGCCCCTCTTCTTCAGACTTTCTATGTCTTGTCATTCCATGTAGATTCCCTCCTCCCCTCTTAACTACAGTTATGTTCAGTCAATCTCCATTTTTTAATGTTTTGTAGTGAAACATGATCCTGTCCTGTCCTCATCTGAACTTCATTCTTGATATTTTAGTTTTCCATTTTTTATTTCTTTATTTTTTTTTCCCTCCTGATGTTATTCTTGCTAGTGATAGATAAGGGCATCCCAAGATTGAGAATTGATAGCTACGTCATGAGTCGATGGAATATACGACGGTTTCATACCTCATGGATATTTTGTCCAAATCACACTGGAATTGAGGGTAATGAACTGACAAACTTGCATTGAAAGAACTGGTGTCAGCATGGAAGACAAAGGGGACATTGTCAGTTCTCTAAATATGCATCTGTTGGATGAGGACACCATTGTGCATTTACTTGTAAAGAGATTAAAGAAGTTTGAAATTTCTCTGGGAGACAGTAGAATGATTAATAGGTGATGATTGACAGGTAGATCTAGGAGAATATACAATCAACATACCATGGGAGCCATCAGCATAATACACTTCACCATCTGTTAAAAGATATGAAGCTTCTATGGAAATGTAAGGAGTGTACCACTTTTTGTTCAAATAATCACTAAATCTGTGCACATACAAATACAGAAATATGAGATTACTATAATTTTTGTTTTATCACTTTGGCATTGCTCTTCTTAGCTACAACCAAGGAGGGTTAAATCCTGATCTTAGTGAGGATCTCACTTGATCCTGGAGAAGACTGCAGAAATGATCCTAATAAAAATCTTTGTGACCTAGTCTGGCCTCCATAAGGAAAATGAATAGAAGTTTCACCATTTTGTTAATACTAATTTGTTTAATTACAGACAACTCGAGAAGAAAAGGACATTATGAGACCACTCTATGACAGATACAGATCTGTGAAGCGAATGCTGGCAAAACCCATGTCGGTGTGTATCTCTTTACTTCATTCTAAGACATCTATGTGTTTGTTGGAGCAATATTTCAAAAACAGTTTGTGATTTATGTAGAGATTTCGATAGTGCTTCAGACATCATAATGGTCAAGCAAGTTTAACCGTGGCCAGGTTTGCGGTTGGTGACCATGTGCCATATGTGTAACAGGGTATGGGTATGGGTAATATATGGCTGACATACTATCAATATGTTACACATGCCCACCATACAATAAAATGTATTTGTTACCACCACTGAAGTAGGCTGTGTCTAGCCAGTGTCACAAATAAAATAGTGACAAAACACATTTCCATTTTCTGGACTTCTTCCTACTGGAAATCTAGTGGGACTTCAGCTGCAAGAGAGATTCATTTACAGTTTGAGAACAAATGGACAAAAATATAAGACAGTTTGTTTTATTTATTTCTTAGAGTTCTTCTTCAGCATTCATTCTCAAACTCCCGCTGGATCTCTCTTGCAGCAGGACAATGCCCCTACATGATATCCAGCAAGATATAGTCCAGAGAATGGAAATGTGCTGTGTTGCAGTTTTATTTGCACTAATGGCTAGACTCATCTGTCTTCGGCAGTCTAGGAATTCAAGTTACAACAGAAGAATAGTTAAATAATTGTATGCATGCTATTCAATAAGGGTCAGCAGTTAAAGTAATATATCATATAGTGTCAGAATGGTATAAAGCTCGATTATTTTCTCTTATATTTATTTTTCTTGTGGTGTGCAGTTTTTAATGCAGTCTCCCTTTCATTCAATTTAATAAATTCACAGTAGTAGACAGTAACATTACTTAAGATGGATGTGTTGGACCATTGGGGCAAATTAAATGGCTACACAGCGCATTTCCATTCTCATGACTACATCCTGCTAGAAATCTAGTAGAACCATGGTCCTGCTACAAGGGAGATCCAGCGGGAGTTTGAGAATGAACGCTGAAGAAGAAGAAGAAGACAGTAACATAAAATTTATATCAATCAAATGTTCACTCAGTTCTTTAGCATGGAGTAGCAACTTGGAAAATCAACACTAGAAATGATAGATACCAGATGTGCTTTGAAGGTTTGAAGTCTGAGAAGAATTCTATGAATCAAATGTGAACAGAAGGTAGAGATAGGTAGAGCAAATATAACAAGCAGGAACAATATCATTAATGAAATTGCTGTTAAAAGTCAAGGTGGTCATACAAAGTTTGGGGAAAAAAAATAATTTTAGACATATCCATATACTGGGTCCTAGTAAGAGAATGACGGCAAAGCAGATCGAATGAAATAGAAAAATTAAGAGAAATGTGAGATGGGAAAGGGACCAGGATGAAAATTTCTGGCTGGCACAAGATGAGAAAGGGAGCTTTGTCACTGCCTCATCCTCCTTTGGAACTAAGAGAAAGAATGATGATGATGATTACAGTATGTACCATAACAAATGATTTAACATCTCATTCTTTATTTGGTTCTATTCTTATCGATGTTTTTTTTTTATCAGAGTGAGTGTAGTACAGCTGTCAGAATGTACAATACCAGAGCTGAAAATGGCAGCACAAAAAAAGCAAAGTTCATATAAAATTGTATTCATTGAAAAATGATAGAATGTCTGTCACCATCTCGTATTTGCTGTAAAAATCATATTCACATTCTTATTTTTAGCCCCGTAATTCTCTTGAGCTTCAGACTGTACCAGAGGATCAGATGATGGAGATACCTCGATCTTTCAGTGTGAGTATTTTTGTATACTAAATTGATTTTCTCATATATTATTGAGAATCCTTGTGAGGATGGCATTAAGTGTGTGTGTATAACCAAACACTACAACAGCTATCCATCATGTGTACCTTTTGCCTTTTGCTCAAAAATACTGATTACTTCTGTTTATGACTACCGGGTATGTAAGATCAATTTGAATGACTCAATACTAAAATAGGTCCAGCAGTTCAAGTATGGAACAGAAATAATACTTTATGGAAGATATTAAACATAGATAAGAAGTAGAATAGGGCACGTAATGACAACATTTACAAATAACTGAAGAAAATACAGTGTAATATGTCCCATCATTAGAGGTAAAGAAGAGAACACATAACACTGATCTCTAACATGCTGATAGTATGGAGGCATGTGTGAACCACTTAATCTATTGTCTTCTGGTGTAATCTAAAACCTGTTGTGTTAGTCTTCTGATGTTTTCCTTTCGTATTCTGTCTCTTATTATTACTCCGAGATTTCTGTGTAGGAATGTCATTTCTGTCATGATAAATCTTTTATCTTTTTTCTGTCAGTGTCCATGTTTGGCATTAGTAGCACAGTGCTGGTGTCATATTCGTTCTGTATAATGCTTCTTTAGTGTTCATGTTTAGATTTTTATTTTGGTGTATCGGGGACGTCTGTCATGGGACCTGTTATGCTATGTTGCATCTATGTTGTATTTCTGTCGTGCTTTTCCCGTTCAATGTTATGATGCTTCCTAGATAGGTGAATTTTCACTTTAAATGGCTACACATTTAAATCAAATCATAAACAACCTAAACAATGAGAATTATAAAGTCTACATAAACTCTACATTAATGTATGGTTCAGAAACATGCGCATTGAATAGGCATCTCGAGTTGATGCCTTTGGGTTATGGATACATAGAAGAATAGTGAGAATGGGAAGAAAATATTATAGCAACACTATATCAGCAAAAAATTGTTGATGATATCCTGCTAGTCTTATAAGGCAATAGATTTACCGACTGAAGGATGATTTTGGATTGCCTTCATGGAGTAATTATGTTGACAATATTTGTATGCAGCTAATGTCTCGATGTAGTTGGTTTGCATGGCAGAGGGACCAATGAGACGCTCAAATAGTACTGAGAAGTGTGATATCTGTCAGAAACTCCTGCGTAGATTGAGCCACTTTGCTTAGCTCTAGAAAGATTCATGAAGTGTGTAAGTGTGCTTAGAAATACAACAATAGTTAAAGAGCAATGGCGTGCATAAAGGTATGCATCAATGATTATTATGTCTATGTGATTTATAAATTGGTTTAAAAGCAATGTCTTGCATAGGATATGAAAGTCTCTATGTGATTTATAACTGTTTTAGGCGCCATTGGTATGATTTCTAGTTCTGCTTATTTAGTATGTATATGTCTTTTCAATGTTAATATTTGTACTATTTCAATGTATGAATATGGTTACAGAGAAACACAATCCGAGTTCCTACAGGAGATTTGGAACAAGAAGATACTACAAACCATTATTTTGGGTTGGTTACGCGAGATCTAACAATCGTGCACGAGTTGAATTTTTCCGCCTCTCAAGACAAGGGTCTCCAGCAAGCAGGAGGGGGCGGGAAAGATGACAACAGTTGCAAAAGTGATGATAGTCGAGGAGATGTGCGTCTTCATGAAATGTCTCTGTGAGTTTTGCTTATTTTATGCTAAAACTAGTTCTGTCTGATTTTTTATAAGTGCCATTTTACTTAAACAAGTATTACTTATAGTTGATTTTATCATTAGTGGAAAGTAGTTTTACTTAGTAAAATTTGTAACTTTATTGCTTTGTTTGTTGAAGACCGTATTATTTGCGCCATATCCACATGACATTATAAATCCAACATAGATGCAACATAGCATACCAGATCTTAGGACAAATGTCTCCTATTTTCACAAACAAACATGTGAACTTGCAGACAAAACTTGCACTTTATAAAATGATCATCATACTATCGCTATGCTACCAATGTCATATGTGGATACTAACAATAAAAGACATTATTACAACAGAAATGACTTGTCTATGTAGAATTCTCGGAGTAACAATAAGAGGCAGAAATGAAAACATCAGAAGACTAACAAGCACAATGCTGTTCCTGGATTACATCAGAAAACAGATTAAGTGGTTTTCACATGCTTCCAGACTACCATTAGATAGTTCCCCTCAAAAAGCATTAATTATACACACAGACAAAAACCAGCGGCGGACCATGCAGTAGATGGATTACAGAAATAAAAGAAATGAAAACAATCATATAGTAAGCACACAAAAAAAGGCAGTCTCCAGAGAACTCTTCTGTCTCTGATGCTGCACTGCATAAAGGGGTATAATTCTAAAATAAATAAAGATTGGTCAAAGGCAGTTTTACTTGAACAATTATGACATGGTTTTATTATCTTGTTGTTTGTTGGTCAGGTACACTAAGCTCTATGAAATTAGACCAAATCAAGAGATGTGTAACAAGATACACTGTGAGCTCTATATGACATTTGATGGCACAGTAAGATTAAATTAGTATTTCAAGCAATTTGATATTTCATTATAAAGTTATGCTTACATCATCTACTTACTAACAGGTCTGAACTTCACGTGGAGATTGAAACATCAAGAGGACAAAAGAAGAGATTGCGGAGAACTTTAAGAGAGTTTGAAGAGGACTTCTTTCTCAAAAACAGCAGGTCAGTTAGTTGTACAGTCAATATAACCCTTGGACTAGTGGATGTTTTCACATCCTCAGGTTGAAATATTATCACAATTCTTAGTCAAAATATTATCACAATTCTTAGTCAAAATATCATCACAATTCTTAGTCAAAATATTATCACAATTCTTAGAAATTTCCAGTATCTTTTCAAGTAAGCTGTATCTTTTTATTAAAAAATGTTTCTAGGTTTCTTTTTTAGTACTCCCTGTCATCATCTTGTCATATTATTAACTGACTTCCTGTGTGTTCAATCCATATATTATTTTACTGGTGTTGTCTTTACCATCTCCTGTTTCTCTCCTAGTTAATTCATGTCCATAATTTCTTCTTTTCCTAATTATATTTTCGTCCAGTATGGAATTTCGCACTATTGTGCCAGAGAAATAAAGCTAGGTTGTTTAAAACAAATATCTAATGTATATTGGTTTATGGCATGAAACACTGTGAAACATATCATGTAACCCAAAATATCACATCAAAACTGCATTTATTTAGCAATGTCTGCATTGTTTACTGCATATTTGATGGCCAGAGTGTATATCAAATGATGAACTGTGGAAGATAACACCATGCACCAGTTCCCAGTGGAGGAAGAGATAAAAAGTAGATAATGGAGATGGATAGGGCACACCCTCAAAAATAAGTCTTACAATATAACCAAGCAGGCTATGGACTGAAAGCTACAGGGAAAGAGAAGAGTTAGAATACCTAGGAATACCTGGAGAAGAACAATATAGGAAGAGACCAAATCAATTGGGACTTCATGGGCCCAGATGAAGAGGACAGCACAGCAAAGATTCATTGGAGAGTGACTGTTGCAGTGCTATATTCCACAGGGAGCTGAAAGGAAATAGAACCATATCCCACCATCTAATGTTTAGAATAATCCATATACAGTTACTAGTAAAAGTTTATCATTTTTGCTGTAGTAATTGTGTTACCTTTAGTCTCCGAGTCATACACTAGAATTGTCTTCATATTTATATTAAAGATCCTGAGTTCTTGGTTTTAAGAACAGATGTCATATCACTAGGTAGACATTTAGAACACAGTTTCCCGTAGCAGTTTCATTTCTTGATGATGGTTCACTTGCTGATTGTATATCTAGCTGGCCTCTTGTGTTCCTTTAGCTCTGATGTCTGTTAAATTTTCAGTCCTAATTCTAAGTTCTGAATTGTGATTTATACCTTCCTGAGAAATCGTGGATACATGCATTTACAGATGGATCAGCTACAAACGCAGTCAGAAATTGACAGCTGGTATTTTTATAGCATATCCTGACCATTGCCCTGAAACAAATTTCATTCCTACAATAAAGTTCTGCTCCAACTACAATGCTGAGGTTCAAGCAATAAATAAGCTGCCCTCATGATACTTGACAGTCTCTGAATGTCAGCAAGTGGTCATCTTCACAGATGTACTATCTGTTCTGCAGGCTCTCAAAGGTGGTAAACTACAACACCTAAGATATAAATTAAACAATACAGCAAAAACAGAAAGAGTAGGACTGTACTTCAGTGTGTAACATCACAGTGGTATCCCTGGAAATGAGAGGGTCAATGAGGGAGAAGAGTGTGTGCTTAAGAAAATAAATCACATACTAAGAAAATAAGAGACCTGTAAAAACAATCAGAAGTGAACATTACATGACAAAACCATCAAAAATGAATATAGCATGACGGAACCATCAGAAGTGAACATAGCATGACAAAACCATCAGAAATGAATATAGCATGACAAAGCCATCAGAAGTTAACATAGCATGACAAAACCATCAAAACTGATCATAGCATGACAAAACCATCAAAAGTAAACATCGCATGACAAAACCATCAAAAGTGAATATAGCATGACAAAACCATAAGAAGTGAACATAGCATAACAAAACCATCAGAAGTGAACATAGCATGACAAAACCATCAAAACTGATCATAGCATGACAAAACCATCAAAAGTAAACATCGCATGACAAAACCATCAAAAGTAAACATCGCATGACAAAACCATCAAAAGTGAACATAGCATAACAAAACCATCAGAAGTGAACATAGCATGACAAAACCATCAAAACTGATCATAGCATGACAAAACCATCAAAAGTAAACATCGCATGACAAAACCATCAAAAGTAAACATCGCATGACAAAACCATCAAAAGTGAATATAGCATGACAAAACCATAAGAAGTGAACATAGCATAACAAAACCATCAGAAGTGAACATAGCATGACAAAAGCTTAATGATATCTACCACTATCTAAATCAGCAGGGTCACCATACTTCATCTGAGGACAGGACACAACAGACTGAACAAATACATGCACAGGATGCAAATGTGCACTACACCACTGCGCACTTCTGGAACAGATGAACAGATCTCTGAACATATTCTGCAGAAATGTCCCCTTGAAAGAGACATACTGGCCCAATGGCTCAACCATGCAAGCAAAGATATATGGAATGAAATAAGAGTTCCAGACAATGGTGGAGTTTATCCATAAGACTTGTCTGACATCAATTAGCAACAAAAAAAACAAAAGATTTATATCAAGTGCTTTCTCTGCACAAATATATGTCTACTATTTTATCAGATGTATTTAATATTTTGCTGAAATAATCTGCCCAACAATGCTCTGCATGTTGCGCAAACACTTAGTGCTGCCAAGAGTCCCAATATAATTTCTGTTTGATAACTAAAAATGATGTTATACTATTGAGACACATGAGAACTAAAATGTAAGACTAGTATCTTCCTATGAGCAAATGCTTGCTAGTGAACAGTGGTAGTGTAATGTTATGTCATTCTCCTACTGACCAGCAAACCTGGGTTTCGATTACACTCTTATTCATGGTTTAAAATAAAAATTACTCCTATGGTTCACCCATCTACCAGGAAGTAGGGCACCAGGGCTCGTGCTCTGGGAATGTAGATAAACGATGACATTGCTGTTGAGCAGCAAGTGCAGTAGGCGATGTTAGGTGGTTTGTGGTCAACCACTGATTACTGTACCACAATATAAATAGTTACATATACATCATTTATTATTGGTGACTTTCATGACTGAAAATATACTTTTTTACTGCAGAAAAGTTCAAAAGGAAGACAGATACTCATTGCAAACAGAATACAGTGACTACAAAGTAAGTTTAGTGGCATAGTTTGTAAACTGAATCATTTGGATCATGTAAACAAATTTATTTGATGGTTATCAGAATCAATTATATAACTTTCCAGGTAGATCTATTGCTGACAAGTAGGTATTCTGGTTGTTTCTATAGTTTGTGAATTTTCATTGTCACTGTTGATATCTATTTTTTTTCTGAATTGTTTCTATTCGTGGTAATGGATGGGATTGCAGAAGAAGAACATGTCAATAGTTTGAATACAAATGATTATGTTTGACAGCTCACAAATCACATGAAAGAATATAGTTGATAGTTCTGTCTGTTTTGTTAACAACACTGACCATGCATGTCAAGAGGTGGTTAATAAGGATTGTGAGTGAAGCTGACTGTCCCATCCCATAAGTCAAAGTAACTCAAAAGCCATGATGAACTGTCAGGCTAAAAGGTGCAAATATTGCAGTCAAGCTGTAAATCATGACACAGCATTCGGTTTTCTGCACTTGATCTTGTTATGTTAATCAGCAAAACTTTGAAAATGAACATGAAAGAATAAGAAGTGATTGTTAAGGGTGTCTTTTATTTGTTTTGACTATTGAGATGGAAGGAAACTATAAGTAGGTGTATAGCAGTTTTGTAAGGATTAGAACAACATTGTGAGTAGATGCTGGTGTTTTGTGTAGTTCACTTGTTGCATATATTTCATATCTGCCTTCATGTGATAGATGCTGGACCATTGGTTATACATATTCCTTAAGTGTCCTATCTTAATGAGAGTTAATAAAAGGTTAACAAAAAAACTTTGCGAGATTGGTATTTTTTCTAAAAGGCCCTTCTCAAGATCAATGGAGAATTATCATCGACAACTGGAAAAACTAACAAGGAGGTACTTTATTTCCGCCAGGAGCATAAAGTACGTTCTGCCACCATTATGCACCATGTAGGCCCAACACATACAATTTTGGCATGCCTTGATATTTCTGGTGGACTACCCTAACCAGTAATTTAGCTTTCTTATCTGTCACCAGGCAGCGAATGTGTATTAACTCAAAACTGGGACAGTTTATCTACGAGGGGGAGTCAATAAGTAAGTCACAAATGGCTCTTTAGAAAAAAACTGAAGACGATAAAAACCTGAAAACTGTTTATTTTTACACATACATTATCCCTTTACTTCTCAACATAATTTCCACCAACATTGATGCATTTATCCCATCGTTTTATGAGTTCTCCAAAACCTGCTGCGTAGAACTGCGTGCTCTGCTTTTTAAGCCACATTTTCACTTCACATTCAACTTCTGCGTCAGTCGCGAAATGCTTCCCGCCAAGATGGGTTTTTAGTGGACCAAAAAGGTGAAAATCACTAGGGGCTAAATCGGGGCTGTAAGGAGGATGTTCCAGAATTTTCCAACCAAGATTTTTTATTTTATTTTCTCCTGAGTTAATCGAGCCGTATGTGGTCTAGCATTGTCATGAAGGAGTAGCACTCCTCTAGTCAGCAGCCCTGGACGTTTTCTTCGAATTGCATCCCGAAGCACTGATAGAACTTCACAGTATGATTCAGAATTCACATTGTCACCTTTCTTTTTGAAATTGGTTAAAAGCACTCCTTGACAATCCCAGAACACTGTCAGCATAACCTTCCCTGCTGATGGTGTAACCTTGAATTTTTGGACACAAGGCGAAGAAGGATGTTTCCATTGCATTGAAGCACGCTTTGATTCAGGCTGGTAGTGATGCACCCATGATTCGTCCCCAGTAATAATCCTGTTCATCATGTCTTCTCCTTCATTTGCGTATTGACAGAGATGCTCCAATGACAAGCCTAATCGGTTCATTTTGTGTTCGTCCGTCAATTGTCTGGGCACCCACCTTGAACACACTTTCTTAAATTTCAATCGGTCATGCATGATGCTGTATGCTGAACCATGTGAGCACCCTATTGCAGCTGCTACAGCGTCTATCGTTACTCGTCTGTCACCTCGAATCATCTCCTCAACCCGCTGCACAGATGCGTCTGTTGCAATTTCAACAGCACGACCAGATCGGATTTCGTCAACAATTTTAGAGCGTCCTTGAGAAAATTTTTTTACCCAGCTGTGCACCGCTTTACGGGACAAACAATTGTCAGCATAAACAGGAAGCATTTCTTTATGAATGTCTTTTGCAGGCAGTCCTTTTGCCCATAAAAAACGCACAACAGCATGTTGTTCATTGATTGTACACTCTGTAAGTACAGTAGCCATTTTGTTTTTTGTGCTGCGCATGCGCAAGGTACAGCTAGCGCCATCTAGCGAACATAAACATAAAGTTCTATGATGATATCAACTATAAACAGCTTTAGAAACCACCTACTGCATTTTCCTGCCATCCAACATCAATTTGTGACTTACTTATTGACTCCCCCTCGTATTTCGCAAAAGGTGTTCTACAGCCAGTGAACTTGTCTCACATAATTAGACGTTTTGTGCATGTGCCCATTGGGTACCCAACTTATTTCATCCATGAGCCTGGTTCCGGTTTAGGAAGAACTCGACAGGGAGGGTTGGTCCAGACTCATTTGCCTTCTCAGCCGATCGTTAACATCGTTAACTCCTCATCCAAGTATGAGTCTGTACATATATTTAGGAGCACCAGGGACCAGAAGTTTGTTCTCAAGCTGAACAGAACTTGTCATATTGAACAGACATATTGTGTCTGTGCCCATCAGGTACTGAACCTTTTCTCTCCACTTAAATCACTCTAGTATAGGAAAAACTCGACAGTAGAAATGAGCCCTGGCTCGTTTGCCTTCTTAACTGAACATCCATGACTGCAACTCTACCCATATTTTAGATCACCAGGGACTAGAAGCTTGTTCTCGAGCTGAACAATACTTTAGTTCCGCTTTCCATGTATAATTTTCACCATTCTAATTGCACTTTGCGCTGCCCTCTGATGCTATGCTTTTCTCATTGTACTCATGATATCCGTACAGGATCAGAGACTTTACCATGACTCTTAATATTGGTAGCATCAACCCATATCAGGGCGTAGGCATTGGCAGGCTGGAATGCTGTTTATCGCTGTATGTGTTGACACAGATGTGTTTCAGATATTGCTTGTCTGTCTGCAGCCAATTCTCACTCCATCTGCAGCCTTCGCATTTGTGGACACGATCCACAAAAATGTTGGTCAGAAGCAGCATGAGCTGCTGTACCTCTGTTTCCAGGGTGCACCACATGGAGGTACTTTTGGGATCTTGGTTATCTGCTAACCCTGGATCTGCCTTAGCACTACTCTTGTTTATAAAGTGGATCTTTTCTAAAAATCCATGGGGATTATTTTTGGAGCTATGAAGCTGTATGCTATGAATGGTACTCTTGGCAAGCAACGTGCCGCTTTGTTGAGAGGAATGGAGTATATTTGGGGGTAAACCGTAGTAGTCGATGATAGATTACAACTGCAGCAAAACTGTAATCCAACAATGGAAATTGGAAACGGTAGAGTTGTTACTCACTGGAAACATATATAAATTATATATTATACGTCTTTTGATCTAAACATTGATTTGTCTGTGTTTTCCTGTGTTTCTAGTAATTTGCCAAATATGTTCATAATGGTTTCCAATTTTTGTCTGTTGCTGCTTTCAGTGTTAGTAGACAGATTGATATGCAGATTTCTTGGTTATTTTGTATGCTACGAGAGAGCTAATTGTGAAATACATATAGTGATGTATATGAAAGTATAATATTCTTTCTCTATGACTTCCAGAAGGTGAAAGCAAGATTGAGGTTGCTGGAAGCTCTAATTCTCAAGCATCATGAGTGATTTCCATCTTTGGTCTTGAATCTTGGCAAACAACAACCATTCGTGATCCTAAATCTATATAGTGGATTTATGGAAGCTTTCTGGATAACATACATATTTTATCCTGTCATCATAGATGAGATATGTGATACTGTCTTTACAGATGACACATCTTTGATCCTTTCATCAAAGATTATCGCCATCTTTGTTCCTTGAGCTTCACAGACCACATCTACTTTTGATCTAGTGGTCAAAGACATCATCCACCAATTATCCTCAAGCATTAAACAAAAATGACAACCATAATACAAGGATAGCACAGATAAATCCTCTGGTTTTCATTTGTTATTTGTGTTATTCATGTCTGCAAGGAAGTACATATGGATACATTCATATTTTTCATGATTTGGCCCAAGACAGTAGTTGCAGACATCTCTTGCTATTAAAAACATCAAATTTGTGGTCACTACAAAATGAGTGAAACTCACTTGGGAAGCAGGTGCTCATAAAGAACTTGGAGGATTATGTTTTGTTTTATCAGCTTGTTGACAATAAATATGTTGGATTCCAAAGTGCCAGTGTTGTATCTTATTATTGGAGTTGTGAATTATTCAGACATTTCTGTACATGAAATGGATTCTTCAGGGGATTGGTTCTGTGTTCACTTTTGATTTCAAGTGAAACACTGTTTTATTATGTATTATTCTGAAGTCAATACTAGTGTACACACACCACACACACAGACAGATACATATATATATATATATATATATATATATATATATATATATATATATATATATATATATATATATATATATATATATATATATATATATATATATATATATATATATATATATATATATATATATATATATATATATATATATATATATATATATATATATAATATATATATATATATATATATATATATATATATATATAGTCAATTTTCATTTTACCACTTGGTCCAGGCTAGCGAAATATTTATGTATTAGCAGAAATTTGCTACCCACATTATAAATAATTAGGGATTTTGAAAAGTGTTGTTAAATAGGGAAATATGGTGCTTTCCTGTTAAGTACAGACACACATTTAAAAAAACAAATTGTAAGGTGAAACAAAATATATCGTTACCAAGGGAAAAAGTAGGAACAACTTAGAATACGAGTGGAAGAAATCAATTGAGAAATATTCAAAAGGAGAATACAATTTGAAAGTACAATCTATTCTTGGGACCAGTATTCCTTCATTTCATCCAAAATAGTGTCAAATGGAATCTGCTCGGCTATTAGCCATGACCTCCCATGTAAGTTAACCTAAATAACTTTACAGATGTTGTCTATATATCCCATAATATTTCCGGTTTGTCAATTTTATGTTGCCCCATAGCTACTCTGCAGTTTGCATTCTCCATTATTTGGATCAATAAATGTGTATCTGTGATTGACTTTAAAGTTTTAAAAGCCACAATGTTATAACTCATTTGTGTGGTAACCTTTCTTGGTTCGCAGAAGGTTCATAATACCCATGGTAGCAACATTATAAGAAGTCATTGTTGTGAATGGAAAATTTCATATTGACATGCACTGTTCAATATTTAACTAAAAAATTATGTTGTTTTTTTTTAAACATAAAAAACACACATTAAATGTGTATGGCCCTCTTAATAGCAGGGACAGTACTATATATATTATATATATATTATATATATATATATATACACACATACACACACAACACACCACGCATGCACGCACGCACACGAGAGAGAGAGACAGAGAGATATGCCTTGTCTATTGTTTGCTGTGAAGGATCATGAGAACCTTACGTTGTTGTTATTTGGTCCAGTGTGTTAAGAGTTTATTTTGAAGCATCATAGTTATTTTAACCTGTACAATTCAGATTAGAATTTAAAAAACAATTGTTCCTCATTTGAATGTAGTTTGACAGTGAAAACAAGCTCAGTCTAAAAATGTCCACATCATCATGAAACATCAGCAGAATCAAATATTTTTGATTAGTCTTTAAATTGTCTTTGTCTATATAGAGATGCAGATCTTGTTCACAAAATTCACACATTATAAAAAAAATTAATAATTATTTATATTTTAACCCCAGATAGGTGGTCTCTGGGGGAAATAGTTTTGTTGAGAATTATAAATAGCTTACCAAGTAACAGTTCCAGAATTTTGTTCATGTAACAAAAATAAAAATCACTTTAGAAATTGTATTACAATGAGACAACAGATCTATATCTTTTCCTGGCCTTATTAATCTTTAAAATATTTTTTTTTAAAGTATAGCCCAATTTTAAAAAACTCTATGGACTGTTATTTAATTAGAAACTTCAATTTTTCTATAACAACTCATAATGCAGGGGTACCTTAACTTGTGAGATGTCATAAGTTTCGCAAATGTTACTTTAAATCTAAATATTTATATTAACCCTTTCCCTCTCTATCTGCCCGTATCAGCTCGCTATATATATATATATATATATATATATATATATATATATATACACACACACACACACACACATGTTCCCTACCCACTCATATCCGCCTACATACGCATGGTGGTGTAGATACACTTTATCCATGAGAATAGACTTGCTAAATTTAGCGCTGATGTGATTACCAATAATGGCAGATTCCAGTGTAATTTTCCAAACATTTAAAACATTGTTGTATAGGGACTGTGACTTTGTGAATAGGACCTTCGATTTTCTTCAAAACATGGTAAAAATAGACAAACGTATGATTCATATAATGTTGATAAATAAATTTGTTAAATGGAATTTTAGAGAACGTGAATGAATCAATGTTGATGAGGGAATTAGTGCAGTATCTAGGAATTAAATGTAGCAACGATCGTTGATCTGTAGTGTAGACCTAATGGATGATGTGCCCCCCCCCCTCCACACACACACACACACCATAGACCTAGCAATGATTGAGAATTGTCAACACAACTGATCTATGTTATGTCTATATATGATCAATTTCACGAGAAATCTAGTCCTGCAAATGACATTCATCCAGATTACTCTGCTTTGATTACGACTAGGCTTATCTTCCACTATTTCTACTTATGTCATTCATATGCAGAGCTAACCAATGTTGTGTATTCCGGTATCAAAATTTTCAGAAAAACGATATCCTTTTTTAAAAAATCCCTCTTTCATCAGATATCTAGGGCTTTCTTTATGTGAACTAGGCCTATATGTTTGAAGTAGTTAACCTTATGGGCTCTATAGGCGACTATAGCCCTTGATATCATTACATAACTTGGGCTGGTAGGCGTCTCCATTCACCCCCATTGCTATGCCCCTATTCATCAGTACGTAATCATTTGAAGTTAAACTCCTATGATGTAGAATTCCCACCACACGGAGCTAGGAATACGTTACAGCCTAAAGGTCAAATTCCTTTACACATAACGATTGTAAAAAGGAGAAAGTCAGCTAATTTATCAATTAATTTCTGGAACAATGACTGGATTTCTGACGCCATATTTTACTATCAAACGCTGTACCTTATGGCATGGTTCGTGATCGTCATGTTACGTAATATCTACATGTTTTAGTTATTGTTATATTATAAGAATCATTTAGAATGTTTGTTTATTCATTGAATAAAATAAACACAATATGTATCAGGGATTCCACATGTCTGCATTGAAAATAAAAACGTATGTCCGGATTGGACCTAGTCTTGAACAAACCGATGTGGTATGCGATTTCTTCACCTTTTATTTGTTTGTTCGGTCCATATTATATTAGTTTTCATATAAAACAACATAAATACAAACAGGAATAGGTTCTCCCCCCCTCCCCCCCCCCAATTTTCAACTTCACAGCTTGCTCACAACTATCATATCACACATACAATATAACATGATTATATTCATTATTCACTCCTTTATTTACATGAGTTAAAATTGTTTTGATATCTTTACAAATAAAAAAAGTTATTGTGTTTACCAAACACTCGCCAAAAATAACACAAATTTTTCAAAAAGAATCCAGGCACAGGGGAAATTAGATCGCTTTGCAGCTTTCATTTGAACATTTATCAGGAAACAAATGTTGGCACAAGTCAATGAAACTGACATGAAACTGGTGCTCATTTTTTTTCTCTCATGTTACATGACAATTAAACTTGTCTTATGTGACATTCGCAAAGATATGTTCACAGATCAGTACCTCTTTCATTTATCTCTTAATTGGATGTTCAATCATAAAAATTGATTGAAAATTGTACTTTTAATTAATTTTCTAGCACAATCACCTATTATTTTTGTAGAGTTATTTCCTTTGTCCTTGAATGAAGCCTAGAGATATTCCTGATCGGCCGGGATTGAAAGGGTTACGTATAAACTCATAGACAAAGACATAACTTGAACTAAAGCGTATGTAACAAATTGTCATTATTAATTTTGAAGGATGAATAACACTAAAATCTCAAGTATGGGACCTTGTCTATAGAGATAGTATAAGTATTTTTAATAGAGTAGGATAGGTAGTCTTACCTATTGAGACTATATGAGATTTTGAATATATTTTATCTGAAGTTGCTATTGCTTTAGCAGATATAGATTGCTTAATACAGACTGACATAGCTCATCTGGTAATGAGTCAGAAATGAACAGTTAACACTGGCATCTTCCCATGTATGTGTGTCTTTTCTTGAAGTCCCCTAATATTTGTGTGGGATACAAATAATCAGAGTTGAACATGTGTTGGTGTTCTTTTTGGCTGCAAGTTTTCTCTGCGCCACTGCAATTTTATGCATCTCAGTAATACCTGTCCCTTTGCTGCACCATATCGGGTGATCTATCTTTTTTTTAAGTATAACATGTATTTTGCACAGTCTACTGAACCATCATTTGCCCTTAATGACTTTAGTATATAATTTAAAAATATGTACTCACTGCGCAAAACTGAAGTCCAATAGGTAAAGCTTGAAACAAGGTAATAAAGTTTTGCTAATTGTACGAAACACACATAGGCACACACACAAATCGACGTTTCGACCTAAAGGCCTTTATCAAGAATCAGAAACACATATAAATAAAAAAACAAGTAGGGACAACACAACTTGCGTTCACATGTAGTAAAGTTGGTCGAAGTGATAGAAATGAAGTCAAAAGTATATAATATTAAGAGACTACTGACACTGAAGACTGTTTAACGAGACGCATCTTTCTCCAGATATGTCCTATGTGTAGGTCACACACAGTGTTATTCATCTTTACTGTGTTCAGCTTCATTTTATAACTGGAAAATGTATGCAGAAACCTGAGTACAGTGAAGTCAATCCTCCATGCCTTTGAGCAAAGGATTCTTGAATTATAACAAGTGTTATTTAAATTCTAGTGTCATTAGCATAGATATTTTAGAGATAATACATCTTGCAGTTAGATGTTACTTCAGTATGCCTTAATTATCACATTACTTGTTGATTATTTGACAACCGTATCATTTTTATTGTTTTGATCCCTTTTGTTACAATTGTATGTGTGATGAATACATAGCAGATGTTTTCACTGCATACAAAACATATTTTTTTTTATATTTTGTAAAAATCTCTCAATATAGATAACACATGTGTATCAGTATTTCAGAACAATGATTGTTGTTTTTTAATATATTCTGTTGCTTCCCATATACGTAGATGTATAATCAAAATTTAATAGCAAAAAGAAAATTTGCCGAGGAAAAATAAAATTAGACCCTGTGAACTATGAGGGCTTATTTCCATATTAATATATTTATTATATCTCCACTTTGTGTTTATTATTTTTATTTCTTAGGGTTTTTTTTAATAAAACACTGATATCATATTTTGGTTTCTATTTTGTTCACTAGTTTATTTTTTTGTTTATGAAAAACATATTTTCTTTGAGTACAGTTGAATTAACTCTCTCATGACTTGGTTATTTTTAGGTTTGGGCCAAATTAATTTTCATGTGTATACAAATTTCCCTACATGTATTTTTCATTGTATCACTTGACATACTAATATTGATAAATAATGTATTTCTTATATATCATGTGAATGGGATTTAGTTATAGAACATGAATATATAAGGACATTAATGATATTTGATTACTTCACAAGGTTCTTCATCATCATCATCATCATCATCAGGTGACCTGCCGGCTGGCGTAAGAGGTCATGGCTCTCCACAGCTCTCTGTCCACAGTATTATGTATCAAGGTCATTGTTGTTTCCCTGCTGTGCCAGGTTGTCAAACTGTCTAATATTTTCTCCCGTTGTCGCCCTCTGTCTCTGTTGCCTTCAATTTTGCTTGTTGTGACTATGTTCACCAACATTCTTCACAAGGTTAGCGTTAGTAAAACACAAAACAAGAAAATGAAAATGTTAATTTATTAGTATAAATATTTTGACTTCTCCAAACCAAAAGTATCCATAGTTAGAGTTGTTCATATCCATTATTCAAGAATGTTTACACAAGAGTATCCAATTGGCTTCACTGTGCAGTTTATTTGATTAATTTATTTCAATAAACGACAGAGTTCCTCTATCAATATGTCCTTGAAGCATGAAATGCGCATACAGTCTGTGGAAACCCTCATCTGTGCCTAAATCTTGCCTTGTGACCTATAACCATCTCATCTATGCATATGTTCTCAGAAGGATAGAATGCATTTTGAAAGCTTGCAATTAATTCATTTAAAAATGTCTATTTTACATTTACCTTGTGCATTAGTATCAGCCGCATGAAGCATTGATTGGTAAATCAATAAAAATTTGGTCCTGCTGAAAATTGATCCAAACCAGGGGATATTTCTGTGTTTTTCAAAAGTCTTTTATAGATTGTTTAGGGTCAAACCCCATTTTCATCAGGGTGGCCAGAAATTTTACAAACATATTTCAATCAAGCGAAGTCCATTTCCAATAGGTCAAATATTTCCTTCGAGGTGTATTCATTTTGCAGTTTCTACTAGACATAAGATCATCAAAAGCATTGGCATTGTGACTAGATTGTCAATTATTGGTTCTGTCATCAAGAATAGCAAATACTGGAGAGATGAGGCATTGTCAAGTTTGCTGCCAGAATGTATCTGTCTGAAGTGAAGACACTCCTATATTCTCTCTTTCCAGGACTTTGCGCCACACAGCATCAATCCTAAGCCTAACTTGTCCATTTGTAGTAGTTTGATACATAGGCCTATTTGTGATGAAACATAATGAGTGGGCATACAGAAAAAGAAATAACTAGGTGAGAATAGCAATAGGGAAAACATTGAGAAAACATAACAAGATGAAAATAGCATGAGGGAAAACAGTAAGAGAAAATATAGCAAGAAAACATAATAATAAGAGAACAACAGGAAGGGAAACAAACTATAGAAAATATAGCAAGTAAGAAAACATGAGAGGAATTATAACAAGTAAGAAAACATGAGAGGAATTTATAACAAGCAAGAAAACATGAGAGGAAGTATAGCAAGAAAACATAAACAAGATGAAAATAGTAATAGAGTAAATATATGCTATGACACTATCAAAATATAGGCAAGCTTCTATCGAGCAACCTAACTGAACCAAATCAGACTGTGCATTCCCATCATTAACAGTTGACTGCAAAAGATGATCCCTTGCCCTACTGGTACACTATGACAGTCTGTCCATCTTGTGATATTATTATCATCTAAAATGTTACCTATAAAGTTTGCATCAGACTGGACTTTGGGCACCTAGAAAACTGCATGTTGAAATTACTCTTACTGACTATGACTCCAGAAAAATTTTGCGGTGTTAAATTCTGTATATGGTGCTCTTTAACCTGCACAATGCCAAATATGAATTATGTAACGTTCCCCAGCATGCAGATTTTTTAATGACAGTTGCGTAATGTTATATAAAATGACTCACTCACATGTTCATGTACGATCTCGTAGGCTTATTAAATTATTTGACAATTAATAAAAGGTAATACTGCTAGTAAAACTGTATGAAAATAGTTCTTACGTAGAAAACAGGTGATAAAGTTTTACTGCACAACAACTAACACACTATCACTGTTGGAAGCTCATGTGAAATAATACACACAATGGAAAACAAGCAAAATCATACAAATAACAATAGCACAATTGTTATTTTGTATCAAACAATAGTGATAAGTGTGTTAGTCGTCGTGCAGTAAAACTTTCATCACCTGTTTTCTACTTAAGTATTAAATTATTTTGTTATTTCATAACCAAACTAATATGCTCATAATATCCTCTGTTAAAATTAAATAAAACATGTTAATATCCTCTGTTAAAATTAAATAAAACATGCTAATATCCTCTGTTAAAATTAAATAAAACACTTAAATATCACTTACCTTATGGTCCAATCTTACTTAGATCTACAAATTTTCATCCGCAGACAACGTGATGTATTTTCAATGTAGAATGTCTCCTACACTCTAGGCCTATTTACTATTTACTAGGTCTGCTTTCGTAACAAAACTAATGTATTCATAATATCTTCTTGGAAAGTAAACATAATTCTCAATAATTCATCATAATTACAGACACAATTAATAAGAAATTCACTAAAAGTGGCTTCCATTACAACTAGATTGCATTTATTGTAACTGACTACAAATCTAAAATTTTCTCACATTACCTTGCAGAGAAAGGAAGCTAGATTTACAAGCAGAGTTGCCATTCTTTTTTTCTCTGAAGAAAAAGCAAAATTTAAACTTTTTATCATAGTTACAAAATTTCTTAGCGACTATCACAATTTTGCGACCATGACATTGAGTGGACTACACCTAGAAGTGTATGTTTATTTGCACAGATGATGTTGTGTAGGTTAATAACATGCATGGTCTTAGAGTGAATGTTGCCCCTAGAATACATAGATTCTAATCAGTTTCAGCTTCTTATATCTTTTTATTATATATTCTCCTAGTATTTGTATTGACTGAAAAGTATTGTTAAAACTTTGTGAACACTAACCAATAGAAACTCATCAACCTAATCATAGAACTTTATCATTGTGATATATGCAGTGTGGCTAACTGATAAAATGAAAAAAAATGGAGCAAGACAAGCCTACCTCTTATCTCCATTTCTCTTATTGGAGAGGATCCCCATGGTGAACTGGAGTGGGATAAGAAAAACTCTCTTATCTCTATTTCCATTTTTGTTAGAGAAAATCTTCATTGTGAAGTGATCAAGCCATATTCCTTGTTCTCATGTGATTGAATATTTGAATAATCATTTGATTATTCAATAAAGAATAAAGATTTGAAATCAGATTGTGACGTCTTGTTTATAAGTTCTATTTTTTTTCCCGAGTTTCCTGGCAGATCACTACTTTAACCATAGAGTAATTAGCTCTAAGCTATGTTCTTGTCAGGCTACATGCTAAATAGAATTACGTCAAAACTCTATTACTAGTTAGTCTCCTTTTATTGATTTTAAAATTGTGACCTAATATTACAGCATTACTTGCCAATTATTGTGTAAGAAGGATCTTAAATACTGTGTGACAGAACTGTTTATGCAAATGAAGGAAGATCCTCATGGAACTAGTACCAAGATGGGTATGTACATGTACTCAGAAGACCAGAACATGATATACCAAAACTGACAATGACATGGAATCTACAGAACAAGTAATATAGAATATAGAAATACACATAATATAGAAATACATTTTAAAAAACATGTCATGAAATATATCACAGTGATAAGGTTTCCATAAAGAGACACCAAGAACATGTTCAGAGATATAGACAAATGGAGATTTATTGTCCATAGCATGCGCAAATACTGAAATGATCTCAAGGAATGATTAAACAGAGCCAACATTCCAACACTCTGGAGGTATTGGAGGTAAAAGTATTCAGTCTGTTTCTGTGATCAGCATAGAGTATGTATGGTTTTGGTTTCTGATTCATCCTTGCTGATGCTGGATTATATCTCGTTCATGTCTTAGGATCTTGAATAGTGATTTGATTGCTTCGATCCTCACATATTTAAACTCATGAATCTGTGTACGGTAGTGAAGTTGACCTTCTAATTCAGTTTGGTGGCTCTTCTGGTAGCTCTTGCTTTTGGGGTAGGGATTCAGAGCTTTATGTTACACCCCAGAGGGATGATTGATCATAGGATACAAATTTGGCAAAGTTCTATCCTTTTTGGGGAATTTGTCATTACTTTCTTGCAATATTTAGTTGTATTTCAGATTAAAGTTATGATTTTCTTGTTGACTTGCAGACATTTTATCCTGCAGGCTTTACCATGATAGAGATCATGTTAATCCATTGTTACTCCTTGAAGTCATTAACCCTTTCAATCCTGGCAGATCAGGAAAAACTCTGGGTTTCATTCTCATGGCAAGGGGAATAACTCCACAAAATCAGAAAGTATAAAATATAATCAATTTTTATGATTCAAAGTCTAATTAATAGATAAATGGAAGAGGTACTGATCTGTGAACATATCTTTGCGAATGTCAAGTAAGATAAGTTTACTTGCCATGTAACATGCTGGAGGAAAAAAAATGAGCAACAGTTTCATGTCGGCTTCATTTACTTGTGTCAAATTGTTTTCTGATAATTGTTCAAATGAAAGTTGCAAAGCAGTCTCCTTTACACATCATGACAACAACATTCTGTAATTGTTAACTACTCCAAACATATAGGCCTAGTTCACATAAAGAAAGCCCTAGATATCTAGTGAAACAGGTTTCTGAAATATATCTTGTTTTTCTGAAAATTTTGATATCTGCATACACAACATTCTGCGTGTGACCCCAGAGAATGAGTCATGTAGAAATAGTGAAAACTAGGCCTAGTCTTATCAAAAGCAGAGTAATCTCAATCAATATCATTTACAGGACCTGATTTCTCCTGAAATTGATCAATATTGACATAGATCTGCTGTTTTGACTATTCTCAATCATTACCAGGTCTATGCTTTTGGGAGGGGGGGATGTGCACATCAACAATTAGGTCTACATTACAGATTGACGATCATTGCTACTTTAAATTCTAAAAACTAAACTAATTCCCTATCAATGTCTGATTCATTCAAGTTCTCTAAAATTCCATTTTAGAAATTGCCTCTCAACATCTGAATCATAAGTATCATTTTTACCAAGTCTTGATGAAATTGAAGGTCATAATAAACTTTTGCAGTGTGGAAATGACAGCTGTTAAAAAAAATTGGAAAACAACACTGGGAGCCCCCATTACCGGTTATCATGTCAGAGCTAAATTTAGCATGTCTATTCGCATGGAACCGGTAACAGACATCAATCTAAATGACTGTGTGAAAATCGAAGGAGAACGGTCGTTGTGGTAACGAATATATAGCCACTGATTTCTGCCACTAAAGGATTGAGTGGGTTAAAGGTTTTGCCATGTGTGGTTTCAGACTCCATCAAGTGATGCATGATCTTCTGGCATATCTGTGCCTATCATCAAGAGTAAGAGTTCACATCAACACACGTCTCATGTAGTGACCTCCACACATCCCTATCTTCTTTTGCATTCAGTCTCAAACTCCCGCTAGTTAGCAGGATGTGGTCCAGAGAACAGATTGCGCAGTGTCATGATTTAGTTTGACTCTGATATCATTGGCCTGACATGTCCAATTTCAGAATGACTTTTAGGTCACATTGGATCAATGGGGTCAGCAACAATCACACCTCCTTAGCCGACTCTTAATGATGTGCATGGGAAGTCAGTGTTGCTATTCTTTGCTCCTGTTTCAGGATTGGCAACACACAGATAATCTCTCTTATTGATATCATATTGTAGATGCTTTAAATGCCAGAATATGTTTTTCTTACCTGCAAATCTCCTCTGTGTGTATAGAACACAGTAGAAACTTTTAAGATTCACTTTTGCAATGGTTATTTGTATTTGACCATCATGATTGCACTTTGGCCAAAAACCCATACATGATTTAATCTCTTTGTTACACAGGAAGATCCCAACAGCAGTAAACACATGTAGCACTAGTAAGGGTTCTAGATGTAGTGTCCTTTTTTTAAAATTTCATATGATGGTATCTTATTTCTATAGATGGTAGCATATCTTATTGAGGATGGACACAATCAATTCAGCATTTTTTTGGTTGTAGTAATTTTCTTTTAATTCTATTATATTTGGCATATGATAATATACATATAGTAGGTTTATTTTAAGTGTTCATTCAAGGATGAATCTACAGCAGGTCCAGCAAACCATTAGGGGATTTGAGTATTCATCAAAATCTGCTCTAGATATTATGCAAATCATAATATTACTGCATATCAAGCGAGCAAACGTGCCGTGGTTCAAAAACCGATCGTCATGTAACAGCTTACAGCAAAAGCAGAGAAAAGACAATAGATAGATAGATTTAGTAGGCTGTTTTTAAAATGAAACGGATGCACAATTGTTGAACTTTTCCTTGACAGTCCAATATGTATCCTTTACCTTTTGGCCACAGAAGCAGACATTTCTAGAATTTTAAAAATGGACCTATCATCACAATCAGTAATTAGTGGGATTGCAATATAACTTATTTACACATATGTTTTAAGGGAAAATACAAACTAATAGGAAACAACATGTCATCACAGGGTCAGTTATTATTCAATGTCTGCAGATGATAGCTCTGGAGGTGGACTGGTACATTAAAAATACTAACGGAAAGCATTGTAAAATGATCATAATTTTGGAACTCACCGGGAAAGAGGAATAGAGGATGATGGAGAAATACAAGGAGGAAATAATTAGAGGCACAAAGATTGGGTACGATATTCAAACATGAAAGAGATAGCTGACAATAGAACAGGATGAAAAAAGTTTGCTTAGGACCTATGACAGATTGTTAGAAATATCTGTAGTCTAGTCTATTTGCAATATTATTTAATTGTTTTCCATTTGTCCTTTATTTTTGTATTGATAAAGACCTTTTGGTAGAAATGCTGATTCAGTCTGTTTTGTAACTTATACTATATTTGTACATGTAATTTAATGTGTTTTGTAAACTGTTTTCTATATTTGTTCACATGATTTCATCTGTGTTTTGTAAACTGTTTACTATATTTTTTCATGTGACTTAACCTGTGATTTGTTAAATGTTTACTGTATTTCTGCATGTAATTTGCTGTGTTTTATAAATGGTAAAGCACATTACTTTGTGTTTTCCATCATTACTTATCAGAACAGTGGACTTTAATCCTACTCTTGTTGATTTCTGATCAGCCATACCATGTGCATGGAGTGTGACAACCATGTATTGCATGAGCTTTTAGCAGGATTCAAAATAAACAACATAACTTTAATTAGACAAGGTAGCTTCAAAGTTTTCTGAATTTGTTGATTTTATAGAAATAAGTAACAATAGCATTCTCTGAGTTAATAGATAGCATGGCAAGTCCAAACTTATCATTTATTTATGGTAGGAACAATGACCACACCATGCGTGTCACAGGTTACTTCAGATTTTTTCTCCACTAATTTCCTTGTTGATTAATCAAACTCAGAACATTTGAAATAAGAGACCTGTGTTGAACCCTGGCGCTGGAACACTACAATTGATGTCACGTTTATTTTAATGTTACATTTCCTAATACAATTAGTATCTGTTCTCAAAACAATTAAATGAATGTTAAATAATAATGTTTACATTTTTTAGCTGCTTGCAAATATATCATCTATATCGCATCACATGAAAGAATTGTATAATATATCTGTAAATTTTGCTGTTTATTCAGTGCACAAGTTTTCATCTCACAGGGTGACAAATTTTCAACATTCTCATAAACCTAATCTGTAGTCATAGATCACATATTTTTAACAATCCCTTCCCATGTCAAAACAATGGGAGAGATAAACAACCTCCTATTTTAGAAATATCATTTTCATTTTGCCAGAAAATCAAGATTCCAGCATCTTAAAAGCTATTATTTTTTTTTTAATATGTAAGTCATGTTATATGTAAGAGAAGATGCATATAAAAATGTTCTGCTGCTGTGACATGATAATTTGAAAAGTCACAATTCTTTAGAAAATGTTCAAAGGATTGCTTCTTCCTTTTACTGAATGACCGTCTGCAAGACGCAAAAGGCCATACATACATTTAATAACTTACCGGCAGTAACAATGCATTGTCTGGCCGGTCTCTTTGTCAGTGAATTGAGAATGACTTATGGCGACACTTTGAGGTTGCTTAGCAAGCACCAGTTTGATGTATACACAGCAGTAGATGATGCATCTAGGATTCGATTGGGAGAATTTTGTATTAAGTGTGGCATGAGTCGAACTGGACATTTGAGGGGCAGAATGAAAAAAATGTTTAACCTTTGGCAAGCCGGATTAAAATTACACTATCTATCCCTTGCCACCGGATTCTTTTTTGAAAATATTAGTTTTTTTAGTGAGTTTGTTTGGAAAACGTAATACATTTTTTGTCATAAGAGATATTAAAATATTTTGTGGACATTTAAATAAAGAATTGCATACTGCAAATATGTGTGTAATGTGTTTTCTGTGTGTGTCATACTAGAGGGGTGAGCACGTGATTAAGACATTTTTTTCAAAAAATGACTCATGGGCGCTTGGAAAATGTAATAACTTTGTTGTTGTTAGAGATTTTAAAATTCATAACAAATGGTCATAGCGGTTGGTAAATAAATCTGTCCATAGCGCTACGTAATGGGGCCGTTTTGCAGGAATGTTTTCGCTCATAGCGCGCTAAAGGTTAACCAACAAGCCACTGGTACCATCAGTATAGAAACGTAAAATTAACCCGTAGCATTTATTAATACCGCAGGAGTGTGAGATGTTAACGATCTCACATTTCAGGAGCTCTGCTATATGAGGGCGTAAGCCATCTCCTCTCCCTCACAGGGGAATGAATCCAGGATCACTCATTTGCGAAACCAGTACGCTAGCCACTGTTACACCCCTCCCCCCATGAGTATGCATACACTTCAATATTTATAGAGGGAGATGGAGCAGCATTTTCCTGAGTACAATGTAGACTCATAACTAATATGTTCGTAAGTAAGAGTACTTTCCATTATGAAATAGACAAGATTGTTTTATATTAGAAACAAATATTTGTAGTTCTTCGTAGCACGGTGGTTAACGTTTAGCATGCAAGTGACAACTATGACCGCCAACATTTACCTCTTTCAAAAACACAAGTGGCGGATGTGACCGCCCATTGTTATGAACTCTAGCACATCTAATACTTTAAAACAGCAAGTTTGCTAACTCATTTTGACCAATCCTAGCTAGCCAATCCATTTGACTTCCTTTTCCGAACCGTTTGTGACAAGGGAAACATCTATAGCATTTCAACAGCGAGCGAAATATATTATATCTGTCCACATCGACGGAGCAATGAAATTGAATTAGGTTTTTTATAGACTTTTGTTTTATCGATTTTCAGTAAAATCATTATAGATTGTGATGTGAATGGTGAATTCTTGAGAGGTAAGTTGGTTTTTATATTATTATATAGTGTTGATCACGCGGCTTTCATGAGGTAGAAGCTGAAATTCAATTTTGTTTGAGTAGTTCCAAATCTTACTAGGTCTAGGGTTTCAGAGAACAATTTATGGCAAATCTATAAGGTTCATTCATTCCACAAGTGATATTATGATGTTGTGACAATAAACCACATTAATTATGTAGAATTAAGCTTTTTTCACAGGGTTCCCACTTCAGAAAATTTAAAAACCAAAAATGAATATTTTTAAATATTGTTTTTCTTGTTTTGTTTGTTATAATTCATTATTTTTTTTGTAAAAAAAATGTCTTTACCACTTTCTCATACATCTGATATCACACACACATGTACAAAAATTACACTAATGTATGCAGCATTCAATTCTTTATACATACACATATTATTTAAATGCCTCTAACAATAAAAAAATTATTGCATTTTCAAAACAGACACCACCTATTACGTGACATTTCCAAAAAATAATCCAGCTGCAGGGGAGAAATTATGTAACTGTAAACACAGAGTGCTAAAGGTTAAGTTGTGAACCTTATGCTCAAGAGGTCATGGATTCAAATCTAGCAAAAAAATCAATTTTAAAAGATTCCTTAGGATTGTCAATGAAAGTTCAAGTTATTATTAAACTAAGTTATGTGTTATGAGAAGTATTCCTTCTAGGTGGTGTGCCACTCGTTGAAAGGAAGGAGTGCACATATGGAAATATGAGCACAATGATGTCAATCCTTTACGCCTTTTCAATTCTTTTTATTTTAAATTAAAACAGTAATTTCATATTTATTACCAGAAATTAATTTGTATGAAATGATAATTTTGTATCACAAATTCAATATTAATGTAATCATTCACTATGAATGACATCATTAATTAAATGAGAATAGCAATACCCAGTAGTGTAAACAAACAACACTTGTTAATAGATAGCAAAAACTTCATTGAATTTTAACTCTGAAAATATGAGACATGACACACTATATGCAGTTTTTAGTTGTTCCCAATTTTAAATTTCACCTAAAGTTGCTGTAAATAGTGATCTCTAAGAAGCATCACATGAAATTGTTGGTCTATTCTGCACATAATAATTATATAGTTGAAGTATAGAACATAGCTTTTCAACTAATGTTGAATTTTTAGAAGTCGGATGTACATCAAATTGTATCGGCAGTGTAATGTGGACAATCAGCTTTTGTGTTAATTCTAGTTTCGTTTGTGAGATGGGCGCACTATGTTCACTATCAGCATTGACATAAGTACTTGGCATCCTTAGAATCAATTGGTTTTTTTTTTAAGAGAAATTGCATGAGTGTGTATTTGTTTAGAATTTGCCACATTAATTTCATGACACTCTTATCAACCATGGTTAATAAGACAATTTAGGTTATATCACAACATATTTACATCTTTAGTATCTGCATCTTAGTCTAAATAAGAAGCCGGGCAAAACACGCACAAAAATCAGATCAAGGAAATTATATAGCTATCTTTATGAGTAGTATATTCCAAGTATTTTTAAGTTGAACCTTTCAACTTAAAAATACCGCAGAAGACGGATGTGTTGGGCCATTGGCGCAAATAAAACGGCGACACAACGAATTTACATTCTCTGGACTACATTCTGCTGGAAATTTAGAGGACATGTCCTGCTACAAGAGAATTCTGCAGGAGTTTGAGAATGTACGCTGAAGAAGAAGAAGAACCTTTCAGGAAAAAACATGTATAGTATTTTTCATATACAAGTTTATTATTTTTAGTTTTGCTTTTTCTTCTTCTTCGTTCATTCTCAAACTCCTGCTGGATCTCCCTTTCAGCAGGACCATGGTCCTACTAGATTTCCAGAAGGATGTAGTCCAGAGAATGGAAATGCATTGTGTCTCCGTTTTATTTGCGCCAGTGGCCCGACACATCCATCTTCGGCTGAAGTTTTGCTTTTGAAGAATAGCATTAGTATATAGGCTAAGTCAAAGATAATTTTGAAAAAAAACAAACATA
Source organism: Meghimatium bilineatum (assembly GCA_034231615.1). Lineage (NCBI taxonomy): Eukaryota > Metazoa > Mollusca > Gastropoda > Stylommatophora > Philomycidae > Meghimatium > Meghimatium bilineatum. Next base: position 48,510,229 of record CM067320.1, on the reverse strand, counting down.
CAAAAAATGGGAACATTTGACTTGAAAATGTTAATATGTTGAGTACTGATCTAAATATTTCATGTGGTAATAATGAGCACACTTGATCAAAACTTGATGATAGACTGCACCATTTTCTCTTTCAGTGCAGGAAACAAGGTCTTCAAGCAGCATCATGGACTATTCAGATTTGCCCCAAACTTTGTTGGTTAGCTTTACAAAAGATATAAAATTGTAGCTGAATATCAACATATGTTGCCCTTTCTTTATCTTTCTTTTAGCATGTGCACAAAACATTAATATTGATAGGGAAAGTTTGTTTTGTCTGTATTGTTTTCATATGCTATTCAGAAACAGTTGTCACAATGACTTACTGCTCACACATTCTCACACCTGAACGGAACCAATAATATTGATTATAGCCTAATTCAATTGTCAGTGACAATTCAATGGGGTCCATACATTTCGACTGTTTTCATAAACAACTCAGAAACAGTCGCACATCTAGAAAGACTTACTGCTAACCAATTCTCACACATGAACAGAATCAATGATATTGATTATAGCCTTATTTATAGATTTGTAGTTACTGTGGATACCAAGTAGTTTGAAATTATTTTACTGACAGAAGCTGCAAGTTGTTCAACATTATGGTTGGTACTGTATCAATATTTTGACAAGATAACAGTAGTTTTCTTGATGTTTATTGATAGCCAGATCAAGTAACAGACCCTTGCCAAGTTTTTCATCAGATCTGACAGTTTTTATTTTCTCATTATGGGTAACTAGGGCTGCATCATCAGTTCCCATAGAGGAATATGTTTCCTTAGTGTTCACTTTAAGATGGATCAAGTTAAACATAGAACCCTCATGTCTTGTGTGGATTAAGATATCATCCATTGAGTTTTCACACCCTTGCTTAACTCAATTCTTGACTCAAAGCTGTCAGATATACACCAATCAAACTGGATGACAGCCTTCATATTTTTATGGAATGGGGTAATGAGTTGTAACAGCCTTGTAGAACATCCAATGGACTCAAGTACCAGGGATGCTCTGCTAATAGTCAAAAGCTTTTGTTTGGTTGACAAACTACCAAAGTGCTTCCTTGCTCTCTACATTTTTCCTAAAGCTATCTAAGAGTGACAATCATATTCTGTGGTAGAGCTAGATTTGATGAACTCACACTGTCACTCTATAAGTATGCACTCATCTAGCTTATGCAGCTGTATCAAAATTACGTTTTCAAACACCTTTCCTTAACTCGTAGTGGACCAGGGACAAAATCAGAAAATAGGGGAAAATGACAAATAGGTTTTGTCCTTGATTCTTGATTAGAAAACTGGCCTCACAGCACGTGGGGCATTCCCATAAGTGCTCCGCCTTCTGTTCCTGCAGCCATTCGACTCGATGGCGTCTCGAGTCCAATGCCGCCGAAACAGATGTCGACATCAGGGCACAACTCTGGCCCTCGCGACAGGTTTCTTTGTTGTTCCGCCCACCCACACAGTGCCTGTAACCAGTTCAAGCACAACGTTAGCCTGTCGGAACAATATGGTAACTGTTATCGAAGGTTACGACTACGGGTTTTGTCCACTACTAGTTAATGATATATCTTCTTCTTCTTCAGCGTTCATTCTCAAACTCCTGCTGAATTCTCTTGTAGCAGGAACATTGTCCTACTAGATTTCCAGCAGAATGTAGTCCAGAGAATGGAAATGCGTTGTGTCGCCATTTTATTTGCGCCAATGGCCAGACACATCCGTCTTCGGCGGATAATGATATATGATATTCCTCTTTCATTATTAAAATCATTCTTATTCTTATATAATGTAACAATTTTTGTATCTTGCATGTCTTGGTAAATTTTACCCTTTCTCCAGCATTGAACTAGTAGCTCATTAAGATGCTCATAATGGTTTGGTGAAATTTAAAAAAAATATTGGTTGCATATCCTATACAGGATGTAACCATCAACCCAGCATTTTTTGGTTGCAGTGATTTTCTAGGCAGTATTTACATTTAGTAGTTTACTATCGATTTTTTAACGGTCCAGATACACAATTGCCTGAGATGAATTTCAAACTGATGTCTTAATTCTCATTATTATTCAAATTATTATTTAGTCAAATTTTTATCACAGAAATATATAGTCTCATTGCATTTTTAGTCAATATCAACACAAGCTTGTATAAATATAATCCTGAGTGTTTGTGTGAACAGATATAAAATTGTAGAAATAAGATGTCAAACCAAAGATGCAGATTTTGCATTTAGTATGACAGATTGTGACACTTTTCCTTATTGCTTGATTTGTTGGGTAAATTTAAACAAATTGTTGAACTTAATAATTATATTTGTAAGATAATTAGTATTGAAATACTGTTGATTTCATGAACATTTCATAAAACATATCAATAATAATGTGAGAATGTTGAGATGTTCCATATCTCAGGGCATTATTTCTACTTCAGGGCAGAAAGTTCTAGTATGGTGGATGTTGTTCTTGATTTATTGCAGATTTAAAGTTTTGATTATCAAAATTTTTTTAGTTATCTCTCTTTAGGTTATTTGTTTTTAAAAGATGTATGTTAACTGCAAAATTACTTTTGTATTTTTCTTTTCTTAAAAGTTCAACATTATTGAATATTTTATATGTTGTAACCTAGTAAGTCATAACATAACCAACCAAGTGTTATGATTTGATTAAGATATCTGTGGTTGGTGTTATATATTTACAGAATGAACTGGGACATTAGACAACTTTCTTAAGGTTCCTTCATATATAATCAATGTCCATATGAATGTTTTAGAGAAAGCAGTGGTTGGCTTAATATATATATAAAGCTCTTGACAGCTCATAGCCCTTCTAATAAAAACATAGGTTCACTTCAGTTAACAAGGTGACACTAAAACCCATGTAAGATTTGTTGTCTCAAAGGCATGGTTCTTAGGTGGGATATAGATGAATGTTTAGCCCAAGAAGAGAGACATTCCAGTACAGCAGTATCCCAGGATCCTCACATCCCGCCAGGAGGTAGCATACACTTCTGGGCCAACTAGTTTATCCTTCTTCTGTCAGATCTTTAGACCTATCATCAGTAATGGTGCACCTAGTATTACCCACCACCTAGGAGTCGGCCACAAAAGGGCAAAACTTCAATGTCCGCTGGTCTGCATCTCTTTGCCATCCTTGAGACCATGAGACAGAAAACAAAAGTAAGAAATTAAGACAAGACCTTCAGTGACAATTTTTTTTTCACATTTGACAAATTATCATACTATCCCCCAACTTTCTGTAGTCACCTCCTACGACATGTCTGGAAAGAAGACAGTGGCCCTATTCATTGCATCCTAAACAAGATGTTGAGGCCTCGGTTGACACACAGACAAAGTACATTAAATACAACCACTGTTTTATGAGCTAACTGTCATTAAAACTTCTGTCAATGCATATATTTCAGCAGCAATAAGTCTTGCCCTGTATTGTTGATCAAACTCCTGCTTAATAGCAGGATCCTGAACTTTGTTTCAAAAAGATAAATGTTTAATTTTATGAATAAGTGAGAATAAGTGCAATGCCATGAACTGGAACAAATTCTACTCCAGAAGGAACTTTGCAGTAACTCTATTATAATCTGAAAGACACTGAAAAAGAAAGGGTTGATTCCCTCCCAAGAAACAAGAATAGGTCTTCAGCAGGCTTTACTACAGCAGAGTTGTTAATCCATGCTTTGTTATTCAGACAAATCTGTTGGAAGAACACTTGATCTTAAGCTGGTGTATCTCCAGGCCCTGACATAGATAAATGTCTATGCTTCCTTAGTTTATGCACATTTATAATCAAATAATAGTAGTATAGCACTACTATATTTTGTAGTCGGTGTCCCATGGCATAACACATGATGGTAATGAACATAATAATCTATATTATGTAACAATATATTAAACTAACATATAATATAGTTGTCATTAGTTCCTGTTGCATTTTAAAAATGTATGTACCTCTAAATTTGTTTGTTCATACTTTTTTTATATAAGATAATTGATTTTAATGTGTAGTGGACGTATTTTCTAATTAGATATTTGTTTATTTTTGTTTTCAAACTCCCACTAATCTCTCTTGTAGCAAGACAATGGCCCTTCTAGATTTCCAGTAAGATGTAGTCCAGGAAAAGGTGCTGTATTACTGTTTTATTTCCACCAATGGCCTGACACATCTGACTTCAGCAAATCAGATCTTTGAGTGTAGTTGACACAGTACCAAATTATATATTTAATTTGAGTTTGTAGTTGACACATTACTAAATTAGATATATTATTTGAGTGTGTGGTTTACACCATACTAAATTAGTATATGATTTGAGGGTGTGGAGAACATATTACTAAATCAGATAGGCCGTATATGATTTGAGTGTGTGATTGACAACTTAATAAATTAGATATTTGATTTAATGTTTGTTTGACACCTTACTAAATTAGATGTTTGATTGTGTGATTTATACATTAATAAATCAGATATATGAAATCAGTGTTTGGTTTACATACCCTTAAATCAATTTAGTTGATTTAATTGTATGATTGGCACTAAATCAGATCATATATGAAGTCCATTTATCAGTATTTACACATTATATAAAACAATCTTCTAGTGCACATTATCTTTTTTTTTCATTATGATTTTTTATTTTGTATAATATCTAATTATCTGACATCAAATGTTTGATAAAGAAAACTAATTAAAGGGTAAAATACCCTTCCTTCGTTATTGCTTCATGGGATACCCGGTGAGTTTTGAGGTATGTTGATGCAGATCATATATGGCTTCAACCATACATAATTTTGGTTTGAGGGTTTTAGCTTTTCTTTATTCATACTTCAGTTGTGTTTATAGTCTATATTACAAAATCTGTACATATTTTACACCAATGTATAACTGTGATATATGTTGATACACAAAAATTGTACATATATTTTGTAGTTATCATGTGTGTTTTTTATGTATTGTAAACTTCTTATTCACTACCATCCAGGGTTGTGTGTACTCTGTCTGCTCGTACAGAATATATCCACTGCCATCCATCCAGTGTTGTGTGTACTCTGTCAGCTCGTACAGAATATATATCCAGATTTAATTAAATTCATCCATATTTACCTTGAGGAAAGTACCCCTTATAAAGAATTTGAGGTAAAATCTAGATTTTTATATGTATTTATTACGTAATGATTCTTCTTACAGATAAATTATAACTGCTCCATAATCTATTATTTTTAATGCAATATAATCATTATTAACTAATAGCAAGCTTTTGGACGACAAATTAGCACAAATTCTGATATTTCACTGAGATACGGTCACGTTGTCACTACATTTGCAGAAAAAATGGAAGTCAATTGAATAACTTGCCAGATTTCAAATAATCTGGTAACCAAAATTTTAAAAAATGAGGCTTCTTTTATTGATTACAGGGCACCTTGCAAGGTGGCCTTTTTGGGGCAGTAAACTCGACCGCAGATATTTTAGATAGTGTAAACTGTTGTCGAACACACTCTACGGCTGCGTGCTAAACGTTAATCTTTACCATTTTCTCACAGATCACACATCAATCTTTCACAATCACAAAACATAATCAAAGTCCATGCCTAGTGTCATAGGCGAGCATGCTTCTCCACAACTCTCTGTCTTGTGTTGTTAATAAGCTCAGTTGGTGACTTCTTTTTGTGCCACAGTGACAACCCATCCAGAAATTTCTCTTTGTCTTCCTCTTATTTCTTCTCCTCTTGATCTTTCCTGTGGTCACTAAATGTTTTAAGTTTTACTTTCCTTACCACATGCATGAAAATCTTGATTGTCTGCTTCTAATTTTTGCTATAATTTGTAGTTTTACTCGAGCTTCTCTGAGAGATTCAACATTAATTTTCAGAGCTGTCTATGGAATTTTCATAATTCTTCTTAAAAGCCACATCTCAGTTGCCACAAACTTATCTTGGGCACTTTTCTTTACTGTCCATGCTTCACTTTCATAAAGAAAGGATTGACTGAATATAACATCCTAGTACTTTAGCTTGCGCATGCATTTATTGTTTGAGAACCCCAAGAATTACGAGCTTTTAGCTCTTACTTCCTATGTGTAGTTGGGAGGTTTATGAGCTTTCTTTTATACCCAAGAGGCTTCACCTTTCCGCTTGGTGCAATGCCCATTAGAGGAGCCTTCTATTCAGGGAAAGTACATATCCATTGCATAGAATATTGATGTGGCCTATGCTGTCCTGTTCTTGATCTCATTGGAAACCTGCCATCAGAAGTTAAAATGATGCTAAGATTTTTGACTTCATCCACTTTATTTAATTTTTCATAATTGATAATAATACTGCATTTTGGCGTGTGAAACGACCATTACTTCTGTTTTCTTCTTGTTTAGACTGAGGCTTTTATTTTTACATTCTTGTACAACCATGTCTAACAAGACTCAAAGTTCTTGTCTGCTCCCTCCAATCAGAACTGTATCGTCAGCATATCTTTGGTTATTCAGAATGTAACCTCCAACTACTATTCCTGGCATGTTTTCTATGTTTCACATAATGTCTTCTGTAAACAGGGAGAAAATATCTGGTGACATTACACATCCTTGTCTGATGCCCACCTCTTTTTTGGAATTCACTTACATTACTGTCAACCCTTATCGCATCTAATTGTTTCCAAAACATTATTCTTACTATATTTAGATCTTTCCCATCAACATTGAGTTTTTCTAACATTTTTATCATTTCTGAATGTTTCACCTTGTCAAATGCTTTACTTTAATCTATGAAGCACAAGTACATGTCATTTTGCACTTCTATTTCCCTCTCCATCAATGTTCGTATTATTAATAATAGTGCATTTCTTGTGCCTTTTCCTTCCACAAATCTACATTGCTCTACTGCAATTTCTGTTTTTAATTTTTCTCTTATTGATCTCATGATTACATGAAGTAAGATCTTGGTTATCTGGCTGATTGTTGGTGGTCTTCACATTCTACTGCACCAGGTTTCGTTGGTAAGGCTATGAATATCACCAATGTTATAGATGTTATTTAGCACTTTGGTGATTATTTCTCTCCCAGCACTTCTAATTCTTTCTTTGTAATATTATCTGGTCCAGGAGATTTATTGTATTTCAAGTGTTGTATAGCTTCTTCCACTTCTTTATTTAATATATATATATTATATATATATCTTATATATATATATATATATATATATATATATATATATATAAGATAATTGGCACATTGCTCAGAAGAGATAAAGCAGACTTAATGAAGGCAGTAATAAAGTCATTTCAAGATGAAGATAATGTCAGTGAGGCTGAGAACATACACATACAGAGAATGTTAGAAATGGGAGTATACATTTTTTGGAAAGTCCAGAAGATCTGACAATCAACACCTAACCGGGACTATGAGTCTACAAACACTAGGATGGCTGCTGGAACGGAGGGCTGAGCACTTTTGGGAATGCCCCGTGTGCTGTCAAGCTAATTTCAAGAATCAAGGGCCTTTGTTGTTGTACTTTATGTCTGTTTCATTTCTACTATCTTCTTAGAGTTTCTTAATGTATTCTTCCCATCTATGCATGATTTCATTTTCTTTTATTAACATATGTTCTTGATTTGACTTGAGGCACTCATTCTTGTGAACTACCTTGTCTACTACCTATTCATTCATTAATTTTTTTTATGTGTGTACCTTGTATTTCCATGATATTTTTCTATTTCACAACATTTTGCATTTAACCATTCTACTTTAGCTGTATTGCATTTATGATTAATTTCTTTGTTTATCTTGTTATATTCTGTAAAGTATATATTCAGTGTTCTTCTTTGTCTCATCAACTTTAATATATTTTCTGTCATCTGATCTTTCTTTGCTAGATGTTTCTTAGGTAGTAGGATCTCTGCAGATGTTTGCTGTGTAGATTCTTTTAACATCATTCACTGTTCATCAATTGTTTGTATTTTTCTCTGTGGACACATATACATCACACACACATCAATGAAACTTACATCACAACATTCAGTAACCATTCATGTATTTCCATTTTTAAAAAAACAATTGTATAAAATACTCCAAAAACAGAAAAAGTTTTCCAAATTTTCTGCATAAATAAAATAATGTAAAAAGAATGTAGTGTTGGGGAGAATAATGCAGTAGTTTAATGCCGAGTGCTAAAGGTTAACACAGTTAAAAATAATACAAAAACAAGGGTTTATTACTGTAGTTTACCGAGTAGATGGACAATGCGGAATAAGCAGGAACTGTAAGATTAACACTTTACTGACTAGTAGTCTGCAGTATAGAGCAACCTGGTGTATGATGGCACATTTTTTGTTTTAGTGTATTCTGACAACTTGATGGGTAAAACCTGTCATGTAGCAATTTTTACAAAAAGGTCATCAAAAATAAGGAATTACGCACACAAACGAGCTAATAACCTCTTCTTTCTCTCCCCCACCTCCTATGCCAGGCAGGGGAGTTTAATTTTCAGTTCCAGACTCTTAACATTATTTTTTTCTGTTGGGGGTTTTTCCAGAACTGTTGCAAATCCCAGTTGACTGATGTACTCACTGTGGATGAAGAGTGCAATCACAAGAGCTGGACAGTCTTCTAATTAGAGGGGACTTTAATCGTGGCAGTCTTGAGGCATGCTGCTGATGGAAGGATTGCTTAACTTTCATTAAGCCATGTATAAGTCTTCAGTAGGCTTCACCACATCTCATATCCAACCTTTTTACTTCATTACATCTGAGATAATCTCATATCCAACTTTCTTATTTCATCACAGCTGAGATAATGGATTGGGTTGAAATAATCGCATATCCAACCTCGTTAGTAGCCTTCTATGATATGCATGGTAGATGGCAGTGTTGCTATTCTTTATTTTATTTTCAGCACCTGTAACACACAAATGAAATGGTGAAGGTATAAGAAGACAAACAATATATATCTTTGTTCAATGTTTTCCTGTGTACATATTCTGATTGTATAATCCAGTTTTGCAGCTCACTTGAAGCAGTGCATTTCTGTTCCTTGTGCTTAAATTTAAAATACTTGTACAACAATAGTTTTGTAACAGCTTTATCAGACCTCAGCAATAAGGTGATTTGTGTAGAGAAAATTAAGTTGATGAATACATCCTGCCTATTTGATTTATTTGAATTGTTATATATAAAGTGCTCAAATTTTAGACATGTCATTTATTATTGTATTTTACCATTCATGAAAGAGTCATTTTCAGTAAAAATTTAATAGTTTAAAGTGACGTTCATTCAGAAATGAGTTTGTGAATGTTAAAAACACAATTAATTAGGATGTGTTAATATAATTGGTAGATAATTACTTTATAAATGTGTTAAATATTATTGATAATATTATTGGGGAGGTCGGTTTATGAACGAGTGAGCTTATAATCCTATAGTCGACAACTTGTATACTTCTAATTTTGACTGCGTACAACAGCTGACTGTGTTATTGTGATTCAGTCGGCTTGCGATCGAGTGGTCTTTAGAACGAGTGTACACGGTAATTAAATTTTCAGTACACAAAAAATCAGCACAGACACAGAAATAAATCACATTTTTTGGTAGAGAAAATCAGTACATAAATTACCATATATTTCTGAATATGACCGATCTGTTTATAAAGGATGTAACTTTAATGTCCAAAATGTTACCAAGTCTGAAACCCGTGTATAGACCAAATATAGAAAAATAATACAGCTAATAATACTGTGGAATCCCGTTATTATAAGAATGAAGGGACAGGTGAAATATTGCTAAAAGGAAAATAACAGAAACTTTAGCAAGGTAAGACGAATGTCATTTCTTCCATTTGCCCCACCAGGTATTTACATGTTATATTTAAAATACATCAAGAATAATATAGTGCAATCTTTGCCCGGAAGTATAATCAATCAATAAATGGCATACCAAGTGACGTAGATGATCACATTTCTCCAAAACTCTGTCTTTTGTGTTGTTAAGTTCATTTAGTGAGATTTTTTGTGCCACAGTAACAACTCATCCAGAAATTTTTCTGTCTTCTTCTGTCTCTTCCCCCTTGATCTTTTCTGTGGTTACTAAATGTTCAAGTTTTGCTTTTCTCTTCCCATGCCCTAAAAATCCAGATTTTCTGCTTCTAATTTTTGCTATAATTTGCCATTTTACTCCAGGATCTATGAGAATTTCTACATTAGTTTTCTTGGCTTTCCATAGAATTTTCATCATTCTTCTTAAAAACTACATCTCAGTTGTCTCCAGTTTATCTTGGGCACTTTTGTTTACCGCATTGCCAGCTTAATAAAAATCTGTAACCACCTAGTAACAGAGTGTTCTGAGATATCAGATTCATTCATTGCTGTCTTAGCAACAAAGGTTTCCTTATATGATATATATATATATAAGATTCATTCATTCATTGCTGTCTTAGCAACAAAGGTTTCCTTATATGATATATATATATATATAAGATTCATTCATTCATTGCTGTCTCAGCAACAAAGGTTTTCTTATATAATATATATATAAGATTCATTCATTCATTGCTGTCTCAGCAACAAAGGTTTGCTGCAACAATTTCATAAATGATAAAATGAATGGATCATGTCAACTTTTTAGCATGCATGTTTCTGCTCTTGATTTCACTGTCTTTATTACACATGAAGGCACATAACCAAATGATATCAGGGTACAAAACCAGAGGATGACCACAGAAAAGATGAATAGAAAACGTCAGGGACAGCTTGAACAAACACGGTCATAGCACATCCATGGCAACACATCTGCCCTTGGAGCACAAGCTCGAGCTCCAATCATTCCCTACGCTTAACGACAAGAGTAGATAACAAACCACATGGGAAAATACAATAGACTGTCTTTATTAACATTACTATAGTTTTGAGATATAAATACTTACATTTTACAAAAGTAGTATTGTGATAAGATTTTTTCCAACAGGCTTAAATAAGTGAAGCTGCATTTCTTCTTCAGCGTTCATTCTCAAACTCCCACTGGATATCTCTTGTATCAGGACCATGGTCCTATTATATTTCCAAAAGGATGTAGTCCAGAGAATGGAAATGTGTTGTGTCGCCGTTTTATTTGCACCAATGGCCCAACACATCCGTCTTCGGCGGAAAGCTGCATTTAATCAACTTACTCTAGCTTTCAGATAAATGTGGTGCGTAAAAGTGAATACTTTAAGTTGATTTATTGTAGAGACCATATTAACACCAACCAATGAGACACAATGAAAAAACAAGGTTTCTGCCTATATACCCTCCCTCTCCATTTTTAGCATGTTTAGTTTAGTTGTGCAGTGACCAAATGATCATCAACAATAGCACTGCCAGGTTTCATTTGAACACACCTCACCTGTGAGTAAATTGGAAATTGTATTTCTAACTTGAAACATTTGACTTTGCCCATGAGTTTCATTGGCTGTTGACACAAATTATAGACTAAGTGACCAATTAAAATTAAGGGAAAAGTCAAATGTGTCGCTTTAGAAGGAACAACCCGATAAGACAGCAGGTCAATGTAAGACAGTCATGCTAAATCATGACCTTAGACACATCTGTTCTGAATAGAGCTTTGTCCAAAAGCATTGTCAGTAAACTTGCCACACTGTTTCTGGTGTAAAAACTCACCTGCATATGATGGAGTTTTTTTTTGCAACTTTTCAAACACACAACAGCGATAAAAAGTTCAGAGACTAATTTTTTCCAGAAACAAATTGTAAATAGCGCACCATACAGGGATATGTACTTAAATGCATGCGCTATAATCGGTTTTAAAATAATTAAGACAAGTTAAAATAATCGAGTTATAAATAAAGAAAGCAAAAGACAAAGCATGGGAAGAATACAAAACTTCCTTTGACGCCAAGCGAGACACATGGATAAAACAAAACGACAAAATAATCAGGGATTTTTAACAGTGTCATTAAACTGGGAAATTATTTAATACGGTTTCGTTTTAACGGGATTCCACTGTATAGACATAACACTTTTGGTAGAGAAAGCGGGAATTATATTTTTAAAATTTGTAAATTAGCGCAGAAATTAAATGTTTGGTAGAAAAAAAGGCAAGCATTAACAACTTTAGTAGAGAAAGTAATAACAGAAATAAATTAATTATATAGCCTGTTCTCTAATTAATTAAAACTTTTACTGGATGACGTTTAGATTATTGTTGCATGAAGTTTTTCAGTTAATATCATTTGCAGCAGAAGTTATATCGGTGTTTGATGTATGTCAATAATGATTTAAACATTTGAGACCCAGATAGAGCTGCGATAGGTCGTCATGTTTTGTCTTTACAGTTTTGTGTATCACTAACGGATGTAACATCTTCATGATTAAAGTGAATAATTATAAAAAAGGAAGTCTCCTGTGTTTTAAATGTAGTTTTAATATATAAATTCTGAAAGTATTTTTTGTTTGTGAAAGCCAAGTGAAACATTGTGCTACTTTCATTAGTCTTTGAATTCCGCTTATTTCCTTACACACAATTGTAACATCAATGTTTACAAACTATTTTTTGTTTATGGTCAACCTCATAAATATTGGTGCGCCCTCCCACCCCCATCTAGAATAATAAGTAAATAAAATAATCTTCTTCATTCGTTCACTTGAAACATGTCTATATCTGTAATTCTGTCTCCTGAATAAAACTCACTTTCTTTTGTAGTTCATACAGTGGCCCATAGCTTTGATTCCAGTGTTGTTTCCTCTGACCATATATATATGTCTGCCTCAGTGTTTCATGCTCAGAATATTCTTGAAGTATATGTTTGGCACTCTGTGCTGCCTGTACACATAGCTGTGTTGCTAATCTTGAACTGTGTATACATGTGACTGCGGAGTTGGTTGTGTTCTGTTCTGAGGCGTAGAATTATAACTTGTTCTGATCTGTTCATAATGTGATAGTCATCTTGTGTTGGTGGCTTTCATATTGACTTGATCATCTGTTTTTTCTGATGGTAGATGATTGGTATATCTGGTTGGTCTTCTGCAGCACCTTCCTTAGCCAGTTGGTCTACTTTATCATTTCCTGGTATTCCACAGTGAGAGGGTATCCACTGCCTGGTTACCCTATACTGGTTGGTAAGACAATTCATTAAGTAGTTTTTGCAAGTCTGTTAGTTTTCCAGAGGAGAGAGCTTGAAGCTCTGACCTTGCATCTGTCAGGAATACCAACGGCGGTAGGCCAGAGTTGGAGTTCAGCAGTTTTTTAGTTGCCACACTAATTACCTGGATTTCTGCATCATAATTATTGCAGAATTTCCCTGTCTGTGTTCTGATCGTATCTCTAGGCTTGTGTGGATATTCTATATATACACACCTGCACCTCCATTCCTCACTGCATTCTGTGCTGACCCATTTGTGTATACTCTAAAATAAAATATAACAATGATTAAACATCAATTTTACGTAGCAGTTTTGCTGTGTATTGTTTCCACGTAAAATTGCTATTTAACTCTTTTTATATTTTGTGTAATATATTTACATACCAATTGGTGCACAGTTTTACTGCAGTTTCCCATTAACTCAATCTAACATAAAAACCAACCAGGTTCTGAAATTATATATATATTGTTGTTCGTCCATCACAAGTGATGATGACCATTTGTTACATCCACTTTTGAAAATTCAATTTTAGTTATGTCCTTGATTATGAGTTCGTAGATGGCTAATGAGCCCTATTCGAGCTGTAAATGTCCTTGGACAGTTTGGACATGGAATAACGACTGTAGACGGATCTTGGTCTATCCGTGACTTTCTCGCTGCTCTCCGCATGAATGTGAAAATCACTTGCACTGGGGATTTTGATTAAAGCGAAGAAGAGTTGTGCAAAGCGTCGCCCTCATATATATATATATATATATATATATATATATATATATATATATATATATATATATATATATATATATACATATTCAAGACATCATAGACCTTCTGAAAATTACACTAGAAGAAGCTCGGCAGCTTGCTTAGAACCGAGAGGATTAGAGAGTGGCAGTGAGGACAATGTTCTGTAAAGCACAGAAGTGTGTGCGTGCACCGCAGCCATAATATATATATATATATATATACAGTAGGTTGTCATTGCTGTCTGGATGCTTGTGATAGGGATTGAATCTGTTGCCCTAGCAGTCATAAACTCTATCTGTATCTCTCCATCACAAAGCCTGACTAATATAAGTATTTTAATTACCTGGTAACCACCTCAATTCTTCTTCAGAACTTGGTCAGAATGGATCTACTTATGATTCAGATGAGTTTCACAAGCAATTTTTTAATGGAATTTTAGAGAATGAGTATGAATCAGACATTGATGGGGAATTAGTTCAGGATTTAGGAGTTGAAAGTAGCGATGATCTGTAGTGTGGGCCTAATTCATGACGTGCATCCCCCTATACCCCCTAGACCTAGTAACTATTGAGACTAGTCAACACAGCTGATCTATGTCAATATTGATCAATTTCATGAGAAATTAGGTCCTGCAAAATGACATTGATCCAGATTACTCTGCTTTCGATTAGGCCCATGTTTCACTATTTCTACATGAGTCATTATTTGACGTACACGCAGAACAAACCAATGTGTACACTGGTATCCAAATTTTCGTAAAAACCAGATCTATCTTGGAAGCTTCTTTCTACAGATAATATCAAGGGTTTTCTATATAAGGGAGACTGCTTTGCAGCTTTTCATTTGAATTTTAGTTTAGTAAAACGTACTTATTATGGCGTGGTACATGACTTTCAACCGCTTACGCTAGTCTAAATTGGCTGTATCAGAGCTTTTTACCATTAAAAATAGCGGAGGCCATGGTAATACAGTTACCATGACCTCCAGGAACAAACATTTTCATTTGAACATTTATCAACTAAAAATTTGACACAAGTAAATGAAGCTGATAGGAAACTAGTGCTCATATTTTTTCCTCTCACTTGTTACATAACAAGTAAACCTGTCTTACATGACATTCACAAAGATATGTTCACAGATCAGTACCTCTTCCATTTATCTGTAAATTGGAAAAAAATTAATTGCTATTGTATTTTTTATTTATCTTCTTGCACAATGACTTCTCATTGTTGCTGAACTATTCCACTTCCTCTGGGAATTAAGCTCTGAGTTTTTCCTAATTGGCTGGGACTGAAAAGGTTAAAAACATCATTTTCTTGTTCACAAGAAAAGTAAGTGGATGCTACAAATCTATTACATTTCTCTAATTACAATATGCCATCTTTAAACTGGAAGTTCTCTTTAACAACTTTCAGCACTGCTTCTGCAGAATCGAGACACCCATCTAATGTTGACATAGAGAAAGCATCCCCAGCCAAAATAACAAGTGGATTTGTAGATAGAGTAACACATCCAGGTGTTCCTTCATAAGCGCTGTGGATCTGGGGAAAAATAAGACCATGTTCTAAAGTTATCACTAAGAAGTCTTAATAATCTCAAGTCTTACTTTTGTCTCAAGTGTCTTTAGTAAGCACCATCTGCAGGATGATGTGATGAGTATAGTCTGTTTAAACAATTCTTTGTATACATATGTGGAGATGAGTTTTAACTGCAGGTTATCATCAGTGCACATCAGGCAAGCCCACAAGTTCTTCAATCCCTATATCAGTAAATCCATAAGTGCAGTGGCTAACAGTTTCAGTTTGATGCTGATTTATCAGTCTCTTAGTACATCTATTATATTTCTCTTTACAGGCTGCCCTGATCTTCACACCAATCTCACAAGGTTGAGATTGCTGTGTATGAGAGTCATCGTGATTCACACTTGTGAAAATCTTCTGAGTGGACAAGGTCCCTTAATTCATTAACTATATTGATCCATTGATGTACCTTTTGACACTGGGTTCGTTTCATTGCCCTCAACACTGACATATTCATGTCCTGGCATAAATATGAAGTAAAATTTCTGGTCATAGATTGTGTCAATAACTCCCCCCATTAACAGTGGATGACTTCAAATTCGCAGAGCATGTTCATTGATTCACTAAGTATGTGGGCTGCAAAGCGTGCAGCATTGCTTTCATGCGAACCCAGGGTTGGCAGATAACCAAGATTCTAAAAGTACCTCCTTGTGGGGTACCTGAAAACAGAAATACAGAAGCTCATGCTGTGTTGCTAGTCAACACTTTTAGGGATCATGCCCGTGAATGTAAAGGCTGCAGGTGGAATGAGAATTTGCTGCACTGAAACAAACAATATCTCCGACACCTCTGCGCCAAAACAGACACTGTCGACACACAGTGAAGCAATGCATTATGGCTTGATCAGCTGAAATACAGATGCACATGAGGGGCAGTCACTGCTGATGTCCCGATCGGGGTAGATGTCACGCATATCAAGAGTCATACGCAAGTTTCCATAATCCATATGGACAACATATTGAGTACAATGAGAGGGTGCACAGCGCTAGAGGGAAGCGTCACAAACAAATAGAATGGAGAAAATACTATATGGAAATCACAACTAATAGTACTGTTTAGCTCAAGAACAAGTGTCTAGTCGCAGGTGCTCCTAAATATGTATAGAGACTCAGACTTGGTTTATGATGTGAATGATATCTCAGCTAAGAGAGCGAATGAACACTGGCTGAATTCTGTCAAGTTTTTCCTATACCAGAATCACAAATAAGAAAAGGGTCAGTACCTGATGGGCACAGGGATAATATGTCTAATTAAGTGAGACAAGTTCACTAGCAGCAGAACATCTCGTGCGAGATAGATGTAGTCAACCCAAGCCTAAATCCCTGATTATTGCCTCCTCTGAGACTGCTACCCAGGGACATTTTGGCCTACAAAGTACAAGAGCACAATGGAGGATAAGCCGTCACGGCATAGAGTCAATACATTCGTAGCCTGGTGAAAGATAAGAAGGCTGTCACAGGCTAATGAAGCCAACCCAAATTAAAGGCATGCTGAAATCATATGTGCTAGGCCTACATGGTGAAAACTGAATGGTAGCACAATGAACTTCATGTTCCCCAGAAGAAATCAAACACAATTTGTGATGATTAAACGAGATTGAACGCAAACAAGCAAATAACTAAGTATACATGTATGAGAATTGTCCTATGACAGTGCCTCTGTCACAGCCTTTATATCCATTGTAAGACTGCTTGGGGTTGTAGTGAAGGCATTGCTTCTTTCTTTGACAGTTTTCTCACTGCACTGTGCAAAAAAAGCTCCGAAGAAAACGGGGACATGCATGAGTGGCTAAAACTGCATGCTACGAGGTTAATATAATAAAGATAAATTGAGGCTACTCTAGCCGATCAAAGTGATACACACTTTTCTACTTCATAGTTGAGCGGCAGACTACATAGATGAAGATACTTCCAGAGAACAAAGAGTGGTGACACTGTTTACCTGCCATACATGTCATAAGACATGACCAAGGTTTTGGGGAGGAGTTCGTTGTGTCATCTCACGTGAGGTCACATTGACCCAGAAGCCATGTTGAATTCAGATATGTCAGTCCAAAAAACCCAGCTGTAGACGGGGCTTGATGAAATATAGACATCTATTTTGTTTTTTATTTTGTTGTTTTCTGTTGTTTGTCTCTTGAAAAAAGGTTCAATTTGAGCCGATATGTGGAGAATTGTCCTGTTTAGTTTTATTGTATGTTTTTTATATATACTTTTTTATATATTTTTATTAATAGTCAAGGTAAGTGTTTTAGTAACCTGTTTAATTCATTTTGCTTGACTTTGTTCATTAGGTTACTGCGGCACCATCCACTTTGTCGGACACCCTCTGACCATTTGGTTATTTATACAAGTAATCTCCATTGCAAACAAGTTGTCTCAACACTAAAATTCTGAAATTTCATAACAAATTAGTTTGACGTGAAATTATCACAAAGTAAACACACAGAGGAAGAGTGAACTCCAAACTGCACATAGGTCACAGTTTTAAATTAACCCTGGCAGAATCAAAATATATATGGATCCTAGTGAAACAAGTAAAAAAAGCGACTCCCATCAACTAGTGGTCAAATGGTTTTTACAATCCAGAGCGTACTTCTCCAT
Source organism: Meghimatium bilineatum (assembly GCA_034231615.1). NCBI lineage: Eukaryota > Metazoa > Mollusca > Gastropoda > Stylommatophora > Philomycidae > Meghimatium > Meghimatium bilineatum. Next base: position 48,492,150 of record CM067320.1, on the reverse strand, counting down.
CATTACCGAGGGTGCAAGAAAAATTGTATGTGACATCAGTCTATAAACCTATATAAAATCTATCTCATACGAGAGAGGCTTGAAACTTTTTATGTGTTGTAACAACTGTTTGCACTATCTAAATGAATTTGAAAGCCCCAGAGAGCTATTTCAAGTGCAAAATCTTACTTAGGGCCTATTATAATGCTAAGCCTAGATTTACATTACTTTCTACATGTCATTAATTGCACCTTTGAAATCTTTGATATTTTCATGGTGAATACCCATACTCAATGTCTATATCTGTATTTCACACATGCAGCCATTTTGGACCAATGTACTTTCCCTGATGAGCTATTTTTTGCAATGGCATTGCCGTATTTTTTATCTACCATAGCGGTTTCAACAATATCGAAAAAGGCCACCAAGGTTCTTAATGCAAATTCATTGACCATCGAATTTGGTCCATAAAGTGTTACTGGATTCCACAGTATTTGGTCCGTTACTGGATTCCAGAGTATTATTAACGGTATTATTATTTTTTCTACTCTGTCTATACAGAGGTTTTTTACTTTTGTCGCAATTTGGATATTAACCTTCACCGAGCCTATATTAATCGCAGCCGCCGAGAAACAAAATGGCCGCGCGCGCTTTTGGCGGTCCGGCCCACCCAACGATAATATCGTGAGATTTACACGTACCACAGTCCGTGCACATAGCTGGGGACATGCGCAGTCGAAGCCGGTACATCCCCCACTTCCGACATGATCGTTTTTGAGAATGGCTAGCTATTCGTAAAAGTTTAAGAGCAATTAATCTGACCACATCTGTACACCGGTACGATGCCATGATGATGGATCGGTTTTACAGACCTTTATTTCATCGTATTTCGAATAAAATAACATTGAATCGTGGCTTGAATCATGGATTATTAGGTTATTTAGTTTCACAGCAGTGAATATACAGAATGCCGTGCTGGTTTGGGGACTTGTACGTTTGATATCGAATATTTTGAAGTGGCAGAAAAAATAACTCTAGGCCTAAGCTCAAAGAACGATTTTACTGCAAATCTACATGTTTTATACAGTTCCCCCGGCTATATTTTGATAATTTCGCAGTGAAAGAACATAAATACAACAGATTTGCGTGATTTAGTTGACAGTGTTGCCAAGGAATTCGATATGTAAGGTAAGTTATTTTTTTTTCTTATTTTTTCCCTCTTTATTTGTTATAAAATATGTTTTTTGTGAAAAACGTCTTTACCACTTTCTCATACATCTGGTATCACACACACACGTACATAAATTACACCAATATATGCACAATTCAATTCTTTATTTATATGTGCAAATATTATTTAAATATCTCTAACAACCAAAAAATTATCACATTTTCAAAACAGTCACCATCAATAATGCAAATTTTCAAAAAAGAATCCGGTGGCAGGGAGTCGTTTTGTATTTTTTAATCTGGCTTGCTAAAGGTTAAGTCACGTCCTCAGCTTATAGGCCTAAAAGGAAACATATGGTACAGTTTCTCTGTAACCAAGAGGTGTGGTGTCATTCTGACCAACATCACATTCATAGATTTGGTCTTGTACCTATCTCTAAAGCTAAATCAACCCAGGTGCTGTTTGTAATGCTTCCCTCAACTAGGAATTTAACAATGTATCACAGGCTAGGAAGTAAAAGTATTAATCACTGTGTAAACACAGTCCTACACATAAAATATCTACAAACCTGTGAGTACCGCCATCTTTTCGACACAACACTTAATGGTTCTTCCAGTCCAGGCAGTATGTTCCAGACATGTCCTAGTATCTCATTTTTGACTATTTGAACATCATCCTCTAGATGAGCCAGTCCAAATGGAACACTAGTGTGAACAACTATAGACTGGCCTTGGCTAGGATTAGCTGAAAATAAAGCACAAACCAATTTGGTATGTAGTTTATTATGTTGTAACTAGGACTAGGGAAATGAACAGAGGACATTTTTAAGAGAGAGAGAAGAAAAATCTTGCATGTTCCTAATCTCATAAAATTAAGATGAAACTTAGTATTAACACAATTGTCAGCTCTGAGATAAAGTGATTAGAGAGCACACCTCACATATACAACACAATTGAACTTGATCTGTTCAAAAGTTGATCGTCCACATTATACTAGAATAATATTGGAAGTATTAGTGATTCCAAAAAATTCAAAAATAGTTAAAAATCTATGTTTTATGTAGGACATTCTTCAATTATATAATTTAACACTTTCTCTTTTTATTATTAAACAATAAAATATTTTACTATTATTGTTAAATTTAATATGAAGTCAGTTCTTCTCCAGTATTCATATATTATACATCATATTGAGATTTCATAAAATAAGTAGTCAGTTCAAGTAATTTTACACTTCCATACAGTTTTTCAAGAAAAAAGATAGGTTAACACCAGATGTTGTTTCCTTATTAATACATGATGAGCAACAAGTTTGAGTGCTTCCCTCAATTTTCAGCCATCATGTACATAAAAGATAATTTTCAATGCATTGACAGCCTTGTAACTGATTAAACCAACATGTGCTGGTTGTTAATATATTTTTATTTAGTCCCTTTCTCAAACTTCAACAACGATATCAAAATCATGGAATATTATATGCTTCATGATCTAGTACTTTCAATTTTCTCACTATTATTTATATAAATTTATCAGAAAAATATTGCTTTTATTCTCTTAGATCTTCTGAAATGTTCTACTTCTCTGTGCATCATTTTTTAATATAGTGGAATCCCTCAATAGCACATTCTTTTATAACAATTTTCCCCTCTTTAACCTTTTGAGGGTGGAATTATTTCCAGGGTTTGGACGTAATTAATTTCAGGCTAAATTTATTTACTACAACATGATTTAGGCGCAAGCTTTCTGGAGACAAAATATGATCTATGGAAGGTCATATAAGGTATCAAAAGAAAGATAACTAAATGTGGAATCCATATACAATATAAAAATATAAGAATTTTAACAACAAAAAACACGAATTATACCACAAACAGGAATGTTATATGAAAATATTTTTTCAATAGTTTGTTCTACTCACCCTCAAGTCTACTTGTCTTCAAATGTTGATATCCAATCTTACTAAAGTAGATGCCTTCATTGTCGATTTACTGATCATAATTAGTTTAATTGAAGTAAATCTATCAACTGTGTGGTGTTTTATGCCATTTTTGTGTGTTTCATGTCAAATTTCAGAACTGAACAAATTATTCCCAAGTATTGGATTTTCAAAGTTGGAACTTTATTCCACTCAATACTATCATTAGGACTAGCAGTACAACATACTTCATGCTCCCAGGTGGAAATCATATGATTTATTCATTGTGGTTATAAGAGAACAATCGCAGAAGAAAAATAATCATTAGATCTAACTTTATTTTCTGTATAACATAGTGCAATATTATCATTGCTGTCACTAGGCCTATCTGATTCTTCAGAAACAATAGCAGTGGGAACAGTTCTATAATTTTGTTGCTGTTTTTCCCGTACCAGATTAAGTCCCTTACTATATTAGAAAAATATTTATTTTCTGATTTTCAACAAGTCGTAATCTCCACTGTCAAAAATCTAAAACACTGTTGTTTTCTGACACATCACTTGAAATAATATCTCCAATTATAAAACTCAAAGAATAATAAAGCTTGATGTTTGCTAAATCTTTGAACTCCCTTACTAATGGAAAATAAAGCCATTTTGTTATTTCAGAATTTCTAAATTGCTTCTTTGCTGAACCTACCTTGTTCGAATTAAAATAAATGTTGCATGCCTCTAATCACACAGTACCACAATGGTTTCCTTCCATTGGCCAGATTTATAAATGTTAAACAGCTAAATAAGTTAATACAAATTCATTTACGATCCAAATGAAGCAAATTTAGATGGCATATCAGCCAGATTGATATATCACAGATATGTCCGGAATGGGGGTTTGATCTGGAACGATATATTATTTTTATGGGCGGATTGAGTTAAAACACTTTTCAATATCCCCAATTACAGTTATTCTGTATTATTTGTACTGATCATTTCTGTTATTACATACATATTTTATTGGTCCAAGCGAAAATGTTATAACGGTATAGTGAAAATCTATAATTTCAAAATTTAAATTTTTTTTAGTAAAGTTTTGTTGTTTTTTTTCCCTCAGACAATTCATTAAAATTTTTAATCTCTCTATTTTTATTTATCCAGCCATAGCAATTCTGGAAAAATAATAGTGGCATGACACTGACCACATGACTTCTGGCATGACATTGGTAACAAAAATATTCAGACTTTACAATATATTTCAAATGTGTCTTAGCATTTTGAAAAGAGTCTTTACTTTACTTGAAATTTATTTCAGAATTGATTTCAAATATGGTAAAATGGGTTCCCATACAAACTCTCTTCTTTGGTAAATTACCACAAATTTTTTTTTTGCTGTTTATTTGTCTTTACCAACCCTGTGTTGCCAGAGTCTGAGAGAAGCAAAGAATTGCAACACTGTTCCCTGCCAACATGTCATATAAGGTGACTAGGGAAGTTTTGTGGTGGAGTCGACTGTCCCATCGATAGAGAGACAACATGACCCTGAAGGTGTGCTGAAAACTGATATTTCAGGACAAAAGGCTCAGAAATCACAACAAAGCTGTAAACCATGGCACAACTTATTCTGTTCTTTAGCCTATACCCTGCTAATCTGCAGTAGTTAAAGAATAAATACAGAACAAGCATTTGTCTTGTTCAAGTTCTTGGCAGATGTTCAATTTATTCTTGACATCTCTATTTTTGCTATTAATTTCATATGACTTCTCTGAATTCTTCTTCTCTCTGATAATTTGTGTGTGTGTGTCTGATCTCTGTCTACTTCACAAGTTTTCCATCTTTGAGGGATGCGTTGTGATCGAAGATGGAAAAATGTGTTGACTCAAGTTGCGAGGTTCATCTCAGTGGACCTGGTTCAAATCTTGTTTACTTCATTATGATTTTTTTTCTTTAATAATAAATCCTTGATGCTTCTATATTATATTATTCATGATCTTTACTTTTCTGTTTTCTTTAATCAAGAAAACCCTGCATAGCCTCAGATGATAACAGCAGAAATAGTTTTGCCCCACATATCAAAATTATCATGGAACAAAACAACGGAACCTTATTTTGGTAAATCTAATACATTTATATGTATTAGAAACACTGTACCAAAATAAGAAATGAAGTCTGACCACCTAGCAAAATAGAAATTAATCATGTTTTAAAAATGACATAATTGTAACAAATTGTCATAAAAGCTTAAATCATGAAACAGTGGAAGCAAACACAATCAACTGCAGACTCAATCAAAAATTGTGAAAGAAGACACAATCAACTGCATACTCCACCACTCAATTTTTTGCATAGAACAGACCATTGTCTTAAGACTGTACAGAATATAAGAATGAAAAGTCAAGAACGGTTACAATATCTGTAGACTTGTGAAATGTGAAGACATTGCAGAATACTTTTTTTTTCTTTTTATATTTCATTTTTCTTTAAGTTTCTAATCTACAAGAAATATAGTTCAAAACTATAGCCTACAGAGAAATCAATACTGCATAGTCTGAGAATTTCTAATGACTACAATCAGTTAGTTAAAACTGTTGGCACTCTGATGTTTGATGACAGATAAAATAATTATCACAACAAAGAAGAAACATATTCAAGTTTATTGCAACCTACCCACACCACGTTTAGCTTGATCAATGGCAATATATCTCACACAGGGATTATCAGAAACATACTTGGCACACCAAGGGTAATTCAGGTTTGTATTTGGTGGGAAGAACAAACCTACTGCGTACCGAGATGAATATGTCACATTCTGCAGTTTTTTCTCCACGTCTGGATGATTTCCTATCCAAAATGAAAAGATCTTGATTAAAAAACTGTATTAAAAAATACAGTAAATAATAATCAAAGTACCAGAAGATATCTGACAAAAAAGAAGAGTTCTGTAGTAAAACAAATAGGAAGTGATACCACTTAAAGTTTAGATCATAGGGTGCTACTTATACTTATAGTAAAGTACTAATAAATAAGTGGATAAGTGCAAATAATAAATATAAAATAATTGTGAATGGAAAAAATTATCTTTCTTCTTTTGTTTATCCATTTATAATTATTTTCCATTTATTATTTACACTAATTTATTAGCATTTTAGCATTTGTAGAAGTAAAACTGTATTATCTGAAACTTGAGTGTTATCATTTGAAAACAAAAATTTGCTTGAATATTTTCTTTGAATTGTCTGTACGCATTGTGCAGACACTACTAATTTTACCTTAGAAATACATTATAGTTTATATCCCCTGAAGCAGACTTATAGATATAACTTCACTAAAACATTGTTTTGCAGTAAAATATTTCCAATTCTTTTAAGAGTTTTTCCTACAAAATATTTTATCACTTGTTTGGAAAAGCTTTTTTGAGAAAGCCATATTTCTAGTAGTTTTGTTGTGTCTATAGGGGAGGTTGTTTACCATAATTTTATTTTACATAGACATATCTTGTATAGCTAAATATGTTCCTAAAGAGAAGCTTAACCCTTTGCTTAGTCACGAACAACAGATATTAGGTATGATGGTGACAAGCTATTTTTAATGAAATATGCATACAGTGATATTAACAAACACATTGAAAACACTAGAATCATCACCAATGTTTCACATGAATTATTAAATACAACTTGGCCACAGATTAATGCATAAAAAATAAACCAAAATAATGAAACGAACAAAAACATATTTCTCAACTATAAATTATATTAATTAGAAAACACCAAAAGTACTATTAACCTTCAATCCATGACACAATAACTTTAATTCACACATAAACTGTATATATTTAGAAGAGCTGTAAATATCAATTTCTAAAATGAAACATATAGTTCTATTTTTTTCCCCTGATTTAGTCTCAATCTATCTAAACATAATTCATGTTTAACGGCCATAGTGATCACTTGAGTAGAACAGGGGCGTCTTCAAGTGATATAGCCCAAACTCTACCTCCTTCAACTATTCTTCTATCTAGCCTTCACGAGTGGAGCATAATCGCTGTCAGTATGTAACAGCAACCACACCTCTGAAACCACTTCGGCGTGTTAAATCAGTGAAGGCGGCAAATGGGATCTGTGCCCATAGCCTCTGATGTATAGGTCCATGTCTGCCTAGCATGTAAAGTCTGGATGCAGCGTACTGCGCAAAGGAGCTCAACCTAAATGGGCCACTGGGCAGAAAGGCGTCATTCAGCTAGCGTCATAGAGCGTCAAAGAGCACGGTGAGACAGTAAGGCACCCTGGTCATCTACTGCACCCCGACGACACACACTCAGTCGTCTTGATTCGTCTTGCCACTGAGACCATATGTGTAGGGGCGAGAGAGTGAGGTTGACGACAGTGCGCAACTCTCCCTCACTTTAATCCAATTTTCATAGCGCAAGTCATGGCTTTCTGCTGACTAGGTCCCAACTCCGCTGGACTGGCCACATCGTCCGTATGCCAGACAAGTGCCTTCCAAACAGATTATTCTATGTGGAGTTGTGTGAAGGTAAACGTTTAAGTGGAGGGCAGAAAAAGCGCTTCAAGGATCACCTAAAAAGCTCTCTCAAGAACTGCAGCAACGATCCTAGCTCCTGGGAAACTACAGCACTTGATCGCTCAGTCTGGCACACCCAGATCACTGCTGGAATCACGAAATTTGAAAAAGAAAGAACACTGCAGGCAATCCACAAGCGCAAGAAGCGGAAGGACAAATCCATAAATTCTCCTACCCTGAACCTTCAGCACTCCTGCATGCACTGCAATAGAACTTTCCGTGCACGAATCGGACTCATCGGGCATCTACGAACTCACAAACTAAATTAGTTAATTACAAATTTTAATTATTATATTCAAATCGAATGATAAAATCAGAGAAGAGACACATCAAAATTTCATCACAGATGTTATCAGAAAACGCCCTTGGTCCTACATCGGGCATGTCCTACACGCAGACACCAACAGAATACACTACCAATATCTTGAATGGATACCTACAGGCAAAAGAGCAAGGGGTATATCAAAAGAAACACTCAGAAGAACAATACTTATAGAAAGTAAAACAACCAATATTCATACTATTCAACTTCAGCGCAAAAGGAAAATGAATGAATGAATTATTATATATATATATTTTTTTTCATCGCATTTAATGTTTTTTCATGCCATGCTCATCTTCGCTTGCAAAGGAGGAACATCATCATCATCATCATATCTACCTGAACCAGCCCCTAATCCTAAACCTGCCTACCTATGTACATACCTATCTATGTTCATTATATGCCGAATATGGTGTACAGGGCAGAAACAAAAGCTCTCCATTTTGAGCGATATGATGCTACTGTATGTATTTCTTTATAGGTCTTTGCTGGGCTCCTTAAGGTTTTTAGAAAGAAAAAAGGAAATTTTATAATTAATCTTGATAAGTGGTTGCTCCTGAGCATGGTTACTGCATTACTATATTTCATATACCCCCACCCTTAATTAACTCTTTCCGGAAGTAATTAATCCAGGGTTTGGACGTAATTAATTTTAGGCTAAATTTTTGGACCGCAACATTATTTAGGCGCAAGCTTCCTGAAGACAAAATATTAGTTATAGAAGGTCATATACGGTAATAAAAGAAAGATAATTGAATGTGGAAGCCATACACAATATAAAAATATAAGAATTAGGCCCTATAACAACAAAATATAAAAATTACACCACAAACAGGGATGTTAGATGAAAAACAAATATTTTGACATGCATTTTGTTCTACTCACCCTCAATTTTACTTATCTTGAAATGTTGCTATCCAATCTTACTAAAGTAGATGTTTTGACTTCATTTACTAATCATAATTTGTTGTTGTTTTTAAGTAAACCATTCAACTGTCTAGTGTTTTTTGCCATTTTTGTGTTCCATGTCAAATTTCAGAAGCGAACACAATTTTGCAAAACTTTGTCAAATATTCTTATGTATTGGATTGCCTGAGTTAATAGCAACAGGGGAAGAGGGCGCCCAAGATGATGATGGTGCAGTGATATATCAGATTGCTTAAACATATCTCTAACTGCAGCAGGTCAACTCACCCAGAATCACTGAGTATTCATAGAATCCATATGGAAGACTATGTTCTGGAAAGAATATGTCACAGGATGATTCGATTTCCAAAGTTAAGGATTTCCAAAGGACTAGAACTGAAAATTCATATTTAGACCCTATAGGCCTATACAACTGATGCCCAATTTTTTTTTGGATTTTTTGGAATGATATGCCCTAAAATATTCTTTGGGACACAGGCAGGGGTTCCACATACACCCCACACAGTCATTTATTTTCAACTTTGGTTTTTTGCACTGTGTACACTGTCTGGACTATCATAATCAACTAAATGTACAGTGCCAACAAATAATTTATCCTTTCAGATTACTGATGGCATTTTATTTTCTCCTCTGCATAAGCATTTATATTAGCTACCAAACTGTCAGTAATCTCACTAGTCAGCAGTGTAAACAAACAGTACAGTGGTGGTGAATTTTCATTCAATTGTGCATGGATACCACAGGCAGTTGATCTAAACAGAGATGACCCAATAAAAACATTCTGTTCACCCTTATTCCACTCATTATTATCATTAGTCCCAGGTATATTTTCTGTATAATGTAGCGCAAGATCATTGCTGTCACTAGGCCTATCTGATTCTTCAGAAACAATAGCAGTGGGAAAGTTTTAGATTTTTTAGCTGTTACTTTTCACTTACCAATGATAAGTCTACTTCTTTTTGAATTTGCAACTAACTGGTAATCTTTACCACTGTCAAAATCTAAAGCACTGTTTTCCAATACATCACTTGAAATAATATCTTCAGAGTCCCATCCCATATAGGGTCAGTGACCCAAAGCCATGCTGAAGTCGGATGTGTCAGGTCGAAAGGTGCAGATATCGCAGCAATGCTGTAAACCATGACACAATGCATTCCGTTCTCCGGACTACATCCTGCTAATCTGCAGGAGTTTGAGAACGAACGCAGAAGAAGAAGATATCTTCAGCTATAAACCTCTCAAAAATAATAAAGCCTGATGTTTTCTAAATCTTTGATCTATTTTACTAGTGGAAGATGAAGCCATTTTGCTAATTTAAAAAAAAAACAGAACCTACCTTGACTGAATTTTAATTTATAATAAATATGTTACTGTCATCCAAACACACTGTACCACAAGGGTTTTGTTTCGTTAACCAAATTTCTACATTTTAAACAGCTAAATAAGTTAATACAAAAACATTTACAACAGAAATAAAACAAATTCATCCAGCCTATCTGCAATTGCGGTGATAAATTATTGATACATCTAGTATGTAGGACTAGAACAATTTATCATTGATACGTGGGAAATGAGTTAAGCACCTGTAGGTAAAATATTGATTCTACTTTTGCAGCTGTATTACTACTAAACCTTGCTGTTTCAAGTTGAGCACAAGACAACTGTAATTGTCAATCTCTTTCATTCTATTTTTGCCACTTTCTTCAGCTCTGCTTATGAAGCTCAAACTTCTCTAATCTCTAACTAATCATCAACTATTGCAACACGTTCTTCCGTACTTGACTAACAGCAACTCCAAAAACAGATGCGATTTTGTCAAGACATTCAAAGCGTGCACTCAAAGTCACCAGAACGGACCAATCAAGACAAGGACTATTACAACAACAACAAACATCTTGTACAGGTATTGAAATATTCTCCGTAACAACAAACATATAACATTTAATATCCGTATTAGTTGGTCCGTTTGGGTGACTTTGAGTGCACGCTTTGAATGTCTTGACAAAATTGAATCTTTTTTTGGAGATGCGGTTAGTCAAGTACGGAAGAACATGTGTGCAATAGTTGCTAGGCGATTTGGTGCCGTTAAACGGACTGGTTCAATTCCCGTTAGTTTCAAGAATTAAAAAAAAATTGTCCTCTGGCTTCCTACTTAAATTTACTTGTACTACTCATCACTGGATATCTTTCTGACTCTTGATCTCACTACTTACTTCAATGTTGTTTAGTCAAGTACATGTCTTATTTATTGCTTAGTGCTGTATTTCTATGAGTGTGTGTCCAATTCATCTTCACTTGTTCTTTTCACCTACCAATACATAAAATTGTTTCAACTTTCGTATGTTTCATTGCATATTTACATTTTTACTGTAGTTATCATATTCAATGAAAAGGTGATAGAAAAATTCAAATAAAACTCACGTATAGATTCACGTAAAGAACCTTTCAGCTGTAAAATCTGTGGTGTTGGTTGAGTCAATATGACAATGTCAAATTCTTCAGTGATGCCTTCATCTGTCACTGCTGATACTCGACTTCCAGCGTGGAATGATATTTCAGACACTTTATGCTGGTATTTTACTGTAGCATCTGCAATTATTTTGTAAAAATGATTAATCAAAAATGTTCTGAAGATAATGTATTGCATAATTGTTTTAGTGAAAAAAAATATATCACATAGACGCACTAGGATCAATGAAAAAAGCACACAACCAATGAGAGATAGTATAATCAACATGTAGGCCCTATATCCTTCACCACTTTATGATATAACTGCACACTTAGTATATTTATGTTGTTGGAATGTTGGTTCTGTAAATAAGTTTCTTCATATTTACTAGAGTCTGCATCTTTCCAACTCCCAGTTCTCTTTTGTCAATGTTCCAGCACATCAATGACAATAATTTGGAAGTAGGCATGTACTCTGCAAAACTGTATTCTGTGCTCAGTAGTTGGACAATCGAGTAAAAGTTGCATGGCTTTTACTAATGTGTCTCTAGTGCACCCAAGTATAATACACATCTCCTCATTCTGGATATTATATAATCTTTCAGTCTGCGTCTGGTTGAGTGCAAGAATTGCCTAAGTTTACTCTCTTAGAAACAACTATATCGGTATAGAATAAATAGTAATCTCTGTTCACAATGAGCAGCAATCATAACTTTCAATGCTTCAAGACTTTTTCCTGCTTTTACAATGATATAGTCAACATGATCTTTGAAACTCAGACTTTCAAATAAAATCTCAAAAAAATGTTTTTGTGCTGCTTCTTTCAAGAGTGTCTCAGCACAAAGTAATACATGGAGTGGACATATTTACCATGTGGTTTTGGGGAAAACATATTATAGATGCCTTAGTTTGATTCACCAATGCCCTTTGTGTCCCTGCCTCAATCCCAAGTTGGTATAGCACCAACTCACTTTGTAACTCATGATATAAAAATAAAGAATACCTTATCTCTATTTCCGATGCTCTGCTTTTGTTTCAGCTGTATATGATCTGAAATTCTTTATAAACTAACTTTCCTTAGAGTCTGCATATTCACTATTGCAATATATGGTTGCATCTCTCTCGCGATGTCAACAATGATGTGGAAATTAACAATAGACTGGCAAAAGCTAGTGCTGTATTTGGCAGATTACGCAACAATGTATGGGACAGAAGAGGTATAAGAACAACCACCAAACTACAAGTATATGATGCTGCTGTTATACCAACCTTACTATACGCCTGCGAAACGTGGACAGTGTATGCTAGAAAGTTAAATCATTTCCATCTTACCTACCTACGTAAATTACTAAACATCCATTGGTGGGACAAAGTACCAGACTACGAGGTCTTGGAAAAATCAACCTCAATAAGCATTCACACAATACTTATGAAGGCGCAGGCACGCTGGGCAGGCCATCTTGTGCGTATGGAGAACTCGCGTTTGCCAAAACAAATATATTATGGAGAACTCAAGGCAGGATTTCGAAAAGCTGGTGGACAGAAAAAGCGTTTCAAAGACACGCTCAAGTCATCCTTGAAACATCTTAACATTGACGTAGGCGCTTACAAGAGCCTCGCTCAGGATAGAACAGCATGGCGTTACAGCATTAGAATGGGAGCACTAGCGGCAGAAGAATTCAGACAAGAAACTGCAAGACAGAAGCGGACACGTAGAAAAGAAAAAACATCTCAACCTCACACAGATACCTTCTATTGTTGTCAATTCTGTAAAAGAACATTTTGTGCGCGCATTGGACTTGCTAGTCATTTAAAAACGCACTATTAACTTTATTATTTTATTATTTATTGTTATTATTATTAATAACAATTAATTGGGCACTAAGACACATGAAATATAGCAAAGCCCCAGGTCCAGACAATATCACATTAGAAGAATTAGCAGCTTTAGATAACTTTGGAGTTGAAATAATCACAAAATTGCTGAATGACATATATAACAGCGGAAACATACCCGATGACTTAATGAGATCCATATTCATAGCATTACCTAAGAAACCAGGGACCACTGAATGTGAAGAACACCGTACAATCAGCCTCATGAGCCAAATAACCAAAATACTGCTCAGAATCATCATGAAGAGAGTGAGAAACAAAATAAAACCAGAAATAAGTCCAGAACAATGTGGATTTGTAGAAGGCAAAGGCACCAACAATGCGATTTATATATTGAGAACACTAATAGAGAGGTCTATAGAGGTAAAAACAGATCTGTACCTCTGTTTTATAGACTACACTAAAGCTTTTGACAAAGTTAAACATAGCGAAATTATACACATGCTAGAGAATCTGAACATTGACAGCAAGGATTTAAGAATAATCAAGAACATGTACTGGCAACAAACAGCAGCAATAAGAGTAGGAAAGCAATTTGGCCCTTTTCAACAAATAAAACAAGGAGTCAGGGATGCATGCTTTCACCAGACCTGTTCTCTCTATACAGTGAAAACATAATGCGTGCAATAGTAGATATCCCAGGAATATCAGTGGGAGGACATAACATAAATAATTTGAGATATGCGGATGACACTGTTCTGATTGCAAAAAGTGAGGAAGACCTTCAAAAATTAATTAAAGTAGTAGTCACAGAAAGCAAAGAGAAAGGCCTCTTCCTAAATATCAAGAAAACAGAAGTAATGGTTATTTCAAAGAAAGAAAATAACACACCTTGCAAGATCATAGTGAATGATATAGTATTAAAACAGGTCCACCAATTCAAATATCTAGGTACAATTATAACAGCAGATGGAAGAAGTTCAACAGAAATAAGATGCAGAATAGGACAGGCAAAAACAACATTCAGAAAAATGAAAAATATACTGTGTAATATGACCTTGTCATCAGAGGTGAGAAAGAGAGTTCTGCAGTGCTATATAACCCCTATACTAACATATGGGTGCGAGTCTTGGACAATAAACAAACTGGAAAGTGGGAGATTGGAGGCAACGGAGATGTGGTTCTACAGAAGAATGCTGAGAATACCATGGACTGCCAGAAAAACTAATGTAGAGGTGTTAAAAGAGTTAAATGCGAAACGGACCTTAATCAACAATATAAGAAAAAGGCAATCTTCTTTTTTTTGGCCACTTCATGAGACAGGCAGGTTTAGAGAACATAATCACAACAGGCAAGATTGAAGGCACCAGAGACAGAGGGCGACAACGTGAGAAAATATTAGACAGTTTGACAACCTGGCACGGCAAAGAAACAACAACGACTTTGATACATAATACTGTGGACAGAGAGCTGTGGAGAGCCATGACCGCCTACGCCACCCGGCATGGCACCTGATGATGATGATGATTATTATTATGGTTGAGTTTTTGGTCATCGTCGATCACGACGGACGAACATCATATGGTTGTGAATCTTGGGCAATCACCATATTCAAGTTCAATTACAATTGACCAATTCCAACAATGCATGATTATAGTTCAATTGTAAATTTTTTTAATTGATTTAAATTTGATTTACTTGGTGTTAGTCTTTTATGTACCTATCTATTAAGTGTTTCAGTTACTCTCTTCCTTAGCTATTTAGTGTCTCTGCTACTATGTGTTACTTTCTTCTATACCTAGCTTTTCAGTGTTTCTATTAATCTCTTCCTTAGCTACTTAGTTTTTGTGTAACTCTCTTCATTTTCTCTTCTGAAATTGTATTCATTTTAATGTTATTCCCATTAGCACCACATCACAATTTTCAATCATATGATACAGTACACCTTAATCTTCTTCTTTGCACCATCTATAGAATATGTTTCAACCCCTTATTATTGGAGGACATGATATTCCAAAAATTGGGTAAGCAGATGACAATGCCCTAATAAGAAGCCCCACAGATCTAGAACACATAATTACAGCAGTCAAAGATCATCATCATCAGGTGCCATGCTGGCTAGCGTAGGCGATCATGGCTCTCCACAACTCTCTGTCTCCAGTATTATGTATCAAGCTCGCTGTTGTTTCCCTGCCGTGCCAAGTTGTCAAACTGTCTAATATTTTCTCACGTTGTCACCCTCTGTCTCTGTTGCCTTCAATCTTGCCTGTTGTGACTATGTTCTCCAAACCTTCTTGTCTCATGAAGTGGCCAAAAAATTAAGATTGTCTTTGTCACATTTACCGATTAAGGATCTCATACACAGGTGAATGTCCATGTGGATCCGGAACCCAGACCCCGGAACACATACTTCAGGACTGCCCAACATACAAAGAGCAGAGACAGCAGACCTGGCCAGAGGATACAGACTTGAGGCAAAAGCTATGGGGCAGTCGCTCTGACCTGGAGAAGACAGTGGACTTCGTCTTGATGACAGGCCTGATGGTATAGCATGACCACAGATGCTGAACGCAAAAGAAGAAGAAGATTTTCTTTTTCTTATATTATTATTATTATCAAAGATCATAGCATGGCTAAAAATCTTTTCCTCAATGCAAAAAAAACCCAACACAACTAACTAATGCATATCAATAGAGATGACCTCATACCTACAATAGTCATTGACAAAGAACAATCAGAAAATGACAACTTTGAGTTTCTAGGGTCAATTATCCATACCACAGATTGCTCCAAAGAAAATGATTAGCAATGGTCCTACAAAAAACATCCTAGATGAAATATCTGAGTCTTAGGCTATAACATTCGCAATGGAAAAGATATTATAAGTATTATACAATACTATTAACATGTCCTAAGAATATCATGTACAGAAATACGAACCAACGCAGACGTCAGCAAAGACCTAAACATAAAAGATTAATTGCGGAGGGAAAAGTTCCAGGAAGAGAACAAGAGGCAGACCAACACTATGATGGATTAATGGATATCGATTTATGAAACTGGTAAAGAATTGAAGGCTTGCACAGAACCACTGTACTTAAAAATGATAGCGAGAATAATGATGTACAATGACACATCGCATAGAGATATAGAATACATCTGCAAAAAGTTTGCCTGTGGTTTAATTTCTATATTTAAAAAATAGGAATGGACTATACCTGGTACTGCCAGATATTATTATCATATTACTCCCATTAAAATCTTCAACTCCTGCATAATTCCAACATTAACATATGGATGCGAAAGTTGGAAAGCAATATCAAACTTAGATCAAAGACTAAACACCTTTGAAAATAAATGTCTTAGAAGGCTAATGAACATACGTTGGTCAGACTTCAAATCAAACCAAGAATATGTATCCACCTATGTTACAAAGCATTGCTGGAATTACATTGGACACTCACTACAAATGGATACTGAAAGACTTCCCTGTCAAACTTTTATGTGGTCACCAAAGGGCAAGAGAAACCGAGGAAGACCAAAAGAAACTTTAAGTAGAACTATTACAGGAAAACGTTTCACCATCAGTATCAGAAACAATGAAGATCTAAAGCAAATTGTAATGAAATGAGAGACATGGAAATCTATGACATATGCCATCTTTGGCCCTAGAGGAATAACTAATTCCCATTAACAAAACATTGTGTCTCCATGACCTTCTATCATGTTTCAGATCTTCAGACAACTAATTTTCTTATTATATCATTGTTGTTTCATGCAAATCTGTCGTGGATTTTCATTCCTGCACTCAAGATTAAAAACAGATCATACATCAAATCCTTAAGTAGTAGTTTGTTAGCAAAATTTGAATTAGAATATCTTAAAAACTATAACGTGTAGCTCAGTGAAACTGGGCAAAATTACAGATCTTATGTTAGTTAATAATATTTTAGTACACATTGTGTTTGTATGTTAGCATAAATATGCTTTCCGTACTATGTATAAGCATAGAAGCCAGCAATATTTCTTCCACATAAATGGCATCATTAACAATGTAATTTACTAAAATCAAAGGGGAGATAACTGAATTAATACAAATTTTACTCCGCAGCAAGAAGAATCTGTGAATCAATAATTGTACATAGAAATTAATTTCTACATAATGTGATAGACAATCATAAATCATGTAATACGTAAATGAGAGGGAATAGTAGATGGCTAAAGGGATGAGGAATACCAGTTCCTACAGTCAATGTCTTTACTTTAACTGTAGCAGAAATGAGAATTTACATAATTCAGGAATATGATAATTCTGTGACCATAATGCCAATAATTTTTGTTGTTGTTGATATTTTGTGCACAGATGGTATGGCTTGTGATAAATCATGCTTATTTGAGGATAAATGAATTAATGTATTTTTTTCCCTTCTTTGTGTATGAGAATTTTGTATTATTGCAGCTGTTTTTGTGAAAGGTTTACAGCAATTAAATTATTTATTAACCTATAACAAATCGTTAAATTATAACACTTCAAATAAACATAAAATCATCAGGTGACATATTATTTCCAGAACGTAGCCTATCCTGTGGATCCCTATGAATTCTCTGTGGTATTGAGCAAGTTGTCCTGCCTCTTTTAGTGACATGAGCAGGCATTCTTGAATGTCTTTTGTCCAACAGCGTCTAGGGCGGCCTTTACCTCTGTTGCCTTCTATCATCCCCTCCAGTAAACACTCTCACCATGCCATTGTGTTGCATATCTAATTTCTGGTATCTGCAGCCCTACTATATTTATGGTCTGAAATCAGGTTTCATTGTTTCTTGTCTCATGTTTCTCATTATATTTTCTGCATAGATGTTGAACAAGTATGGAAACAAGGTACAGCCTTGTCTTACTCTTTTCTGTACATTGAACCGCTCTGATCTTGCACCCTCCACTTTTACAGCTGCTTCATGGTCTTTATACAGCTCTGCTATAAGTTGTGCAATGTGTTTTGGAAAACCCATGTCATTCATTATTTCCCATAATTGATGGTGATTGACACAGTCAAATGTTTTATGTAGTCTAAATTATTGTTTTTCATGCCATGCTCCTCTTCAGTTACGAAGGAGGAACATCATCATCAATGTAGTCTATGAAGCATGCATGTAATTCTATGTTATACTCTCTATATGATCATCCTATGTTACATATATGATCCCTCGTGCTTCTACCAGTTCTGAATCCTGCTTGCATTTTGTAGATCTCATCCTCCATCTTGTTATGTATTCTTTTCATTATAATGTGTAATAGTATTTTACTGGCTTGACTGATCAAGGTGATTGTTCTATACATTGAACATATTTGCATATCACCAGTTTTGAGTATTGGTATGTATGTGTACTGAACATTTCCAGTCCCTTGGCCATCCATTCAGCACATCCATAGAAATTTTTTTGGCACTATAATCCTGTAGTTTGCCATTGCTTGAACATAAAATGAAAGTCAGATCTCAAGGGAATGAGATAAAAGATTAGCTGGCTTGCACTGTTACAATGTTAGGTAGAAGGGTAATGGATAGGGATGACATTTTGAACTTAGGAGAAACAACATGGAGAAATAAAATTAATGTGGGTGATGATTCCTTTTCCATGTCCAGAATTAAACATCTGGGCTTGAAGTGTGGCATCTGAAATGAGTATTATTGTGGGAAATAGAAGTATGGTTGTCAACTAACAGAAAATTAGACTACTGTGGGAATTAGAAGTATGGTTGTCAACTCACAGAAAATTGGAACTGTCAGTCATCATGTGATGGATACACTCAAGTGGAAATCGGAGCACTTATGGACATGTCCAATATTCAATGATGTAGATCCAGCAACTAACTGCCTAACTACACCTCTTTTTGTATGTGCTTTAAACCCCCTGCCAGTTAGCAGTAAATAGTCTGCCATTTAGCAGGATGTAGTCTACCAGCTAGCAGGATGTAGCCTGCCATTTAGCAGGATGTAACCTGCCAGTGTGTGCACTGCTTGTACAGAAATCTGGTATATTTTTGCCTTCTGTGCACCATATTTTACAATGACACCCATATATTTCATAGGTCCAAAAGAAGAGCAAAGAATAGTAACACTAGAACTACCATGTATGTCATAAGAGACAACTAAGGAAGACTGGGTGTGGAGTTGGCTACACTTTTCTTTAAAAGGTTACAGCGACTCAAACATTATATACTGAAGTAGGATGTGTCAGGTAAAAAAGCACATATGATATTGCAGTCAAGCTCTACACAACAACACAATGCAATCTGTTCTCTCAACTACATCCTACAACAAGCAGGTGTTTGAGAATGAACACAGAAGAACTACTAACCTGCATTTTTCAGGAAATATTTGACAACAGAGTTTGAACCATGTGGCATTACGAAATGCTGGGCTCCTGGTTTGTCAAAGGTGTTAGGACCTTCAATTTCTCCCTGCTTATGTCTCAGAATGTCCTGTTCCAGCAGTTCATCATAGAGGCTAAGAACAAATACAAAGCACACTTTTCTTATGGTATTCTATAACTTATAATATCAATATTTATTTTTGTGGCAGCATGTGTTTAGTTGTGCACATGTGCAAATGGTTTTCAACCTATTGTGATCAAATTCTAAAAAAAAAACAAAGCAACCAAATGACTTAAACAATACTCCATATGCTGTCTGTAATATAAAACAGTTATGGCAAAGTGGATTTGAGACCTAAAACACTCTCACATATGTATTGAACCAAATATTTTGTTTTGAAACTCTGGTTATTACTTGGAACATGAATATTATGCATTAAGTTATTTCATTGAACATCATGAGCACTGTAGCCTTTATTCTATCATCAATATAGGGGTGCAAAGGATCTTGCATTGCTCTCATGTGGACCCAGGGTTAGCAGATAACTAAAATCCTAAAAGTCCCTTCTCGTGGTGCACCCCAGAAACAGAAATACAGCAGCTCTTGCTGTATTCCTGGCTAACACTTTTAGGCTCGTGTCCGTGGATACTGTAGATGGAATGAGAATTGCCTGCAGAGAGACAGGAAATATCTCCGAAACCTCTACACCATTACATCCAACATATGCAAGGCATCTGTGCATTCTGACTTGGCCAGCTTAATAAGCGGAAAAATTGGAGGGGTGACCAATGTCAATGTCCCTAACATACAATGATTTTACGAGGACACACAAA
Organism: Meghimatium bilineatum; assembly: GCA_034231615.1. Taxonomy (NCBI): domain Eukaryota; kingdom Metazoa; phylum Mollusca; class Gastropoda; order Stylommatophora; family Philomycidae; genus Meghimatium; species Meghimatium bilineatum. The sequence goes on along the minus strand of CM067320.1, from coordinate 48,471,776 downwards.
ATCTGGAAATGATAACACACGCTAGAGGGCAGCGTAGTGTACGTGAGTCGATTCTGTGGCAACAGAGCTACAATGGTCCAGCACGAAACTGACTGGCGTAAGTGCTGTTCGTGCCCGAGAACACACAGAAACCAACATGTCCCATCACATTGCCCCGATTCAAAGTAGGAGTCATGACTCAGGTATTGGATACACCAACCTGAACATGCACTCCTGGGTATGGAAGAAAGCTTTGAATACAGCTCCCCATTGCACACAAGACAAGCACTGAACAAATAAATGTTGGAGAGTGCATTGCATATATTACACAAAGAGGTAGGTAAAATATGACTCTCAGACGAGGAACTTTGCAGTGGGCACTTGGGTACTGAACCAAATTCTCTCTGTACAACCCATGTTGGGCAACATCCGACAGTCAAGTTGGATTAGATTCACAGTGTTGTTAGAAACTTGCTCCCCCCCTCTACGTTGCCCCCAGTGTCCAGATTCAGTCTCAACAATACTTCAGTCAGACATTTGAACAAATTTCTTTTTGTGACATTTATAGCTTTCCTCAAATATCTCATTTCGCAAAATGTGATCTTTTTCGCTATTGTGTTTGTCAAGAGCCAAGTTTGACATTAGTAACACAGAGTTGGTATAAAAATACTGTTTATCAATTGTCATTTTACATAATATGATAGACAATCATAAATCATGTAATAAGTAAATGAGAGGGAATAGTAGATGGCTAAAGGGATGAGGAATACCAGTTCCTACAGTCAATGTCTTTACTTTAACTGTAGCAGAAATGAGAATTTACATGATTCAGGAATATGAAAATTCTGTGACCATTAAGCCAATGAAACACATTTGCTATTGACTTGAAATACAAGATGTGGCGAAATTAATTTATGTTTCATTTTCTCTCTTGATGGTTGATGAATTAACTGACCTGTAGTCAGCTTCTTGCAGTCAATCTTAATGTATAATGGATTTTGACAAATGAAGGGTCAAATTGAATACAAATAATAGTACTCTTCTAGTAAATCAATTGAATGATATATTTTGAGTTATTTTTATTTTATGCTATTATGAATTTTATGTTGTTACAATATTACTGTGCATCATTCTTGGGTGCACAAGAGACACATTGACAAGGGCTAAGCGGCAGCTACTCAACTGTCAACAGCAGAGCACAGATTACAGTTTTGCCATACACGGGCATACCTTCAAATACATGCAGACAAGGAACACCCATTGCATTCCGAAATATAGAAAATTAAAGCTAGCAGAGAGGAAAGTCATGAATGTGACATGCTGAGGATGCCATACAAAGCATGTGCAGATTGCAAGATGTGACAGCAGGTCTAGAATGGATAGGTCTAACCACAGATTTTGAAACTTGTTTGAGATTAGTAACAATACTTAGCAGAGGATGCAGAGAATGGTATTCCACAGCTGTGGAGCAAAAGGTGCAGGAATTTGTCAGTGAGAATGCCAAAGAGGGAGATGTGATTATATACACTGGTGGATCTGTGATTAGACAAGTTCGCAGTACTTGGACCTTCACAGCTCAGTGCACAGGTAAAACCATCAGGGAGGAGAGTGGGGGCCTTTTCTGTGACTACGAGTAGCATGACCATGGAGATTATGGTGGTGATTAGGGCATTTGAGTGGGTAGGCACACAGAATGCAACACAGGTCTGCATCTTGAGTGACTCTATGAGTATGATTAGGAAGGTACAAGTGGGTCTCGTTCATGAAAAGTGTTTGAGGCCTTGAGAAAGGCGAGGTTGAAAGTAGTTACATTTATTTTCATTCCAGGACATGTGGGTGTTCGAGGTAATGAATGAACAGATCAACTGGCATCATACGCAATTGTGGCACAGAGCAATGGAGCAATGGATTGAGCTGACGTTTTCAACTCCATAGAGATGTAACACTTGAGAGTGAGACTAGCGTGAATGATGATTCCTTTTCGATGACCAGGATTAAAGAACAAGGTTTGAAATGCGAGGTTGCTAGAAGTGAACTTTTTGTAGGATGCAGAAGTACTCTTAATGGTCAACCAGCAGAGGACCGGTACTGTCAACAGAAGTGTAATGGCGAATACACTCAGGGAGAGATTGGAGCAACAATGGGCGTGTCCAGTTTGCAGTGATGATGATCCAACAACTAACTAACTATTGTTATCAAAATCTAAGCCTCCATTGCTTTCAATATTTTCTTACACCTGAAAGTATCAGATGGCTGTTTTAGTAAAAGTATAGCCTATTCAGCAATTATTCAGGTTGTAAATGATATTCTGTAACAATATCACTTGTTGTCAAGGTATACAAATTTTTACCACTTGGAAAGTGCACACAAAAATAATTTTATACTGAATCTCAATGTTTACAGCATGCAATATTGTGGAAAGACTTCCTGTGATTATTTTAAACATTTTAAAATGTAATTTGTTATATTATATATTTGTCATTATCAGTGCTAGTTCTGAGCCACTGTGAGCAGTTTATTTTCATACTAGATGGGGGCCTCAGGCCACTTCCACCAGCTTCTGATATGCAATGTTTTAATAATCTTTGAAAAATGTTGACAAGATTTTATTAGGCCCCAGTGGGACTACGGTAGGACATTTGTCCCGATAGGAGCAATGAGTAAACAATAGTTGAGAACCACATCCTATAGATAATCTGAACAATGAGTAAACAATAGTTGAGAACCACATCCTATAGATAATCTGAACAATGAGTAAACAATAGTTGAGAACCACATCCTATAGATAATCTGAACAATGAGTAAACAATAGTTGAGAACCACATCCTATAGGTAATCTGAACAATGAGTAAACAATAGTTGAGAACCACATCCTATAGATAATCTGAACAATGAGTAAACAATAGTTGAGAACCACATCCTATAGATAATCTGTACAATGAGTAAACAATAGTTGAGAACCACATCCTATAGATAATCTATCTCTGAAGTCACAAGAAGAGATATTTAAAAGGAGCTAAGAGTATAAATATTTCTGGCAGAAGCGGGAAGAAAGAGAATAAACCTGAACTTCCTTAAGAACTGGAAACAATGAGCAATTGTGTACTGCATATTTGTATACACAACAATTATCTAAGCTAATTGTACCTATGTCTTTTCGCAAAATATCCCTCTGTAAGTGTGATATATTGGGCACCAAGATCAGCAGTAATTGATGGATCTTTTGGGCAGCGAGTGATGGACATTCGTCCACCTGAAGACAAAATACAATTATTAATTCAGCCATCTTTATAACTCCGTCACAAAGTGGTGATACACTCTCTCAATAAAACACAACTGGTACACTTATTGTTATGATTCTTCTTGATTAGAAACCAGCATCACACTAAGGACATTCTAATAAGTGCTCAGCTCATCAGCCATCTAAGAGTTCATACGCTCAGTTTCCCAGCCAGTTGTTGGTTATGGGTTCATCAGATATTTTAGAAAAAGATGGTGAAGTAATCCTTATTTGCTGTGAGCAGGTAACTCTGGACAGCCCACAACCTTTCTGACAAAAGTATTGGTACTCCTCAGTGAGCAACTGAGGTGACACCTGAACTCGTGTATGGTTTGGCATCTAAAACACTTGGCTGTGTTAGGGAATTGATGGATGCATGTTTAGTCCCAAAGAGAAGATTCTAGTGTGGCAGTATCCCAATATCATCATGTCATGCCATGATTGTGGCATATACATCTAGGCCAACCAGTTTATCATTCTTCTGTCAGATCTTTTGATCTATCTGCAGTGTTGGCACACCTAACATTCTCCACCACCTATGAGCCAAAAGGATAAAAGTTCAATATTTTTTGGCATAACTCATTATTGTTTAATTAAAAATCTTGAAGCAATTTTTTTTTATCTACCAACCACAATAAAAATATTTATGTAGAAGATGTCTTCAATCTTATACTACTTCTCAAATATTAACTAACCATCAAAAAGATTGCAGAAATCAACCATTAGCAAAATCAATTTTGCCAGAAAAGGTAACAAAATTAAAATTTAAAAATCGTCATTTTTAAATCTAGATTAACTATTGCTTTCTATGCAGATTTTGAATCATTAAATATTCCAATGTCTTCTTGTTAACCAAATCCTAATGAATCATATATAGAGATAAAATTTAAACAAGAAGTATATTCACTTGGTTTATGTGCAGTATTCTGACTATCTTGATTTGAGTTCTTGTCCTAAATATTGTTATACAGGATCATATGCTAAAGAAAAGTTTGTTCTAGATATTATAAAGGAATTTTATCACATACCGTAAATAAAAAATTAGATTATTATAAGAAATCACAACACAAACTTACTTATCAAACAGAAATAGATTTTGAAAACTGTTATATATGTAATAAAGAGTTTGATAATGATAACGATGAAAAAGTAAGATAACATAATCATTTTAATGGAGAATATAGAGGAGCAGCATGTCAATCATGTAAATACAAAAGAAGGAAAGGATTCTAAAATTATTCCAGTATTATTTCATAATGGTAGTAAATATGATTTTCATTTTATAATTACAGAACTAATGAAATATGGAACTAAATATATATAAAAATCACAGTATTAGCTAAAAATTCAGAAGATTATATTTCAATTGAATTTGGTAATTGTTATATAAAACTTAGATTTTTAGTAGGTTATAGATTCCTATCTGCTTCTCTTGATTATGTTTCAAAAGGATTTTATCTACACAAGTTAAATGTAATGGTGTATATCTATCTTTATTTTGTTTATTAACATCAATATCTTTATGATTTAATTCTGCTTTTTATTTGGTCGTTTTATTAGGAAACATTTTTTAATATAATTTTTTTATATAATCAAGATTTCTTTTTTAAAATTCTTCATAAAGATTGTTTGTATTTTTCTTTATTTTCTTGATAATATTTATATTTTCATTCTTTATTACATTTTTTACAATTTGCTATTAGACTATTTTTTCCAAAATTATCTTTTACATAGTTAGTTATAGGTTTATTAATAAAACACATGTGACATGTTTTTCGTCCATTTTATTAAATATTAATTTTTCTATGATTTTTTTATGATGAGAAAAAAAACATTGTAAGATTTACTCATTTTAAATTGGAATAATTTGTATATATATGTTAATTTGATTTTTTACAGGAAATTATAATTACATTAATTTATTTCTTGTTAATAATAAAATTTATCATTATTACCGGCAGTAGTGTTACCTTTTAGGGGATAAAGAAATCGCCTTTTTAAAATTATTTATTTTATTTTATTTTCAAAAACCAAAGGGTACTGAGGTTTTGAAAAAAAATATAATTTAAAAAGGCGATGGCTTGAGTCCCTAAAAGGTACTACTGACATGACCCAGAAACTAAAAAGTACTGACATGACCCAGCCAACACAATATATTTATATTGAATGTTGCCATGCAGATCTATTTAGCTACCTATACATATATACATATAGATCTATCTAGGTGAGTGTGGCACAACACTTCCAATTGGTGATTTTGTCATGCCATTTGATATTTAAGATTTTGTGGAGACATCTTAGATGAAAGATGGTACGTCTCCTCTCATGTTTGACGTAAGTAGTCCATGTTTCAGATCCGTAGTATAGTGTACTCAGGACACATTTTTGATAGATCCATATTTTGTTTTAAAAGTTAGCTTATGGTGTTTCCAAGCTCACTTTGACAGTCTGCCAAAAATGGTAGCCACTTTTCCTTTACATGCATTTATTTCATTTTCCAGGGAAAGGGTGGATGTAATTGTGGATCCTAGGTAACAAAAGTTGTCGACTTGCTTTATATGGGTGTTGTTTAAGGTGATGTTTGTTGGTACTGTATATCCCTGACACATTGCCACAGTTTTAGTAATCCTTATTGTCACAGAGAACAGCACACAGGCCTTTGCCATGTTGTCAATTTGAGACTGCAAGGTGGATTCACTGTGTGCCACTAGTGCAGCAGCATCACGAAGAGAAGTTTTCTAATGAGTATTTATATATTTTCGTCTTCACTCTGAGATAAGCTAAGTTAAAGAGTGATCCATCATAATGGGTGCAGATGAAAATGTTACCTGCTGCATCTGCAAGAGCATGTTTGAGAAGCAATGCGAGGAAGATTCCGAAAAGGGTGGAGACTAGAACTCACTCCTGCTTTACTCCACTCTGTACTGCAAAGCCCTGCATAAAGGTAAATGGTGTAGCACTGAAAGTTGTGAATAGATTCACATATCTAGGCAGTACGTTATCACAAAATGCCAACGTTGATGATGAAGTGTATACAAGGATCGCCAAAGAAAGCAGTACTTTCGGCAGATTGTATGCAAATGTTTGGCGTAGAAATGGCATTAACCTACAGACTAAGCTGAAAGTTTACAGAGCAGTGGTACTTCCGGTGCTGCTTTACGCTAGTGAAACATGGACTGTGTATAGACGTCATGTGAAAAAACTCAATCATTTTCATACAAATTGTCTCAGAAAAGTTATGAACATCAGATGGCAAGACAAGATTCCAGATACCACTGTCCTTGATAGAGCTGGTATCCCAAGCATTGACACGATCCTGATGCAGACACAGATTCGTTGGGCAGGTCATTTGGTGCGTATGCCAGACCATCGTCTGCCAAAGATACTTCTCTATGGTGAGCTAGAGAAGGGTATACGATCTCAAGGTGGCCAAAGGAAGCGCTACAAGGACTCATTAAAGGACTCACTGAAAGCCTTTGAAATAGACCACGATACATGGGAAGAACTTGCACAAAATAGATCTACATGGCGTTCTAAAATAAAAAAGAGCGCATCATCTTGTGAAAAGAAGAGAAATGCAGCAGCTCAACAGCGGAGAGCAGCTAGAAAGTCACGGATAGACCAAGATCCGTCTACAGTCGTTATTCCATGTCCAAACTGTCCAAGGACATTTACAGCTCGAATAGGGCTCATTAGCCATCTACGAACTCATAATCAAGGACATAACTAAAATTGAATTTTCAAAAGTGGATGTAACAAATGGTCATCATCTCTTGTGATGGACGAACAACATTACTGCAAAGCTATCAGATGTATTGCTCTCGCTAGATACATTTGCACACATGTCTTCATGAAAGGAAATACTTAAGTCCAGTAGTTTTGGTGGACAACCAGTACATCTTAGAGTTTTATATAGAGCTGGTCTACTAACAGTGTCAAAAGCCTTAGTTAGATCCACAAAAGCCATAAAGAGTGGCTTCCCATGTTCACTACACTTTTCTTGTAGTTGACGAAGGGCAAAGATCATGTAGGTAGTGGATCTTTTGGCTCTGAAACCACACTTTGATTCTGGCAGGACACGTTCAGCAAAGCAGTTGAAGTCGCTTTAGAAGGATACATGAAAAACCTTCCCGGTGATGCTGAGAAGGGAGATGCTTCTGTAGTTGTCGCAGTCACCTTTGTTCTTGTAGAGAGTTACTATCTTTGCATCCCGCATATTTTGCCTTCCTTCCAGCATGTTATAAGTAGTTGGTAACGGTGGGGGACGAGGAAATCTATTTTATCCTTTAGGATTTCAACGGGAATGTTGTCTGCTCCTGTTGCCTTGCCACTTGCTAGTTTATTTATAGCCTCAAGGAGGTTCACCACTGTGGATTCATCATGCAGCTCTGCCATTTCAGGTTTATTCTCAAGTATTTTATCTAGTTGTGGGTCTGTAAGTCCATCTTCAGAATACAGAGTTGAGTAGTGTTTGACCATCTTTCAAGTTGTTTTTTTTTGGTTGTTTCAAGTGGTTTTTGGTTTTGCCTTTTATAGGATCTCCTGCTTGGGACTTTAGTGGAGCAATTTTTTAGATCTTTGGCCCTAGAGCTGGTCATGTGCACTTTTTGACAGGTTCTTTTTTAATTTTAAAAAAGATTCCTATTTCATATTTTATAAGGGGGAGGAGTGTTGTTTCATTTTCTTCAACCCAGTCTTTGTTAGAGAATGTGTGGGTTCCATATGACAATATGGCACTGTCATATACATGTGTTTTCAGGTTGTTCCAGAAGTTATCTATGTTTACCTCATTCTCTGTGCATTTTTCTTTGTCTATGTCCAACAAGGTAGTGAATTCTTTACAAAATAGTTCTTTCATTTCTGGAATTTGTACCCATGAAATGGTTATTTTGTGTGATTCTTACAGATTTAAGATCTTTTCTTTGAGTGAGAATCAGGTCCAACTGGTGCCAATGTCCTGATCTGGGATGATGCCATGAGACTTTGTGAATGGGCTTAGTGGCAAAGAAACTGTTTGTTATGGGGAGAAGAGATAGAAAGTTGACAAAATGACAACAATCTAATCCTCCTCAATAATTC